>JAKSZT010033836.1:149893-167864 GCA_026826555.1 Tolypeutes matacus
AAAAAAAAAAAAAAAAAAAACTACAAAAGATAGAAATAGAAGGAAACCTACTGAATCTGATAAAAGGTAAATATGAAAATCCCAAAGTTAACATCATTCTCAATGGTGAAATCCTGAAGCCTTCCCTTTGAGATCGGGAAAAAGACAAGGATGCCCACTCTCACCACTCCTATTTAACAATGCCTTAAAGTACTTGCATGACACTGAGTCAAGGAAAGGACTTAAAAGGCATCCAGATTGGAAAGGAAGAAGTAAAAATTTAATTATTTGCAGAGGACATAATCCTATACATAGAAAGCCCTGAGAAATAAACAACAAAGCTTCTAGAACTTATAAAGGAGTTCAGGAATGTTGCAGACTACAAGATCAATGTCCAAAAATCAGTAGCATTTCCGTACACCAATAACGAACAATCTGAGGAGGAAATCAAGAAAAAAGTACCATTTACAATAGTAACTAAAAGAATCAAATACCTAGGAATAAATTTAACTAAAGATGTAAAGAATTTGTATACAGAAAACTGCAAAACACGGTTAAAGGAAATCAAAGATTTAAATAAATGGAAAAATATTCCCTGTTCATGGATAGGAAAACTAAACCTTATCAAGATGTCTATCCTACCAAACTAATCTACAAATTTAATGCAATCCCAATAAAGTCAACACTGTATTTTTTAAGGAAAGGGAAACCTACCACAAAACACATTTGGAGAGGTAATGGTCCCCAAATTGCAAAAGACATATTGAAAAAGTAAAATGAAGTTGGAGGTATCACATTACCTGACTTTAAAACATACTACAAAGCTACAGTGATTAAAACTGCATGATATTGGCATGAGTATTAACCTACTGACCAATGGAACCGAATTGAGAGTTCTGATATAGGTCCTCGCATATACAGTCATCTGATATTTGACAAGGCCATGAATCCCACTCAATTGTGAGAGAATGGCCCTTTAACAAGTGGTGCTTGGAGAACTGGGTATCCATATCCAAAAGAATGAGACAAGAATACCATCTCACAGCTTTTACAGAAATCAAAGATCTAAATATCAGAGCCAAGACCATAAAGACCTTGGAAGATAATGTAGGGAAGCACCTACAGGACCTTGTAATAGAGAATGGTTTCATGAACTTCACAGCCAAAGCACGAGCAGCAAGGGAAAAAAATAGATAAATGTGTTCTCATCAAAATTAAAAACCTCTTTTGACATACACTGTCCCTGCACTCAGAGGACTGTTGCTGTTCCCTTGGAGAATGTGGCAGAGCTCTCCAAAAGAGGATGGCCCACTGATGAGTTCTTTTTATTGATGAATACCCTATGAGACTTTGCTCTTGTAACTGAAACTTAACTTACTGTCATGGGGTGCCTAAGGGTTGCCACCTAAGAGCCTCCTTGTTGCTCAAAAGTGGCCTCTTTCTAAGCCAAACTCAGCATATGAATGCATTACCTTCCCCTCAACGTGGTAAATGACTCCCAGGAATGAGCCTTCCTGGCAATGAGGGATTAATGCCAAGTGCCAACTGGCAACACAACTGGAAAAAGGCCTTGAATAAAAGGGGGAAAAGGTAAAGACAAGTGAGTTCAAGTGGCTAAGAGACTTCAAAGAGAGTCGGGAGGTCATCCCAGAGGTAACGCTTATGCACACTTCAGTAGGAGTTCATAGAATATCAAAGAGCATATCACCCCACACAGAGGGGCTCCTGAGAGCTCTGGAGACACCCAGGTCCTATATAAGGGGGAATAACCCCAGAGACTGACGCCTTATCAGTGGGCTCTATTTTGGAATCTGTGCTCCTGAGAGTGACAGAATTGGACTCCAATAAGTCCTCCCTGCAGATGGTTCATCAGTCCCTTCTATTCAACCTATATGTGATGCTGAAGTTTTTAGGTATACTTCCAGAGACTGGACCCTCTGGCCTACCTATGTGCCAGGTGTGTGTGGAGCTGCAACTCCTACCCTACAGCTCAATGGACTCATCCAAGTCACCTGGCGAGGAGACAATGATGGGCAACAGCCATCCCAGGGAATCGAGAGGGCCTGTATTGGCAGGCAGAATCATCCCACCCAGCGTATCCATGGGATATAAGCCCTCTCTCACTTGGAGGTGGAGTGGATATCACCATTCCAGTCCCCTCAGGATTGGGGGAAGAACTATGGACTAGAGTGGACTTGATGGCATTCTGTTGTACACATATGGTGATTCTGGCAATGGAAGAAATTATAACAGTGATTTGGAGTCAGTGGCCACTTGACACTTTTGGGGCAGCGAGGGGATATGCAGTTGAAATACAGGGGCTTTTTCGGGATTTGGAGGTTGTCCTGAGTGCCGTTGTGGCAACGGATGTAGGCCATTTTAAATGAGCACACACCACTCAGAACTGTGTGGGAGAGTGTGTGGTCTACAACGTGAACTGTGGTCTATGGTTGATGGCAAGACCCCAAGATGTGTAGGTCCATTGAGGGTGATGGGCCACACTTGTGGGAGATGTTTGTGTGGGATGTGTTGGGAGGTGTGGGAGGTGGGGAACATGGGAATCCTGGTAGGTTCTGTGTAATATTTTAGGTAATCTAAGCACCACTTAATGTATATATATATATATATATATAACATTTTTATAAGCAAATGCACATATATGCATATGTATTTATATATCATTTTACAAATATTGGTATGTATTGGGAAAATTTTGATTTTTACCCCCAATAAAAAATTTAAAAATTAAAAAATTAAAAAATAAAAAATAAAAAGGCAGCCTACCCAGTGGGAGAAAATATTTAGCAACCCTATATCTGATAGGACCTAATATCCTGCATATATAACAAAATCCTACACCTCGAAAATGAAAAGACAAACAACCCCATTTAAAAAATGGGCAAGTGACCTGAAAAGTTACTTCTCCAAGGAAGAAATACAAATGGCTAAAAAGCACATGAAAAAATGCTCTACATTGCTAGCTATTAGGGAAATGCAAATCAAAACAAAAATGAGATACTATCTTACACCCATCAGAAAGGCAGCTGTCAAAAAAATAGCAGAATATAAGTATTGGAGTGGATGTGGAGGAATAGGAACCCTCATCCACTTCTGGTGGAATTGTGGAATGATCCAGGCACTGTGGAGGACATTTTGGCGATTCCTCAGAAAACTAGCAATAGATCTTCCATATGATCCAGCAATTCCACTACTGGGTATATACCCAGAAGAATTGAAAGCAAAGCAAAGACATGAACAGATATATGCACACCAATGTTCATAGCAGCAATGTTCACAATTACCAAAAGTTGGAATCAGCCCCAGTGCCCATCAACAGTGAATGGGTAAGCAAAACGTGGTACATACATACAGTGGAATATTACTCAGCTGTTAGAATGAATAAAGTGCTAACACATGGAATAACATGGATGAATCTTGAAGACCTTATGTTGAGTGAAGCAAGCCAGGCATTGAAGGATGAACAGTTTATGACCTTATTGATTTGAACTGAGGAAAGTCAACAATCTCTGAGAACCACTGTATGTAAGATTGTTTAACAAGGAAGAAAGAAAGAAGGGTAGATTGCGAGCCATCACCCATATGGACATAATATATGGTAAAGTGATAGAGTGTAGTTAGATATTGAAGGATAGGACAGGTGGGTAGAGATATTACTGGGTTTGTTGGTGCAAGGTTAACAGGTGGGTAGATTAGGAAGGGCAGATTAGTCTATCCTAGGCACGTAACTATGAATCTTGTCATCCCATGAGCCAAGACAGGGGAGTGTCATATCCCCCAGGGGGATGGAGAGGAAGGAACAAAGAAAATCAAACAGGGTTATTTAGTGGTCATGGGAAATGTTCTTCATTACCTTATAGTAATGATGCAGGACATGGTAAATATGATCAAAAATATTAAACTGTACTGTCTAAAATGTAAACTATATTGTAAACCATTGGCAATGTTTAGTAGTTATGTTTCACTTTTCACTATCTGTATAACAGTTATAACAATGCTACCATCCACACACACAAAAAAAGAAGTTTTAATATGGGGTGGGGAACGGGGAGATAATTTGGGTATATGGGAATCTCTAGTATTCCGTGTGTGACTTTGCTGTGACCTAAAATTTCTTTGAAAACTAAATGAAAATTTGGGGGACACTGGGGAATGAGAGAGGGAAGGTGTCGCGGTACACAATGGACATCCAATAATGCAGTGATGTAAGGAGAAAAAAATAATAATAATAATTAATTTTTTTTCCATTTTCTTTTTTGAATGCCCAAATCCATTAATTGTTTTATTTTTAGTTCTTTTTTTCTGAATTTAATTGTATTTTATCTCTTGCATTTAAGCTTATCATTTTTATTTCATTTTCCTATTAATTGTGTTTGGTTATTATATGGGCTTCAGCTTCGAGGAAGGTTTAGGTCACAGACGGGTTACAATGAGGGCTGCAGAGGATCATTGGTGGGGGGGTATGGTATGGGGGATTCATGGGAGTAAGTTCATTTGAATATACATGAAGACATATAAAATTGTTCAAATGATCAAGGGATGGGGCATGGTCACTGTGGATAGACAATCACTCAATAAATGAGGGAATACTGAATTCCCAGTCTGGAGAGCTCTGCCACATTCTCCAAGGGAGCAGCAACAGTTCCCCAAGTGCAGGGGCAGCATCTGACAAAAGAGGATAGCCCATTGTTGGGTTCTTTTTATTGATGACTAGACTTATGAGTCTATGCTCTTGTAATTAAAACTTGGCCTACTGTTATGGGGAGCCTAAGGGTTCCACCTGAGAGCCTCCTTGTTGCTCAAATGTGGCCTCTCTCTAAGCCAAACTCAGCATATGAATGCATTACCTTCTTTCCAACATGGGACATGACTCCCGGGGATGTGCCTCCCTGGCAACGAGGAGGCCAACTGGAAACACGAATGGGGAAAAAAATAAAACCTTGAATAAAAGGGGAAAAAGGTAAGGACAAATGAGTTCATGTGGCTAAGAAACTTCAAAGAGAGTCGGGAAGTCATCCCAGAGGTAACGCTTATGCACACCTCAGTAGGATCTCAAAGAACACCAAAGTGGATATCACCCCACAGAGAGGGACTCCTGAGGGCTCTGGAGACACCCAGGTCCTATATAAGGGGGGATAGCCCCAGAGATTGATGCCTTATTAGTGGGCTCTTCTTTGGAATCTCTGCTCCTGAGGGTGACAGAGTTCGAATCAAATAAGTCCTCCCAGCACATGGTCCAACAGTCCCTTCTACTCAAGCCTATATGTGATGCTGGAGATCCAGACTATTCTTTATACTTTAGTCCACAAATTAGATCATAGTAAATTTCAAAAGATTGAAATTATACCAAATATCTTCTATCCACAAAGAGATGAAGTCGCAAATCAGTACTCAAAGAGAATGTGGAAAATTTACAAATATGTGGAAGTTAAACAAAATTTCACCAATCAATGGGTCAAAGAAGAAATCATAGGAAATTAAAATTACATAGAGATGAATAAAATGAAACAAAAATATATTGAAACTATGGGATATAGCAATATTAATACATAGAAGGAAATTTATAGTCATAATGCCTACATTCAAAAAGGAGAATGATCACAAATTAAACTTAGTTAAACTAAAGAACCTAGAGAAACTAAAAAAGAAAAAAATGAAAACCAAAGTTAGTAGAGGAACGGAAAAAATGTAAAGTAGAGAAAAATGAGGTTGAGAATAAAAAACAATAGAGACTTTTTCTATGACTTAACCAATGTGGTCTATCCTGGAGAATGATCCATGATTGCTTGAGAAGAAATAAAAAACTACAAGCCTTGGAGATAATACAGAGAAAGGGGAACACTCATTCACTGCAGGTAGGAATGTTGAGTGGTGCAGCCACTGCAGGAGAAAGTTTGGCAGTTTCTCAGGAAGTTAAGTATAGAATTTCCATATGATCTGTCAATCCCACTTCTAGGTATATACCAAGAAGAATTGAAACCAGGGACATGAACAGATAGAAGCACACCAATGTTCATAGCAACATGATTCAAAATTGGTCAAAGATGGAAGCAATCCAGGTGTCCATCAATAGAGGAATGAATAGACAAAATGGAGTATATACATATTCAGCTATAAGAAGGTGTGAAGTTTTGACACATGTGACAACATGGTTGAACCTCTAGGAACTTATATTGAGTGATCTAAGCCAAATACCAAAGGACAAATATTGCTTGATCTCACAGATATGAACTAATGATACTGAGCAGACTCATGGTGGTAGAGTCTAGAAGGAGAATGAAGGGAGATGGAGATTGGAGAGCTGATGCTTAATCTGTGCAGAATTTATATTTTGGTGAATTGTAACATTATGGAAATATATGGAGAGAATGGTGGCAGAGGAATATGAATGTAATTATTACAACTGAAGTGTTAGTGTGAACAAGATTGAAAGGGAACTTTGGTGTGTCCCTGTGGCTAGAAGGAAAGCTAGAGAATAAATTTGGTAACTGTATATCTGCCACAGTAAACAAAATCTCAAACAAGAGTGTTCCCAAATGCTCTAGGTATGCCCAGACACCTGAGGCAAGTCACACAGTCTTATGAAGTCAACATCCCTTCAGTGGGCCATATTTGGAAATATATGAAATCCTTTTAATTAACTTAAAATAGTTATACTCATTTATAATTCCCCTAATCATGATTCTTCTAATCATTTTATTTGAAACTATAATTTTCAATGCACCAGTTAAGTATGTTTCTCAGAGAATTGAACCTTTGGATTGTTCATATCCCATTTGGGCCCTGAATCCCAGCAGGGTAGCAGCAACTTCCACTCTCAAGTTCTTCAGGTTTGTGCTGGACAACCAACAAAATGATGATGATTGACAAGTCCCATCCTCCAAAACATGGAGTATCTACAACTTCAAGCAAAACAGTCCCTTCTATCTGCCCCATGTTACCTAAATCCCCTCTCAGCCTGAAGCAGTCAGAGCAGACTTCATTCAAAATCTCTCAAGATTGAGGAATAAACAATAATAATGGGGGTGGAGTGTAACCATGAACCAAAGTAGATTTACTATTTTTGAAGTTATTAAATTGTTTTAAAGGAAGAGCTTGTAACATTGATATAAAGATAGTAGTTGCCAGGGATTCATAAGGGAGGGGAGGCATAAATGTGTGGGGCACAGGGCATAGTTGTGGTGGTGAGATTATTCTGTGTGATACTTCAATGAGAGACACATGACATTATGTTTTTGTCAAAGCCTATGGAACTGTACAGCACAAAGTGTAAACCAAAATGTAAACTATAAACTTTGGTTAGTAGTAATGCTTTAATATTGGTTAATCAAACATAACAAATATACCAAACTAATGTAAGATGTCAATAATAAGGGAAAATATGTCTGTAGGTTGGAAGGTTTTATGGGAATTTCCTAAGTTTTTGGTGTAATTTTTCTGTAAATATAATCTAAAATTTCTTTTGGCAGTTTGAGATTATTTTATTAATCCCCAAAAGTGAAATATTATGTTGTTAAACTAATCTATTCCTCTGGGTGTGATATCTGTTGATTGCATTGAATTTAGGGGAGGAAACTTTGATTAGATTACTTGTTCAGATTGCTGTAGGGATTTTTACTGGATTACTTCAATGAGGCATGTCTCAGATTGGGTCCTTGCACCTTTGATGGGTCTCATATAAACTTACTCACATAGACATACAAAGGAGAAAAAAAGAGAACTACATGTTTGATCATGCCTTGTACGAAAGAGGATTGCTTAATCATGAAGCCCCAAGAGGCTGGGCCCATGGAGCAGCTCAAGAGGAGATCTGCCCTGCTATATTCCTGATAGCTTGCAGCTGAAATCAGGAATAAAGTGGAGCATCTGAGCCTGAGAGAGAAGGCACACGGGAAGGAGAGATAAGTCAGGCATCATCCACTATCTTGTTTCAATGTACGGCAGCTAACTCTGGTGAGAAAATACTTCTATGATGCCTTGAGTTAGACTTTTTACAACCTTGGAAATGTAGGATTTTACCCCAAATAAATATCCTTTATAAAAGCCAACACATTTCTGTTATTTTGCATCAGCAGCCCATTGGCAAACTAAAACACTTCTCTAAATATAAATGTTAATACTGCAAAAAAGAAAAAAACCCACAAAATTGCATTTCTTTGCCCCATGATAACTTCATCCCTTCATAGACTGAAGCTGTCAGCATAGACATTATTCCAAATTCCTCAAGATTGAAGAAAGAATAAAAATAATGGGGGAGGGGGATGAACGTGTCTCAAATGGTTGGGCATTTGTTTATCATATGGCGGGACTGGGTTCGATCCCCAGGGCCTCCCGGTAAAAATAAAAAATAAATAAAAGAAAAATATAGAAGGCACCTGGGCCACCAGGCCCTGGGCACGGGTGCACCACCAGGTCCCATGAGTGAGTGAGCCTCCAGGGCCTGCAAGTTGGTGAGCCTCCAGACCCTGTGTGTGGGTGCATCGTCAGGTCCCGTGAGCCACACAGGAAGATGATGACATAACAGGAGAGAAACACAATGAAGAGCCAAGACAAGATGCACTGAAAAACCAGTAACTAAGGTGGCAGAGGAAGTAGGACACCTGTCTCACACATTGGAGGTTCTGAGGAGCAAATCCCAGTGGAGACAGGAAGAGAAGGATGAGAAGAGAGGGCAGGAATGGACACAGAGAATTGCCCAGTGAATGGACACAAAAACAGCAAAAAAGATGGGCAGAGTAAAAATGGTTTAAAGTAAATAAATAAATAAATCCTTAAAAAAAACAATGGGGAAGTATAACCATTAACTAACACAGTTTTATTGATATTGTATTGATTTTCTTGTGCAAACTGAGTAAATTAAAACATTGATATAAAAATTAGGACAAGTATGAAAAAGTGTTATCATCAGTTTTAACAAATGTTCCATCCAAAAGCAAGGTATTGGTTATAGGGGTATTAAGGAATCCTGCATTTTATGCAGGATTGTTTTAAAAACCCACAACTAATCTAATAAAAAATTAAATTAAAAACATGGTTGTTGGTTGTTGTTTATCCAATTCCTCCAGGTGTGCAGTTAGGTCTTCAATTTTAGCTTTCTTCTTTTTTTGATATATGCATTTATGGCAATGAATTTCCCTCTTAGTACAGTTTTTGCTTCATCCCATAGGTTTTGATACATTGTGTTGTCTTTGTCATTCATTTCAAGGTAGTTACTGATTTCTTTTGAGATTTCTTCCTTGACATATTATTTTTCTAAGACTGTGTTGCTTAACTCCCATATCTTTGTGCCTAATCTTGTTCTTACTGATTTCCAATTTCATTCCATTGTGGTCAGAGAAATTACTTTGTATAATCTCAATCTTTCTGAATTCATTGAGAGTTATTCTATGACCTAGCACGTGGTCTATCTTGGAGTGTGATCCATGTGCACTCGAAAAGAATGTATATCCTGCTGTATTTGGATATAGCATTCTGTATATGTCTATTATGTCCAGATCCTCTAGTGTATTATTCAGGGTGTTTGTTTCTTTATTGATTCTCTGTCGAGATGTTCTGTCTAATGGTGATAATGGTGTATTAAAGTCCCCCATTATAATTGAAGAGCCATCTATTTCTCCACTTAGTCTTTCCAGTGTTTTTGAGGTATATTTTGAGGTGCCCTGATTAGGTACATAAATCTCTTCCTGAAAGATTACCCCTCTTACTAATATGCAGTGTCCATCTTTGTCTCTTACAATAGTTTTACATTTAAAGGCTATTTCATTGCATATTAGTATAGCTACTCCCACACTTTTTTGGTTATTATTTGCTTGTAAAATTGTTTTCCAGTCGTTCACTTTCAGCCTCCTTGAATTCCTGGGTCTAAGATGAGTTTCTAGTAGACAACAAATAGATGGGTCATATTTCCTTATCCATTCTGCCAATCTGCATCTCTTGATTGGTGACTTTAATCCACTAACATTCAGTGTTATTACTCTCAAGAAATTTCTTACATCAGCCATATTTTCTTTAGTGTATGTATATATTGTTGTTTTTAATTTTCTTTTTTGTCTTTTTAGTTGTTCTTACACTCTCCTCCAACTCTCTGTCTCTCTCCTATTTTTTCCTTTCAACCTGTAGAAGTTCCTTTCGTATTTCTTGAAGGGCAGGTTTCTTATTGGCATACTCTCTTAATTTCTTTTTATCTGTGAATATTTTGAACTCTCCATCAGTTTTGAATGACAGCCTTGCTGGATAGAGAATTCGTAGCTGGAAGTTTTTTTCTTTTTGTACCTTGACTATGTCATACCACTGTCTTCTTGCCTCCAGGGTTTCAGATGGGAAATCTGCACTTAATCTTATTGTGCTTCCTTTGTATGTGATGGTTCTCTTTTCTCTTGCTGTCTTGAGTATTTTCTCTTTAAGACTGCCACCGGACACTTTGAGCTCCTATGCCTCTGAATCTACATGCAAATAACTGAGTTGTAAAACTATATGTGATTATTGATCCTGAATAGGAAGGGGAAACTGCATTGCAAACCACATTGGAGGTGTGGAAGAGTATGTCTGGGATACAGGAGGAACCATTGGGCATCTATTAATAAAACGATGCTTTCTGTTTAAAATCAATGGAAAATAACAAAAAATCAACTTAGGAATGATTACTGGTAGTCCATATCCTTGAGAAATGAAAGTTCAGTTCACTCGACCAGCTAAAAAGCCAAAACCCACTGGATTACTTGTTGTGAGCTAAGGGTATATAGAATGGGTTTTGGGAAAAAGTTATAAATACCAATTATGACCTTTAACCAGTAGGAGTTTTATTATCATATATAATCCATTGAAATTAAGTAAAGGCAATTGATCTCTATAAGGTGGGTAGACCTCATACAATTAGTGTTGTGGATGAACATTCATTTTTTCCTATCAATTCAGAGGCATGGAAACCCCAAATTAACTGGATGGCAGTCTCATCATCTGTGTTAGTCAAAGGGTGCTGATGCAAAATACCAGAAATCTGTTTGCTTTTATAAAGGGTATTTATTTGGGGTAAAAGCTTACTGTTACAAGGTCCTAAAGAGCCCAACTCAAGGTATCAAGAGGTAATTTGTCACCCAAGTCTGTTGCCACATTTTGAAGCAAGATGGTTGCCAAGCTTAGTGAGGGTTCTGCCTCCCTTCTTCCTCTTAAGGCTCCATGGGCCCAGCTTCTTCTGATCTCAACTGTAGGCTGGCATGTGCTTGTCTCTTTCCATACTCAGCTGCTTTGTTCTATTTACACTGTCAGCTATAAGCCATCAGGTAAATGCCTCAGCTCTCTCCAGGGCTCCAGAATCAGAGTTCTCTCCTCTTCCATTGGTATGGAGCTCTTGTGTCTTTCTTTGTATCTTCTCCTGTGTGTCTTCATGAGTGACTGTCCAATTATATACCCCACCAAAGGGCTGGGGGCTCAACCCTAGGTCATGTCCTACTGTTGTGGTCAAATTAAAGCCCTAATGTTACTTTAACCAGGTAAACATAAAACAGTTTAACTTAATACAATCAGAGTAACACACCCAGAGGAACAGGCCTATTTACAAACATAATTTATATCTCTTTTTGGAATTCATAAATAATATCAAACTTCTACACTCTACCCTCTGAATCCCAAAAAGATATTGCAATATTAAAAAAATGCCTTAAATCTGTAGCAATGCTAAGTACAAAATCCTATCACAATCAGTTTATAAAAATACAGTTTGTCTTGTGGCAAAGTCCCCTCATGGCTGTAGAGCTGTGAAACCAATATAACCATTTACCTGCTTCCAATATACAAAGGGACAGACATAGGATAAACATTTGCATTATTATAAGGAAAATTTTGGGAGGGAAATAGGACTAACAGTTCCCCTACAGTTCTGAAAACCTGCAGAGCATGCTCTATTAGATTTCAAAGTCTGACAGTCATTCTTAAAATGATGGTTTCTACTCCTCAGGGCCTCATTGGGTCCTATCCTTTCCACAGGCTTTCCCAACAGCATTTTTCTTGGTTCCACCCTCATCAAGCATCTGGGCAGTGACTGAGCCCCAGACATCAGCCTCCAAGAACATTGGAGTAATGGCCACACTTTCCCCACTCTCTGGGGTACATTTTCAACCCCAGTGAGCTGATGGCACCATTCTCCCTAATATCTGGCATACAGGCCTAACTCTCTTATAAAAGTGGGTTGGTGACCTGACCTTCCCTAATCTATGAAGAACAGATTCACACACCTCAGAGCTAGGGCTGTCAACCTCACTTTCCCTGACCTATGGGGAACAGGCTCACTCTTCTCAGAACGCTGAGATGTTGAACTCACTCTCATCATCCATTAGGGAATATGATCCAGCATCTCTGTAACCTGGAGCAGCAAAATGTTTCCTGAACAGGAGTCTGGAACATCCACCCTCTTCAAATGCCAAGCAAAATCACCCCCTCTGTACATATGAGTTGGGTTTCTCTTGGCTGAAGGAGATGTCTAATTCCATACCTCAGCTTTCATGATTTTCCTCTTAAAGCTGTTTTCCCTTCCATCTCTCCTCTCCATGTCCCTTTCGGTCCAGGATGAGAGTGGTTTTGTTTATACAGCACTCTCAAAAAGCTTGTTGGTTTAGCATGCATGAAGCAGGGGTCCAAGCCATCAGACAGTAATACTTTCCACAAGTCTTTCCTGGATAAATGTATTTTTAATCCTGGCCTAAAAGTTCCAAGTTTAGTTAATTCCTCAAATAGTGCACTATCATCTGGAGGGTTTATTTCCAGAGGCTTGGAATTTCCAGAATCAGTTTTTGGTTTCTTTGTGCCCAGCAATTCAGTTATGAGTGCACCTCTTTCCTCTATCATTTTGCTATAAGTGCAAGGAGAAGCCAGGTTGCATTTTCCACATTTAGTTTGGAAATCTCTTGGATAAATACACAAGTTCATAATTTTCAAATTTTGATTTCCATACAATGTCAGGAGTCAATCTTACTAAGTTCTCTGTGACTTTAAAACATGAGTTGCCTTTAATCCAGTTTCCAATAATAGTTTCACTATTTCTTTCTAAGGCCTTATCAGCAATAACTTTACATTCCATATTACTACTAACAGTTTCTTTAAAGGAATCTAGGCATGTTCCATCAAGTATCTCACAATTCCTCTAAAAACTACCCTTTACCCATTTATAAAACTTTCTAGCATTTCTGGTAATTGCAAAAGCATGATACCACTTCTCTGTACCAAATTTCGTATTAGTCAGCCAAAGGGGTGCTGATGCAAAGTACCAGAAATCTGTTGGCTTTTATAAAGGATATTTATTTGGGGTAAAAGCTTTCAATTACAAGGCCCTAACGAGTCCAACTCAGGGTATCAAGAGGTAATTTCTCACCCAAGCCTGTTGCCAAGTGAGATGGTTGCCAGTCTCAGTGAGGGTTCAGCCTTCCTTCTTCCTCTTAAAGCTCCAATGTCCCAGCTTCTTCTGATATCAGGTGTAGGCTGGCATAGTGCTTGTTTCTTTTCAGGCTTGGCTGCTCTGCTTTCTTCCCATGGTCAGCTGTAAACTATCAGGCAAATGGCTCAGCTCTCTCCAGGGCCACAGGATCAAAGTTCTCTTCAATTGCTATGGAGATCTTGTGTTTTCTTCTGTATCTTGTTCTGCATGGCTTATTAAGGGAGTATCCATTTAGATACACCACCAAGGGGCTGAGGCCTCAAACCTACTGATGTGGTCAAATCAAAGCACTATTCTTAATTTATTCCAGTAAACATAAAACATTTGAATTAATACAATCAAATAGTACCATACCCAAAGGAACAGACAAGTTTACAAACATAATCTATATCACATTTTGGAATTCATATATATTACCAACCTGCTAGATCACCCATTTCAAGTAAATAATTGCTGTTTCTTCTAATATATGTCTCATTTCTTTGGAACTAAGACCATTTGACCAGCAGAAAATAAGATCATAGGTACAGGAAGAAAATATTTTTCTGGAGGATCAATAGCACTGGAGAAAGAACTGTAATTTCCAATAAAAAAGAATTTCTCCTTCTTGGTAACATTTTGTTCTTCTCTTGGAATTTCCAGTCTGCTGAACTTTCTTATTGATTTCTGAATCAAGACAGAGCACTTAATTCTATGTCCTGTGCTCTCATATGCCTTAATGATCTTTAACTTGCCAGATTCCATAATTTTGTGAGACAATTTCTTTAAGAACTCTCACTCCCTCACTCTGTCTCTTGACATATATAAAGAAACATCACATATTTTGTAAAAATCAACTTAAACTTGAAAATAGAGTTAAATTTAAAGTGAAAAACTCCGTAACTTCTAGAAGGTATCATAAGAGGAAATTTAGGTGACTTTGAATTTGGCAATGGCTTCTTACATAAAACCTTAAACACAAGATACATGAGTGAAAAAAATTGATAAGTGAAACTTCATTAAACAAAAAATCTGCTCTGCTAATGACACGGTTAGAATAAAGACAAGAGAAACAGTAGAGAAAATATTTGCAAAATACATAATGGCAAAGTTTTAAATAAAAAAAAATACCCACAGAACACTTATAATTCAAAAATAATGAAACTAAAATCAATTTTAAAAACAAACAAAAGAGCTGTACAGAAATTACATCAAAGAAAGGATAAGTGTGGAAAAGAAACATATGAAAAGATGCTCAACAGGTATATGATTAGGGATTTACAAATTAAAGCAAAAATGAAATATCATTAAATCACTATTAGAGTGACTAAAAGCTAAACAACCAAAACACAAATTCTGGTCAGGATTTGGAGCAACAGGAGCTCTAACATTCATTGCTGGTAGAAATACAAAATTGCTCACCCAAGAAAGAATTATGGGAAGATGGTGGTTTAGGAAACTCCATGGATATTGAAATGGCTGGAACAATCAGAGTCAACTATCTTGTAACACTGCAGTCTAGTGGAACACTTTAGAGCATTCAGCAAAGTGTTTGAGGAAGAGTCTGGTTATTTTTGGTATTGCTGAATTTTACCTCCCAGCCTCCATTCACCATCCCCCTGACTGGCAACTGTGAGGACTTCTGGGCTGCTGGTGCAGCTTGCTGGTGCATAGGTGGCATTTAATGACCTGATCCTCCATAACTCAGAGGTACATGATTTGATCCCTGATCACTGCTTTTGGTCAACTACTTCAGATTGCTGAGTAGCCAGCTGTTTTGGCAGACATTTTTCCATCATTTCAAGGAAGAGTAGCAGAGGATTCTTAAAGAGGCAGTACCATTTTTGTTTCCTTCTTGACACTTTCTATTCCCATTTGGTAGCAAAAATCATTTTGAAACAACACTAATTGATGGCTCCAGTCCTAAACTACAAGAATAACTAAAACAGCAAACCTTTGAAATCCCACATGAGTGTGAGAACTAGATTTCCATAGTTGCAACATACTCAGAATATCAAACTCTCTAGGAAATGTTGCTATACCGAGTAAGAAAAAGGAAAGTGACTAATTCAGAGCATTGTAGCACAAAAGTGATTTCTTGCTTGATGTGTATCAGAGAGTCAATTAAGTTACAGTGGGATTTTGAGAAGAGAAAGGATTAATTTAACAAAGGCTAGTCCTGCAATGACAGGAGGGTAGTCCCTCAAGTTTCATCTTCAAAGTTGTATGAGCTTTAGGGCTTTTATGGGATTAAACAAAAAAGGAGGTAAGGTTGTGATGGCTGAGGAGAAGATACTGCAATATTGGGGGACATTGCAGATGAGCATCATACTGACTCATGTGCTGCATGACTGGAAAGTGATGTTTTGAGATGATGGGTTAGAGAGAGTTTAATATGAGTATGCAAAGTCTGATGACACTTAGTTCACTTAAAGTTTAAGATTTAGGCTACTGCACACGTCAGAAAGACTAACATTGATTAGAACTGGCTTAGTTCTCTGTTGATTTAGTTTATAACATTAATAAATATTGAGGGCTATGTGCAGGAGAATCAGGCTCCAGTTTTGGAAACTTAAATAAGGGTATAAAAGGGAGCTAGTCACAAGTTGTTTTGTTACTGTTTACTTATAAGGTAAATGTCATGTAGTTTATATAACATAGCATTAGCATCAAAGAAACAAAACATCTCAGTTACAGTTCAGTGATTCACAACATTTACAGATATTTGCTTCAGGCTATTTTAAAAGTTGAACATATATCAAGGCTGTATTGCAATATATCAGAGGAATAGTAATTGCTGAAAATAAGTTAGTGGGTTAAAAATGATTAATTTATGACCAGTTACCATTCCCTCCTTTTTATCTATTCCTCAAACATGAGAAATTTGGATCAAGGACTTCTCTAGCTGTCTCATGCTGATGAGAGTCATTGATATGGCAGTGAAGAATGAAACTGTTTTGCTGCTACATGGGTGTAATTTTTTTTTTTTTTTGGCTTTTATGAAGGGTATTTATTTGGGGTAGGAAAGCTTACTGTCCCAAAGCCATATAGAGTAAGTTACTTCCCTCACCAAAGTCTGTTGCCACATACTAGAACAAGATGACTGCCATTCTCTGCAAAGTCTCAGCCTTCCTCTTACTCCCAAGGTTCGGTGGTCCCTGCTTCTTCTGTGCTCAGCTGTAGACTGGCCTAGGACTTGTCTCTCTTCTTGGTGCTTATTTATTTCCAGACTCAGCTGCTCCATTTTCTTCTGCTGCAAATAGACAGGCTCATTTCTCTTCCCAAGGCCTCTGCCATGTGTTTTTCTGTGTCAGTGTCCACCCACCAAGGGGGTGAGGACTCAAAGTCCTACTGACATTGCATATATGAATTCTAAAAGGAGATATTGATTATGTTTGTAAAATGGGTGTAATTTTTAATTTTGTTTTGTTTTTGGAGGGATTGTTGTCTTTAGGTTTCAGTGTTCAACCAGCACAGGAACAATCTAGAAGCTTTATGTCTCTGAGAAATAAATGTAATAAGTAACTTGAGTTGAAAGATTATGATTAGGTGACTTGTAATTGAATATTATCATGCATATATTTTAGATAAACTACACGGAGGGGGTGTTGATTTTATGTAAGCATGTGGCTTGACTATTGTGTTCAGATATACCCAGGGATTTCAGAATCACTTTTGATTGAGGCGGTTTGTGATATCAGACTGAGACTTGCATAAAAGTAAATTCTAGAATGACTTCCCAACTCTATTTGAAATCTATTTTTTAATGATTTCCCCATCAAGATTTCACTCTGAAAGCATTGCTGATTAGCAGTAGGTATTGGTTCTATAATTCTAAAAACTTATTCAGGAGGCTTATTCCTGGGAATCATGCCCGACATAGGGGGAAAGGTAATAAGTTTATTTGTAGAGTCCACCTTGAGTAACAAGGAGAATTTCCAGGAGTGACTCTTAGTCCTTATTTACCCAAGTCCGTGAAGTAACTTTAAAAATACTATTTCATTTTATGTTAAAAATATTTTGAAATGCATCATTATTATATGAACATAATATAAAGTATAGTAATATTATATTCCTTATTTTAGGCTTTATGTTAAATAAAGTTGAGTTAAATTGATCAAATAAACTGATGAGACAGGTTAAGTTAGATAATATGCCACAGAAATTTCAGATTTGGGAAAATATAAATTTCTTCTATCTGCTTTCACATAGAAATTAAAGTCCCAAAGTACAGGTAATATTACTCTTTACATTGTATTTGTATTCACTCTAGTTTTAACTAGATTAACTTTATTAATATTTTTAATTGAAGTTTGAATTTTACCTTCCTCAACAGTTGCTTCATGGAGTCATCTTTTTAAATTAATGCAGGTATTTCAGTAGTTCCAGAGGTGGAGAATTTTAACTCTGAACTTCAGGTGCCACACAGATATTTAAAGTTGTAGGGATTTACCACGTTACACACACAGGAGCAAAGCATATCAAAATTTAGAAATAACAATAAAAATTTAAAAAACAAATGTGACTGCTGCAAAAGCTTACAATCTAGGCCTTAATTCCTTTCTTAGT
>JAKSZT010033836.1:168264-293655 GCA_026826555.1 Tolypeutes matacus
TTTTAAGAGGTGCTTAGATTACCTAAAATATTATACGGAACCCACTCAGATTCCCAGCTTCTTTAGTATTTTCTATATGAAGCCAATTCCAGAAACAAAACATTTGACAATTAATTTCTATTGAAGTTATCAATAGACCACTGCAGAAGGTTTTTTTTTTTTTTTTTCTTTTTTCGGTTTCTTCTTTACATTTTTTACTAAGGTTATGTTAATTAACAGGTAGAACATAATGTATATATTTGTTTTGTTTTTCTTTACTTAAAATTTTTCTTCTAAAGATCAAGCTCTGATCTGTAGTTAACCATATGTAATTTTAGAGAGGAATTAGAGTAAAACAATTCAACTGAGAAGAAAATTGTTTTTAATGACATATAACATCATTAAAATAACCACAACTTTGGCTAAAAACATTATACTCTTTTATAATATTTTGCAGACCATTATCAAGACATAATATGGGTAATAAAAATATTACAAATATCTAAGAATTTTATACAATTTTTAATGTTTATATAAAAATTTTATCTATGAAAATTTAATTAACAGAATTTTAGAAAATTCCTTTTAATTATTATAATACTTGCTAAACACTTCCTATGCAAATTATACCATATTAATTGAACTTAACTATTTTAACACTTCACTTTTAATAAGGTGAAAGACCAAATGTTTTGCAATAGCTTGAAATAAAAAGATATTCTTTAGGTTCTGACTGAGAAAGCAAAAGGTTAAAAGTTTGAACATTAGGTTTGAACATTATGTTCTTTAAAAGTGACAATATTTCTTTTTCTTATATGACTAAGGACATGATAAAGTTAATATAAAGCGCAAGAAGATATTCTGGTAAAACATAGACAATTTGCTTTTAACACTGATTATTTAGGAGAAAAATCCTTTACAAATATTTCCCAAGAAAGATTAATTTTTGAAGATAGTTTGTCACTTTAATTGAGAGACACAAATTTTGGTTTTGATTTATTATGTTTTATTATGCTAAAGCTTTTTAAACTCTATAGATAGAGCCATCCAATTTTATCCAAATTTACCCATAATTTCCCTTTCCATGACTCTTCTGCATTTTTTATATTCATTCAGATTTTGTCCCACATTTATTTCCTTCTTAATTACTCATCATTTTCTCATTAGGAAAAATTAGTTTCTTTTCTTTAATTAAAAAAAAAATCATACTATGTACCTTACACACTAAAGTTATCAAAATGATTTTAGAAACATTCTCCAAGCAAATCTCTTATAAAAAGCACATACTATTAAGCTCAACTTGTCAGAATAATTTTTTTGAAAGGATGAAGAGCTATAATATTAAACATGTAAAAATGACTTGTTCTTGGGTTAAACTCTACCTATGAATTTTGAAGAGGAAACTTAGATTATACAAATATCATATAAAAAATGGAGGGGAATCTCATATGCACCACTCCCCAAAACTCCCATATAGTCCCACATTATCAACATCCTTCATTAGTGAAGTAGATACATTGCAATTGATGAATACATTTTGGAGCATTGCCACTAAGCATGGATTAAAGTTTACACTGTAGTTTATTCTCTTTCACACAGAATTTTGTATGTTATGGCAAGATTTATAAAGGCCTTTACCTGTCATTGCATTATCATTTAGGACAATTCCCAAATCCCAAAAATTCCCCTGTATTACACCTGTTTTCCCCTCTCCTTGCTTTCAGAACCCTGCAGTGGCCACTGCCTCCATGTCAAAGATATAATTTCTTCCATTGCTAAATCACAATAAGTCTATAGTAGAAACCAGGAAGTCTACTTTAATCCATAGTTCAATTCTCCAACCCTGAGGATTCTGGGATGGTTATATCCACTTCAATTCTAATTGAGAAGTGGCTGTGATCTCACAGAGCCAATGAAAGAGACTCTCTTACTTACAGTTGTAGTCAGCCTCAGTTCCTTGGTATGGTAGTGGTCCATCAGCCCCTTCATATTAGTTGTCCAGGGTGAGACCAATGAACTGGGGAGTAGGGGTTGCCACTCCACTGAGATTCAGGGATCAGCAGGCAAATGGACAGCCCAAAGATTTAAGTCGCTTGGATATACACCTATCAACTCTAGTACTACTTATAGGTTCAAATAGAAGAACAAAAGAGGCATGTGTAGGGAAACCACAACTGAGTCCAACTCTGTCATAAATTCCAAAGTATAGCCCACTGGCAAGGCACCAAACTCCTGAGCTATATGTACTGACTATAGTGTCTGGATGTCTCAAGGGCCCTCAAGAGCCTGCTATTTGGGAGTATCTGGTTTGGCAGTTAAAGAGATCCTGCTGGGATGTGCTTAAGCATAACCTCTGGAATGAACTCCCAACTCACTTTGAAGTCTCTTAGACATATAAGCTCATTTGCTTTACCTTTTCCCCCTTTTGCTCAAGGTCTTTTTCCAGTTGTATTGCTATTTGGTGCTTGGTAGTAATCCCTCAGTGCCAGGGAGACTTGTCCCGGGAGTTTGTTCCATGCTGGGTGGAAGGTAAAATATTTATATGCTGAGTTCAGTTAAGAGAGGCCATGTTGAGGAAGTTTCCTTCTATTCCTACATTTTTTAGTGTTTTTATGAGGAAAGGGTGGTATATTTTTGTTTAACATTTTTTCTGCATCTGTTGAGATGATCATGTGGTTTTTTACTTTCCATCTGCTTATATGGTGGATTACATTGATTGATTTTCTTATGTTGAACCATCTTTGCATACCAGTGATGAAACCCACTTGGCCATGGTGTATAATTCATTTGATTTGTTGTTGAATATAGTTAGAAAGTACTTTGTTGAGGATTTTAGCATCTAGGGTCATTAGAGAGATTGGTCTACAGTGTTCTTTTCTTGTGGTATCTTTGTTTGACTTTGGTTTTAGGGTAATGTTAGCATTATAGAATGAGTTTGACAATGTTCCTTCTACTTCTATTTTTTACAAGAGTTTAAGCAAGATAGGTTTTAGTTCTTTCCTGAGTATTTGGTAGAATTCATCTGTGAAGCTATATGGTCCTGGGTTCTTGTTAGTTGGGAGGCTTTTGATGACTAATTCTATCTCTTTACTGGTGATTGGTTTGTTGAGTTCACCAAATTCTTCTTTTGACAATGTAGGCTACTTGTGTATTTCTAGGGATTTGTCTATTTCCTGTAAATTATCCATCTTGTTAGCATGTAATTTTTTCAAAGTCTTCTCTTATGATTCTCTTTATTTCTGTAGTGTCAGTGATGATATCCCCTTCCTTATTTCTAATTTCATATATTTGCATCTTCTCTCCTTTTACCTTTGTTAGTCTAGCTAAGGGTTTGTCAATTTTATTAATCTTCTCAAAGAACCAGCTTTTGGTTTTCTTTATTTTTTTCTGGTGCTTTCTTATTTTCAATTTCATTTAGTTCTGCTCTAACCTTTGTTATTTCTTTTTTTCTACTTCCTTTGGGGTTAGCTTTTTGTTCTTTTTTTTCTAATTTCTCTAGGTGTGCAGTTATGTCTTTGATTTTAGCTTTTTCTTCTTTTTTAATATATGCATTTATGTCTACAAATTTCCCTTTTGTTACTGCTTTTGCTGCATTCCATAAGTTTTGATACATTTTGTTGTCATTTTCATTTGTTTCAAGGTAGTTACTGATTTCTTTTGAGATTTCATCCTTGACACACTGTTTGTCTAAGAGTGTGTTCTTTAACTTCCATATCTTCTGGCCTCAGGATTTCTGGACCTTACTGTTTTCCACCTTCATTCCATTGTGGTCACAGAAATTATTTGTATAATCTCTATCTTTCTGAATGATAGAAAGATGACTTTCATTGAGAGTCATTCTGTGGTCTAGCATGTATTCTACCTTGGATTATGATCCATGTGCACTTGAAAAGGATGTATATCCCTCTGTATTTGGGTATAGCATTCTGTATATGTCTATAGGTCTGGGTCCTCCAATGTATTATTCAGTCTTTGTTTTTTAATTGCTTCTCTGTTGAGCTGTTCTGTCTAATGCTGATAATGGTGTATTAAATTCCTCCTCTATAATTGTAGAATCATTTATTTCTTCACTTTGATTTTCCAGTGTTTGCCTCATGTATTTTGAGTCACCCTGGTTAGGTGCATAGATGTTTATGATTGTTCTTTTTCCTTGGTAGATTATCCCTTTTATTAATATATAGTGTCTTAATTTGTGTCTTACAATAGTTTTGTATTTAAAGTCTATTCTGTCTGATATTAGTATACCTACTCCTACTATTTTATTGTTAGTGTTTGCTTGTAGAATAGTTTTCCAACCATTCACATTCAGCCTTCTTGCATTGATGGGTTTAAGGTGGGTTTCTTGTCAAAAGCATATTGATGGGTCATATTTCCTTATTCATTCTGCCAGTCTGTTTCTCCTCAGTGGTGAGTTTAGTCCAGTAACCTTTAATGGTACTACTATCAAGGAATTACATTAGCCATATTTTCTTTAGGTTTATATATGCTCTATGTTGTTTTTATTTCTATTTTCATCTTTTTAGTTGCTCTTATACTCTCCTCCAACTCTGTCTCCTTGTTATTTCATTTCTACATGCAGAATTCCCTTTAGTATTTCTTTTAGTGCAGGTTTCTTTTCGACATATTCTCTTAATTTCTGTTTATCTGTGAATATTTTAAACTCTCCCTCATTTTTGATTACCAACTGTGCTGAATAGAGAATTCTTCACTGGAATTTTTTTCTTTTAGCATTTTAACTATATCATGCCACTGCCTTCTTGCCTTCATCTTTTCAGATGAGAAATCAGCACTTAAACTTGTCAAGCTTCCCTTGTATGTGGTGGTTCTTTTTTCTCTTGCTGCCTTCAGTATTCTCTCTTTGTCTTAAGCATTGTTCAACTTGAAGAGTATGTGTCTTGGAATAGGCCTGTTAGGATTTATACTCTTTGTGGTGTCTTGTGCTTCTGGACAAGTACATCCATGCTCTTCAATAGGATTAGGAAGTTTTCAGCCATTATTTCCTCCAAAACACCTTCTGTCCCCTTCCTTTCTCTTCTCCCTCTGAGATGCCTATAATATGTATGTTGTGTATTTCCTGTTGTTATTCAAAATCTCTAAGTCCCTGCTGTAGTTTTTCTATCTTTTTATCTATCTGTTCTACTATCTGGTTTCAGATGTACTCTTCCACATTTCTGATTCTTTCCTCTGCCTGTTCAAATCTGCTGTTGTGTACTTCTAGGGTATTTTTTATTTCATGGATTGTGCCATTCATCACCATCATATCCATTACCTTTTTAAGTATGTTAATGATTTCTTCAATATATTCTCTCTGTATCTTCTTAGTGACCTTAACCTCTTCCTTCACTTCATTAAGTTGATTCATGATATTTGTTTGGACATCTCTGATTAGTTTTTGTATGTTCTGAATCTCCTCCTCGTTTTTACTTTTTTCATTGGACTGATCCATAACTTCCTGTTTCTTAGTGTGTCTTGTAATTTTTGTTGGACATTGGTGTCTAAGCATCTTGATGGGTTTATTCAGTTGATTAGCTTCTCTCTCTATTCTATGGTTTTATTTTGTTGTTTATTTGTGTGTGTGTGACAAGGTTTCACTTTGACACTTCATTCCTCTTATTCTTTTTCCTTGTTGTTGTCTATGTTCAATTATTTGTTTTGGCTTCTTTGTCTCTCTGACCCTCAGTCTTCTGGGAGTTGGGAAGCATTGTCCTGGTGTGCTGTACCTCAATGTAAGCCCCCAATGCAGCCTCTGGTTCTTTCTGTGCCATTTTAGTGGGAGCTAAACCTTATCTGCCTAACCCATCAGCCATGTTCTCCAAGACCCCAGAATAATTATTAGATTCAGTTAGATGCAAACATAATTTTTCTTCCTTAACATACTATTTTATCAGTTTTACAATGAAATATATTATGAAACATTTATAATGCCTTTTTAAATTTTATTTTTAAAGAAGTATTTGATTATAGAAAAGATACATCAAATATATAGGGGATTCCCATATATCCCACTCACTCCCCTCCAACATTTTCCCTTTTAATAACATTTTACATTAGTGTGGAAAATTTGTTAAACTTGGTGAAAAAATATTGAAACATTGCTTCTAACCATGGTCTATAGTTTACATTATGTTTTACACTACCTACCATAAATTTTTTTAGGTTTTCACAAAAAGTATAATGGCCTGTATGCCTCATTGCAATATCATGCAGAAGAATTCCAATGCCCTAAAAATGCCCTATGTTCCACCTATCCTTCACTCCCTCTGCCCTAAGTACTTCTGGTAACCACTATCTTTAGATAAATCAATGTCACAAATTCTTTTGTTAATAGGACATCTAATTTGGCACATGGTTGCATTCCTCCCTTGTGTTTGTTCATTACTCAACTGTTAAAGTTTTGGAATGGAGATTCTTTTTTTTTTTTTTTTTTTTTAAAGATTTTATTTTTTTATTCATTTATCCCCGCCTTGCTGCTTGTGCTCGTTGGGTCAGCTAACCGCGCCGTGTGGGCGGGCTTGCCTTCACCAGGAGGCCCCTGGAACCTAACCCGGGGCCTCCCATATGGTAAATGGGAGCCCCACTGATTTGAGCCACAGCCGCTTCCCTGGAATGGAGATTCTGATAGCTGGAAAATGTGCTTAATAAAATTTCTTCACTTAAGCAAATCTGAAAATTCTTACATTAATTTAGCTTGACTTCTATTAATCTAATTTTAGAAGCTTACACTTTATATTTTATTTCCTGATGTGTATTAACCAGACCTTCTCGGTTTTGCTTGCAAGAATAAGAAAACATCTCAAAGCAAAACCATACAGAATAGTGTAAATCTGTGTCCTTTCTCAGAGACAAAATATTTGGTATCTTTGAGCAGTTGGCTGAGAAAGGATCCATGAAGACCTTTCATTAACACAACTATATCTAAACTGTAGTTTATTAACCACTGAAATCAAGGACATTTCTGATCTGTTTGAAATAACACAAGAGTGAGATATTGCACATACCCTCCTCAAAAGACCCCCTTTTTTTTTAACCTGTTTTTCTTCTTAACTACCACTTTTTAAAAATGTTTTACTCTAAAAACCCTAGCTCCCATTTTAATTCTGAAATGGTTTTCAGAAGATTTCCCCAATTCCTTGTTTGTGCATTCACAATAAATCACTTTTTCACTAAGACACCTATTTGTCTTTGTGGAGTTGGATGGGGAAAGTCCTTCTATTGGAAAAACCATTCTTATGGTCATAAATTGGTGAGTTAGCCAAGAGCCATGCTGCTTTTCTATGCAGCCCCTAGAGCAGGCCCAATCCATCTCATCATCTGTGGTGCTTCTCTGGATCCCTCAAATCCAGGCCTAGCAGCTGCTCAAGAATTTCTCTTGAGAATCAGGGCTGGAGGTTGAAGGTGAGGTTTCAGTCATTGGCAGACACTGAGAGTTTTGTGTGAAGGTGATTCTGAAGTTGGGTCTTTCTCCATGCATCAGGTAAGCATGTGGAATTCTCTGTTGTTCTAATCTGTGTTTTCTTTAACTTTGCCAATCTGCTCTTGACTATGAGCTTGTAAATCAGATTTAGGGTTTGCCTGTCGATATTGTATTTTGATTTGCTATTTAATTTGAGGAGCATCTGTTCTTGATGTTCTGTCTTTGTGACTTCTGTTGGCACTGCCTAGCCATAGGAAATTCTCCCAATGTGCCAGTGATGGATCACCAAATTGTTACCATAAGGATGACTATTTCCAATAGAAGAGCCCTCCTGATCTGGCACAACAAAGAACAAACAGGTCTCTTAGTGAAAAGGTGATTTATTACAATTGTACAAGCAAAGAACTGGGGGAATCTTCCAAAAAAACAGTTCAAAATGAAAATTGGAGCCAGGGATTTTACAGCAAAAAAAAAAAAAAAAGAAAGGTGGTAGTTGAGAATAAAAACAAATAAAAAATGAGTGATTGCACTCTCTTATGAGGAGATTACAAGCAATTTATCAGTCCTCTGTTATCTCAAGCACATCAAACTTGTCCTTGATTTCAGCAGCTAATAAACCACAGTTTAGATATAGTTGTGCAGGTGCAAGGTCTTCATGGCTCCTTTCTCCTCCAACCACTCAAGGGTATCAAGCCCTTGTCTTTTAAAAAAGTTATTGATCTGCACCATTCTCTCTGGTTTTGCTTTAAGACATTATATAGCCACCCATTATTCTTGTGGCTATATAAAAAATCAGAAAACTACACGTGTTGGCAAGGATGTAGAGGAATGGGAATATATTCACTGCTGGTGGGAATTTTGAATGGTGCAGTCAATGTGGAGGAGGTTTGGTGGTTCCACAGAAATCTAATTATTGAATTTCCATGTGATCAAGCAATCCCAATTCTAAGAATATACTCAGAAGATTTGAAAACACTAACACAAACAAATCAAGCACATCAACGTCCACTGAGGCAATATTAACTTATTTGTTACTGGCAAAATTTGGAAACAACTCAAATGTCTATCAACAGATGAATAGATAAACAATATGTGGTATGTATGTATATGTATATATATATATATATATATATATATATGTATATATACATACATATATATAATTTTACTCAGCTAAAAGTAGGTATGAAGTATTGACACATGTGAAGATATGGATGAATCTCAATGACCTTATGTTGAGTGAAGTAAGCCAGTCAATAAAGGCAAATACTGCATGATCTCACTAATGTGAACTAAAGATATTGAGCAGACTCACAGAGATAGAGTCTGGAAGATGGTTACCAGGAGATAGAAAGGCAGTAGGAAGTGGTGATCCAATGCTCAATATATTCAGAATCTATGATAAAGTGGATGGCTGTCCTATGACAGTGTATGGGGGTGTTGGAGATGCAGGGATATGGGGTGGAGTTAATGGTGTTGAAGTGTTAGGGTGAGAGGTTTGGGGGTGATTTGGGGTACCGATGGAGGTGGGAGAGGGCTGGAGGAAGGACAAGGTGAACTCTGGGCAGTTGGGTGTCTGTGATTTGTTATGCAATTGTAGGAATGTTCTTTTGAAAACTATGGAAGGGGAGGGTCCCTGGTGTAGGGTGTTGATGGTGAGGAAATGTGTGAAGAAGGGTGCAACTTGGAAGTGCCTCTTTGGTATAAGAGTGTGTTCATTTTGTCATAGGATGTAATCTCAGTGGGTGGATACCCAGACAACAAATAACAAAATATTAAATTTCCATCCTGGAGTGTCCTACTACATTCTCAAATAGAGGGGTAAGAATCTCTTGAATACATAGGCAGTGCCTAATAAAAAAAAACAGACCAGTATTCCATGTCTTCACTATTAACACTTGTGCTTAAGAAACTTATTCTTATAAAATTGAAATTAAGCCTAATATCATCCATTGCCTAAGATTTATCTCCTGAAAACCTATGTATTGCTCAAATGGGGCTTCTTTCTAAGCCACAGAGCAAATAAATGCATTACCTTCCCCCAGCATTGTACATGACTCCAGGATATGAGCCTCCCTGGCACCAGGGCCTAATAGAAACCACAAAGTTATGAATTTTAAAAAATACTTTGACCTTAAGGGGAAAACATTAAACACAAAAGAGTTTTTTGGCTAAGAAATTTCTAAGAGAGTCAGCAGGTCATTCCAGTGTTAATATTTAGGCATGTATTAGACAGACCTCACTAACTCACAACAAATAAAGCCCCAAAGAGTGGTGCTCTTGAGGACTCTGGAGCTATATGAACACTATACACAAGTCACACTCCCCTTGAAACCAACACTCTGACAGTGAGCCTTGTCCTGGAATATATGACAACCTATTTCCTCAATGTAATAGAGTCAGACTCATTTATAATTTCTCTGCACATGATTCTTCTGCACATGATTCTCTGCACATGATTCTTATATTTGAACCCATAATTAACACTATACCCATTAAATATGTGTCCTAGAGACTTAAATCATCAGTTTGTTCATATGCTGTTTGAGCCCTGAATCTCAGTAAAGTTGCAGCCAACACCTACTTTCCAGTTCTTTTGACTTGCAGAGGACAACTAACAAAATGATGATGATGGTCATCCCTCATCCCAATAAACAGAGAATCTACAACTGTGAGCAAAACAGTTAATTTCACCTGTCCCACAACATCAAACTCACCTCTTAATCTGAAACAGAGTCAGCATCACCATCCCCAAATCCTCAAAGTTGAGGAATGAACAAACATAAGGGGGAATGCAACAATGGACCAAACTAAACATTTATTTTAGTAACTGAAGAGTATGTAACACTGACATAATGTAGTTGTTACTAAAGATTCTGATGGGAGGAGGAGGGAAGAATAGGTGGAACACTGGGCATTTTTAAGGTATTGGAATTGTTCTGCATGATATTGCAATGACAGATAAAGGCCATTATACATTTTGACAAAATATACAAAATTATATGGTGCAAAATTTAAATGAGAATGTAAACTATAGACCTTGGTTAGTAACAATTCTTCAATATTTATTCACCAATTATAACAAATATACCACACTGTTGCACGATATTATTAATGGGGAAAATATGTTGAAAGAAGGGGCTTGGGTATATGGGAATCCCTTATACTTTGAATGTAACTTTTCTGTAATCTAAAGTCTCTTTAAAATAAAAGATGTTATAAGAACAATTTTTAAAAAAATCTTAATAATGATTATACTCTTATATCAGCAATCTTATTCTTAGAAATTGCTCATAGGAAGATAAACCTTGAAAAAAGATAAATATGTAAAAGGAGCCAATTGTACTAATGTGAGTATCTAGGTCAAATTCAAATTACATAGAAACAGAATAGAGAAAATTAATATTGTTAGTCTTGGCTTGAAGATTGTTTTACTAATATTCTTTTTTCATTTCTAAATAATATGGTGATACTATATAAATGGATCTATGAAGACACATTTTGTATTAGCAAATTTGTCCAAATTCTTAAATCACTTTAGTCAATGTACTTTAATGCACTTTAGGCACTGCACTTTTAAGAGAGTAATATGCATTCTCTTAGGCCTTGCTATTTTTGGAATGGTTGAAGAAGATTCTTTTTCAAATGTCCAGATTATTTGCAGCAATCATAAGTACTAATGCCCTGAACCCTGGTGCTTAGATTGGGTAATAGGGATTATTTAGCTGTAGTTTTAGCTTGAGAGAATTTATTTTTTCTCATTTCTTTTTCTTTTCAAATAGTTTGCTTATCGAGTTTTCTGCATTATTTTCACTAGTAGTCCTGCAAATTACTTAGAAGATTTTTTTTTGTCCAGTTTCAGAAGTTTTTATGATAAGATTGAATTCTTTGCAAAACTAATTGACCCTTTAGTAGGATTTTGGAAATTTTATTATTATAGAAAGGAAGTTAAGCTAAGCTAGGAAAGAAAGCAGAAAGCAGAAAGATTTCAAAGAGCTCCAGAATCTTGGATTCTCCAATATCTGGAATTCCAAAAATACTTGTATGTGTGTGTGTGCATGTGTGTGTGAGTAGACTTCTCTTAAGAGTTTTCATTAATTAATTTAGTGTTACTATCTAGAGGTAGGAAAACATATATCAAATGATCAGACAAACACAAATCTCAGAAACAGAGAAGCATAGAAATATAAAAACTTACTAGTGTGAACCATAATTTTGTACTTTTTTTCAAGTTCTTATTCTGATATAAAGACATAAAAGATTGTACACATGGGATTACATCACATTTTCCTCCTGTTTTATGAGAAAAGTCTAATTGTAATATAATATTTTTTTTCTTTAGAACTATTCTCAGGCCACTTCTCCCCTGATTTCAAATCACATTAAGGTCAGACTTTGTTATGGAAATAAACTACCTTTTTAACAACTAAAATCCCTCCATTTTTTCAAAATGCATCCCAAAGTGCTACATTCAGATATTCTATTGAATTTTCCATTTTAAAAGATACAGTAATAATTCAAATTCACTAATACACACAATACATTTTCATTTCAAGCAAATTCACTAATATTCCCAATACATACTCATTATAAACATTTAAACAATTACTTATTACAACTCTGTCACAAGGAACAAACATCTTTGGGGGTCATTGTAGAAGCTTGTGAAAGCCATCCTGATCTCCTCTCCAGGGCACTTTGGAGTCAGTTTTCATCCACTTCCCAGGCCCCTGGGCCTATTTTGTGTAGGAAAAACTGATGAGGAAAGTATTTTCCAGGGTGACCCTTCTCTCAAAATTTGCCTTCCAGGACACAACAGCATGAGACAACAAATGGTTTATACAAAACTAGAGAAGCATTCTGTGAAAAAAAGGGAGCTGACTTCAAAAACCTGGGAGAGCAAGTTATATTTCCTGGGAAAAATCAGGGACAATAAAACTCCAGTAAACTGAGGAACTCCAAAACAACTAACACACACAAAAAACAGGACAAGACAAATGACTCTCAAACTCTGCACACTGAATTTGCCTTAGGCATACTTTCCTAATAGGGGAGCTGAACATCAAGAATATCTCTGTCTTATAACCAGCCAGGTGCAAAATCAAGAAACAGAACTCACAGGAAGTAAATCCCAGAGTTATGTATTTAAAATATTAAAATGTACAGTGTGCAACAAAAAAAGTACAAGGCAGTAACAGAAACGGGAAATGGTGACCATCTAATTAGAGAAGACAAAAATCTAGAAAACACACTTTCAGAGGACAAAAATGTGGCCACATCAAACAAACCTTTAAAAATGATCTTAAAAATTCTCAAGAAAACAAAGAAAAGTACAGAGAAAGAACTAAAGGATACCAGGAAAACAATGAATGAGCCACATGAGACTGTGAATAAAGGGTTTGGAAATCTTAAAAGGAACCAAAAAGAACTACTGGAGTTGAAGACCACAATAACAAAAATGAAAAATTCCCATGAGGTTTTCAAGAGCAGACAGGAGTTGGCAGAAAAAATAATCAGTGAACTTGAAGACAAGCCTTTTTAAATGAGCCAGGCTGAGGAGCAGAAAGAAAAAAAATAAAAAGGAAAATAGCATAAGACAACTATGAGACACCATCAAGAATACAAATACATGCATTGTAGAAATCCCAAAAGGTGAACAAATAAAGACATTTGCAGAAGGAATAGTCAAATAAATGACAGAGAATTTCCCAAAAATAGCAAAAGATCAGAATAGGAACATCCAAAAGCTCAGAAAACACCAAAGAAGATAAACAAGAAGCAAAATACACACTATCATATATTGATTACACTATCAAATACCAAAGACAAGGATAGAGTTCTGAAACCTGTGGGAAAAAAGCAACGTGTTAATTACAAGGGAGTCCAAATTAGATTGAATGCAGATTTCTCTTTGTAAACCATGGAGTTAAGAGGACAGTGGATTGAAATATGTAAAGCAATGAAGGATAAAGCTGCCAGCCAAGAGTTATGTATCCATCAAACCTCTTTTTCAAAAATGATGAGGAGATTAAGATATTCTCAGATAAATAAAATCTGAAGGAGTTAGGCTGCACTAGACCTGCCTTAGAAGCAACGTTAAAGGGAGTCTTTCAGACTGACAAGAAAGGACACTAGACAGTGATTCAAAGCAGCATAAATAAAGACATGTAGTAAAAGTAACCATTTGCATAATTATAAATGCTGATATTATTGTCTTGTATGGTTTGGTACGTAACTCCACTTCTTACATTTTACAGGTGATAAATGTATGAAAGTAAGGAAAAATTTATGAATTCTGACAAACAATGTAAAATATATATAAGTGGTAACAAGTATAAAAAAGAATGGTGCAGGAAGAGAGGGATATAGGAAAAGTATATGTACAAGCTATTGAAGTTAAGTTGGTATCAAACCAAATATGACTTTTTATATTTAGGATATTAAAATTAAATTCCATGAAAAGCACAAGGAAAATATATGAAATACATTTCCACACAGAAAAGAGAATGCATGCAATATGTTACAACACAAAAAAAAGCAAATAAATTTGTTGGTAAAAAATATCAGTATCAAAAATGGTATAAGACTTAAAAGCCTAAATAGCAAAATGGCAGAAGAAAGTCCTGTATTATCAATAGTGATTTTAATTGTAAATGGATTAAACTCTCCAGTCAAAAGTCAGAGAATGGCAGAATGGATTAAAAAAGCATGACCCAACTATAACCTGTTTATAGGTATCTCATTTTAAAGTCAAAGGTATAAGTAGGATGAGGGTGAAAGGATGGAATATATATATACAATGCAAGTAGTAATGGAAAGAGAGCTGAGGTGGATATGTTAATATTGGATAAAATAAACTTTAAGTCAAAAACAGTCATAGAATCAAAGATGGTTTTAATACACTGGTAAAGGGACAATTCAATAGGAAAAGGTAAAAAAATTAAAAATATGCATGCACCTAACAGTCCTGAAATACATGACAGATTTGAAGGAAGAAATTGATGGTTCTACAATATTAGTGGAAGACTTTAACATACCACTCTCTATAATGGATAGAACATCTAATCAGAAGATCAATAAGGGATTACAGTACTTGAATAATACATTAAACCAACTAGACCTAACAGACATATCATTCTCCAGGATAGACCATATGTAGGGTCAAAAAAAATCTCAATAAATTAAAAAATATTGAAATCACACAACTTATGTTCTCCAACCACAATGGGATGAAGCTGGAAATCAGTAACACTGGGAGAAATAGAAAATTTACAAATATATGGAAATTAAAAAAATATAACCTTGTCCTAAACACCCAATGGATTGAAGAGAAAATCAGAAACAAAATTATGGAATATCTGGAGGTGAATAAAGATGAAAATTCAACATAGCAAAACTTATGGGAGACAGTGAAGGCAGTGCTAAGAGTGACATTTATAGCTCTAAGTGCTTATATTTTTTAAAAAAGAAAGACTTCAAATCAGGGACCTAACCTCAAAACTGGAAGAATTAGAAAACTATGTGAAAACTAAACCCAAAGTGAACAGGAGGAAATAAATAACAAAGATGATAGTAGAAATAAATGGGATAGAAAACAAAAACCAACAATAGAATCAACAAAATCAAAAGTTGTTTCTGTGGCAAGAAAAATAAAACTGACAAAATTTTAGATAGACGGACAAAAATGAGAGATCAGAGAAAAATAATGAAAATCAGAAGTGTAAAGGAGAACATTACTACCAATCCTAATGAAATAAAAAGAACTATAGAAAATGCTATGAAAAATTGTATGAGAATAAATAAAAAACAGATGAAATCGTCATATTATTAGAAAAACAAAAACCTCCTACATTGACTCAAGGTGAAAAAGATCTCAACAGATCAATTACTAGTAAAGAGATTGAATCAGTAATCCATAACCTCCCAACAAAGAAAATCCCAAGACCAGATGGCTTAACAGGAGATTACTACCAAACATTCCAAGAAGAATTAACTCCAATTCTGTTCAAATTCTTTGGAAAATTTGAAGATGAGAGAGTACTTCCTAACTCACTCTATGAGGCCATCACTGTCATATGCAAGCTGAATAAGCATATCACAGGAAAAGAAAATCACAGAGCAATATCTCTTATGATTATAAATACAAAAATCCTTATCAATATACTTGCAAACTAAATACAACAGCATATTAAATGTATTATACAACATTATCAAATGGGATTTATTTCCTGTCTGCGACATTAGTTCAACATAAGGAAATCAATTAATGTAATATACCACATTAACAAATGAAGGAGAAACAAGCACACATGATCTTCTCAGTAGATGTAGTAAAGGCATTTGCAAAACCCACCACCTTTTCTTAATAAAAAGACATAGAACAGTAAGAAGAGAAGAAAACTTCCTCAATATGATAAGGGCATATATGAAAGACCCAGAGCTAACATGCTACTTAATTGTGAAAGACAGAAAGCTATCCTCTAAGATCAGAGACAAGAAGAGTATGCACAATCTCAACGTTGTTAGTCAATATTGTGCTAAAAGTTCTTACCAGAGCAGTAAGGCTCGAATAAGAACAAAAAGACATCCAAGTTGCAAAGGAAGAAAAGAAAAAATAGAATTAGTAGTGCAACTGGAAATGTTTTATTACCTCTATCCTGACCTTCCTGATTGGCAACAATGTAGTAGGAGGCTCTTTTAGGTATTCTTAAAGAAAACAGCTGAAGGGAAGGGAGTAACTGATGATACCTGCAGACTGCAGCAAAAACGACTTCTGTTCCTAATGTGAGTATTTTTATTCTCAAGCACGTTTTAATGCTTGCTGAAATTGGCAAATTCACATCCAAAATGCAAAGTGTTTTTATCCATGGAGTTAATGGGGTATAAGCCATGGTTACAGAAGCTTTCTGCCACCTAGTACCCTTGAGTACACTTGCCTTGACCTAGCTCCAGGTCAAAGATTAGCAGCTGTCAGCATGGGCATGAGAGGTTCACCAAGGTCTCACTGGCCAGTCAACAAGGGTGCCACCATATTTTGTTGATGAATACAAAATTTACATTTCTCATTTAAAAAGATGCTTTACTTCATACTATTAGATTTTAAAAGTAGGTAGTATTTCTATGTAAAATATCAAACATTTTATATAGAAATTATTTTGTCATATACACTTGCAATATCAGATTTTGCATTCAATAAATGATGCTATAGAATCTTTCCAGATCTGTATTTTTCAGTGAAAAATAAAAAGATTGCCTGGCAAAAAAAATGCAGTGATACAATCCTATATGCTGATAAATACACATCAAAATTCCTAGGGTTAATAAATGAATTCAGCAAATTGGTAGGGTACAAGATCAAAACCCAAGAATCAGTTATGTTTCTATGCATAAGCAATGAACAATCAGAAAAATAAACCAAGAAAAAATAGCAAGACAAAGAATAAAATATCTAGGAATAAAAACAATCAAGGATGTATAGGATTTGTACACAGAAAACTATAACATTGCTAAAAGAAATAAAATAAGACCTAAAAAAATGGAAAGATATTCCATGTTCATTGGTTGGAAGACTAAATATCATCAATATGTCACTACTACTCAAAGCAATTTGTACATTCAATGCAGTACCAATAAAAATTCCAAAAACTTTCATTGCAGAAAAGGAAAAGTCAGAGATCAAATTTATATGGGAAGGTGAATGACCCCAAATAGAAAAAGCCATCTTTGAAAAGAAGAATGAATTTGAAAGACTCACACTTCCCAATCTTAAAATTTATTACAAAACAATTTTAACCAAACAACACGGTAGTGGCACAACACCAATGTAATAGAGTTGAAATCTGAAAAATCAACCCTCATATTTAAGGCCATCTGATTTTTGAAAATGGGGCAAAGACCAGTCAATCGTGAAAGAATAGTATCTTCAACAAATTGTTCTAGGAAAACTGAATCTCCACTTACAAAAAAAAAAAAAAAAAAAAAAGGAATGAGGATCTCTAGTTCACACCATATACAAAAATCACCTCTAAATCAATGACCTTAATATAAGAGCTAGAATTATCAATCTCCTAGAAGAATATGTAGTGGAGCATCTTCAGGAACTTGTGTTAGGCAATGTTTCCTTAGACTTTACACCAAAAGCATAAGCAACAAAGGAAGTAATAGATAAATAAAACATCAAAATTAAAAACTTTTGGTCATCAAAGGACATTTTCAGGGAAGTAAAATGACATCCTTCACAATGGGTGGAAATATTTCAATACCACATATCTGACAAAGGTTTAATATATGAAGAAATCCTTCAACTTAACAACAAAAGACAAACATCCCAATTAAAAATGCTCTAAAGACTTGAATAGATATCCCTCCAAAGAACATATATAAATGACCAGAAATCACATGAAGAGATGCTCAATATCATTATCCATCAGGGAAATGCAAATCAAAACCACAATGAAATATCCACCTCACACCCATTAGAAAGGTTGCTATGAAAAAGGGAAAATAACAAGTGTTGGAGAGGATGCAGAGAAATAGGAACCCCCATTCATTGAATGTGGCACTTCAATTTTGCAGCCACTGTGGAAGACTGTTTGACAATTGCTCAAAGTATAGAACTGCCAATATGAAGTGGCAATCACGTTAGTCATTATATACACAGAAAACATTCAGAGCAGGGACTTGAACATATATTTCACACTGCTGCTCATAGAAACATTATTCTCAATTGTCAAAACATGGAAGCAATGCAAATGCCTATCAACAGATGAATGGATAATTAAATATACATATAATGGAATATTATTAAGTTGTAAAAATTAATAAAGTATTTATTGATACAACATATATGAACTTTGAAGACATGTTTAGTGAAATAAATCAGACACAAAAGGACAAATATTGCATAATCTCACTGCCTTGAAATAATTAGGTTGGTAAATTCATAGAATCAGAAGCTAGAATATAAGTTACCAGGGAATGTGGTGGGGATAGGGAAAGGAAAGATGAGGATTTCTGCTTCTGGATAAGTTCTGGGCTAAGAATTGGCCCCACAGGATCTAGGCCCTGCTGAGTATCAACCCACATACTTCTGATAACTCAGCAGTCAGAGAATCACAGGGTGATATTTCTTCCCACGGAGTATAATTCCAATGATAAAATAACTTTGCACGAGAGGTTTAATGTTAATTTCTCAATTAAATTTCATAAGTTTTGAGTGCTAGCTTGCACCTAGAATAGTATAAAGCATTGTGAATGATGCAAAAACACATAGAATATAACTGTCCCCATAAGATAGGCACATGGCATTGGAGGAAGCATAATGTGGTGGACAGAGGTCCATTTCTGGCCAGAGAATGTAATATGTCTGTAATTTTGGGGTCCCTGAGTTATGGCTTATTAGGTGGTTAGCTTTTTTAATGTTCCATGAGAAGTTGAATCTTTTAATTCATTGAGTGCAGAATACTAAATATGTCCATTAAATTAAGTTTGTTAATTTTTTCTAAAATATTCTATATACTTAGTAATTTTGTTGATCTTTACCAATATTTGATAATTGTGCATTGAAGACTCCCAGTTTAGTTACTAGACTTCTCAATTTCTCCTTATAATGCTCCCAGTTTCTTGTGTTATATATTTTAGCTTATTTTATTATTTGGATTCAAATTTGGAATTTTTAACCATGTGGTGAAATTGTACTGTTTGCCAACACACAGTGACCCTATTCTTCATAAATAATACTTTTTATTCCCCTTAAAGACTACTTTTGGATTGCAGGAAGATGGCAGAGTAGGAAGTTCCAGGATTCAGTCCTTCAACCTGAACAAGTATTAAAAGGGAAGAAAGTGGTTGAAAGTATTTTGAAACACCAGAGGTCAATAAAAAACTGTACAGCATCCAGGGAAGAGCATGAGGAAGAGGCTTGAAAATGAAAATAAATACCCTTAAATTTCTCTCTCCATACATCACTTTCTGGCACCCAACCACACTCATGACACCAGTTGCCCATCCCCTGGATAGCTCACATATGACAGAAAGGGATATAAAAATATTCTTCCCCAAAGCCATGGGTTTGTACAGCTGATCACTGATCATGGTTATTGATTAGAAATTCTGGACTGCTGGGGTCTCACCTCAGAGGGTGGTCACTTTTCCAAGCTTCCCTAGATAAAGGTGGCAGTGGAAGAGACTTAAAGAAAACAAAATTCCTCAGGGCTACAAGGTACAGTTAGTTGAAGGGCTATATTTGTTGAGCAGGTCAAAAAGGTTCATATTGGGAAGACATGGAAGACCTCCTGGAACCCTTTAGGATCCTCTCCTTATGGCCTTTTAGAGCTAGTCTGATGATACTTGGCCTGTTTCATCTTGGAAAGACTGAATTGGGCAACTCTTCTCAAGCATGACTCATATCAGAATTTGCAATCCAGGGAAAAGCATCTTGAGACAATAAAAGGAGTGTAAGAGATTATATAGATGGACAGCAAAGGGAAAAGTCTTGTCTGCTATAAACACCTGGGAGGGGAGAACTGTATCCTAGGAAATAGAAGCTACATACAAACTCCTGTAGAAAGGATAATTCAAAAAACTGATAAACACAATCACAGGACAAGGACAAAACATGGGTCCACAAAAGGCATGGAGGACAATGCACACTGTGTTTGCCTTCCTGACAGGAGGATTAGAGCTCATAAAAATTTCTGTATTATCACCACCTGGTTAAACAATGAAGAAACAGACCTCTCATGGAATAAACCCCAGAGTGGAGATTTAAAAGTATTCAGTGTTCAACAAAGAGTATAAGACAAAGAAACAGGAAATGATGACCCATCAAAAGAAATGGAAAACAGCCAGAAAATACAATGAAGAACACAAGAATGTGGCCATACCAAAGACTTTTTAAAAAAATTTACCTTAAAAATCCTCAATGACACAAAGTAAAATACAGAGAAAGAACTAAAGGATAACAGGAAAACAGTGAATGAGCAATACGAGAAGCTTAATAAAGAGATAGAAATATTAAAAAGTAAACCAATGTAATTATTGGAGTTGAAGACTACACTTACTGAGAGGAAGTCCACACTACTGAGGAGATTATTTCAAAAGGTGTTTGAAGTTGGCAAAAAAAGAATCATTGGACTAGAAGAGAAGATATTTGTAATGAGTCAGTCTGAGCAAAAGAAAGAAAAAAGAAATATTAAATGCAAAAATAGCCTAAGATACATCTGAGACACCATCAAGTGTACCAAAATACACATTTGGAAGTTCAAGAGGGGGAAGAAAGAGAAAAGGGGAAGGAGTATTCAAAGGAAGAATGACAGGGAGCTTTCCCAATTTAGCAAAAGATATGAATATACACATCTAAGAAGCTTGGAGTAGACTAAGGAGGATGAACATTAAGAAATACACAGTCTGACATATACTGATCACACAATCAAATGCAAAGAACAAGGAGGGAGTTCTGAAAGCTGCATGCTGTACCAACATGCTGTGTACAAGGAAGTCCGTGTTACATTGCTGATTTATCACCAGAAATAATGGAGGCAAGAAGGCAGTGCTGAAAGAAATGAACTACCAGCCAATAATTTTATATCCAGCAAAACTTTCTTTCAAAAATAAGAGACACATTAAGACATTTCCAGGTAAACAAAAGCTGAAGGAATTCATCACCACAAGATATGCCTTAAGAGTAATGCCAAAGGGAGTTCTTCAGACTGAAAGGAAAAGAAACTAGACAGTGGTTCAAAGAAGGATAAAGAAATACTTTTGTAAAGGTAACAACTTGAGTAATTAAAAATGACAGTATTTTTGTAGAACATTTCTAAACCACTCTCAATAGAGGAGAAATCATCTAATCAGAGAGAAATAAGGAAATAAAAATGTTGAATGATAATCTAACTAAGTAGACATACAAACATATATAAAACGCTTCACACCCCCAAAAAACAAAAAACAAACAAACACCAGGATACATATTCTTCTCAAGGGCACATAGACCATTCTCCAGAGTAGACAATAATTTAGGTGACAAAAACCCAGGATACTGGGGGGGAGATGGAAGGGGGTCTAGGTGAACAGGGGATTTGTGAGTATGATGTTGAAACTGCAGGAGTGGGAATGCTGTTATGGCAATATGACAAGGTAGTGTCACTGGTTTAGGGTGTAGGTTGGGGAGGAATTCAGGATGAGTGCAACTGAAGTAGGCTTCTGGGGAGTGTGTGAGTGTTCATCCTTTCATAATGTGTTGTGTCGGGGAGTGGAGACCCACACGGTGAGGGGGAAGGAGATGGAACCCCATCTTTAGGAGGACCGATTCACTCAGAAACAGACAGGTGAGTGTTTCTTAGGAGCAAGGGTGGATCCTAATAGGGGAGGATAACCAGTGTGTCAAGACCTCTTGTTGCATGTAACTATGAATCTTGTCATCCAATGAGTCATGACAGGGGAGTGTCATGTGCCCAGGGGGATGGGGAGGAAGGAACAGAAAAGATCAAACAGGGGGTATTTAGTGGTCATGGGAAATGTTTTTCATTACCTTACAGTAATGGACACAGGATATGGTAAATATCATGAAAAATTATTAAACTGTAATATCTAAATTTTAACTATACTGTAAACCATTGACAATGTTTAGTAGCTATGTTTCACTGTCTGTATAACAGTTATAACAATGCTACCATCCACATAAAAAAGGTTTTAATATGGGGTGAGGAAAGTGGAAGGAGTTTAGATATATGAGAGTCTCTAGTATTCTGTGTGTGACTTTGCTGTGACCTAAAACTTCTTTGAAAATTAAATGAAAATTTAGGAGACACTGCAGAGTGAGAGGGGGAAGGTGCCATGGTACAGACTGGACACCAGAAAATGCAGTGGTAAAAGGAACAAATAATAATAATTTTTTTAATTTTTTGTTTTTTCCCAGTTTTTGAATGTCCCAATCCTTTAATTTAATTTTAGTTTTAGTTTTTTTTTCCTGAGTTTCCATGTATTTTATCTCTTTCATTTAATCTTATCATTATTATTTCACTTTCCTATTAATTGTATTTGGCTATTATATGGGCTTCATCTTCAAGAAAAGTTTAGATCACAGAAGGGTTACAATGGGGGCAGCAGAGAATCATTCATAGGGGGTGTCTGGGATGGAGTTTTCATGGGAGGAAGTTCACCTGAATATACATGAAAAACGTAAAATTGTTCAAATGATCAAGTGTTGGGGCATGTACACAGTGGGTAGTCAATCACTCAGTAAATGAGGGAATACTGAATTCCAAGCCTGGACAGCTCTGCCACATTCTCCAAGGGAGCAGCAACAATCCCTCAAGTGCAGGGGCAAAGGAGGTTGGTCCACTGATGGGTTCTTGTTATTAATGACTAGCCTTATGAGTCTTTGCTCTTGTAATTGAAACTTAGCCTACTGTTATGGAGTGCCTGAGGGTTGCCACCTGAGAGCCTCCTGTTGCTCAAATGTGGCCTCTATCTAAGCCAAACTTAGCATATGACTGCATTACCTTCCCCCCAGAATGGGACATGACTCCCATGGATGAGCCTCCCTAGCAGTGAGGAATTAATACCAACTGCCAACTGACAATATGACTGGAAAAAGACCTTGAATAAATGGGGAATAGGTAAAGACAAATGTGTTCATGTGGCTAAGAGACTTCAGAGAGAGTAGGAAGGACATACCCTATGCACACCTCAGTAGGATCTCATAGAACACCAAAGTGGATATCAGCCCACACAGAGGGGATCCTGAGGGCTCTGGAGACACCCAGGTCCTATATAAGGGGGGATGGCACCAGAGATTGATGCCTTATCAGTGGGTTCTACTTTGGAATCTATGCTCCTGAAAGTGACAGAGTTGGACTCAAATGAATCCTCCCTGCATATGGTCCATCAGTCCTTTCTATTCAAATCTATATGTGATGCTGGAGTTTGTCGGTGTACTTCCAGATTCTAGAGCCTCTGGCCTGCCCATGTGCCAGCTGTGCCTGGAATCTCGGTGGAGCTGAAACTCCTACTCTACAGCTCAATGGACTCACCCAAGTTGCCTGGTGAGGAGACGATGATGGACAATGGCTATCCCAGGGAATGGAGAGCCTGCAGCTTCAGACAGGCTAATCCCATCTACCTTACCCATGGGATATAAGCCCCCTCTCACTTGGAGGTGGAGTGGATATCGCCATCCCAAACTCCTCAGGATTGGGGGAAGAGCTATGGACTAGAGTGGTCTTAATGGTATTCTGTTGTAGACATATTGTGATTCAGCAATGGAAGAAATTACAACAGTTGGGTGGAGCCAGTGGCCACTGGATGCTTTCAGGGCAGGGAAGGGTAGAGCAATATGTAATACAGGGGCTTTTTCAGGACTTGGGAATTATCCTGAGTGACATTACAATGACAGATATAGACCATTTTACATCAGCATATGCCATGCAGAACTGTGTGGGAGAGAGTGTGGTCTACAATGTGAACTATGGCCCATGCGTAGTGGCAAAGTCCCAGGATGTGTATATCCATTACAGGTAATGTGCCACACTAATGAAAGATGTTTATGTGGGATGTTTTGGGAGGTGTGGGAGGTGGGGAACATGGGAATCCCTGTAATTTTTGGGTAACATTTATGTAATCTAAGCATCTTTTAAAATGTAAAAAAAAACCTATAATGTTGTACGGTGCAAAGTGTAAACTATAATATAAACTCTAGACATGGTCAGCAGCAATGCTTCAATATGTCTTCAATTGTAACAAATGTACCACACTAATGAAAGATGTTGCTAATGTGGGAAAGTGTGGGAGGGGGGAAGGAGTGGGATATATGGGAATTCCCCATATTTTCTATGTAACTTTTATATAATCTAAAACATCTAAAAATAAAGGAAAAAATAATAATAATACACATTCCTGAGGTGCATTCCAAACCTCAGGAATCAGAAGTTTTAGGGATGATGCCTGGAAATCTGTATTTTTTAAGAAGCTGCTCATCCAAGTCTCATGATCAGGGAAGTTTGAGAAACACCACCTGATAGGATCAGTTATCATATTTTCATACTAAAAATATTCATAATCAAATTAACATTAAAATACCTTTGTTTTCTGTCAAAAAAAAGTCATCTATACACAAAAATATTGAAACCATACTATGCATCTTCTCTGAGTACACTGGAATGAAACCATAAATCAATAAAAGAGAGAGATATGGAAAATTCAAAAATATTTGGAAATCAAGCAAAATACTCTAAATTTATTTTATTTTTAAACAAATCAATTTTATTGATACATATTAATAAAATAAAAATCAATCCAAAAAGTATAATCATTGGTCCACAGTACAATCACAGTTCTGCATTTATCACTTCAATCATTCTTAGATCATTTTCATTATTCCAGGAATAATAATAATAATATTAAAAAACAAAGCAAACAAAACACAATGCCCCTCAACATTTCTATGCTTCACTTATTGTACATAGCTGCTCTTCTGCTACCTTCTCTCTAGCTTATTTGTATATTTTGTTAAAAGTCTTATATATGCAATATCACCCATATTTGTATTTTACATGAAGGTTCACTATTTTGTATAGTCGCTTGTTACATTTTTCAGCTTTCCTTCTAGAAATATCAATATCCTTAGGCTTTCACTTTTTTAATTCTTTTAAATATATTTTTTCTCTAAAAGACACTTAGATTATATAAAATGTTACATTTAAAAATATCAGAGATTCCTATATGCCCCACCTCCCACACCTCCCACTTTTCCCCCACATTAACATCTTCTTTCATTAGTGTGGTACATTCATTGATTTTTAGGAACACATTTTGGAGCATTGCCACTAAGCATGGATTATAGATTATATTGTAGTTTACACTGTCTCTAACTCAATACTGTAGGTTATGGCATTATATATAATGACCAGTGTTTGTCATTGCAATATCCTTCAGGACAATTCCAAGCCCCAACAGTGCCTCCATATTACTTCTTTTTCCCTCTCCCTGCCTTCAGCACCTTCAGTGGCCACTGTCTCCACATTAATGATATAATTTCTTCCATTGCTAGAATCGCAATAAGTCTATAGTAAAATACCAGTAAATCCACTCTAGTCCGTATTTTATTCCCCAATCCTGAGGATACTGGGATAGTGATGCCCACTCCACCTCTAATTGAGAGGCTTCATACCATATGGCTGATGGATGGGACTCTCTTGCTTGTTTAGGCTTTCCATTTCAACCACTGTTATACCCGTGAAATAGCTCTGCTAGTCACTAACCCCATGATGGCTCTCAACATTTCATTCATTTCCAAAGATTTACAAATAAATTTTAAACCAATTATACATAGATTAGCCCTCACCTTTCCATTCTCTACCCTCATACAATTTTCTGGTGACCTATATTATAATTATTAATTCCATGAATTTACAAAATATTTTTAGTTCATAATAGCCTAATCATACAATATTTGTCATTTTATGTCTGACTTACTTCACACAAAATGATATCCTTCAGGTTCATCTATGTTTTCATATGTTTCAGAACTTCATTTTTTATCATTACTGCATGATATCCCATTGAGTGTATATACCGAAAATTTGTTCATTAGGTGATGAACAAATGGCTTGTTTCCAACTTTTGGAAATTGTAAATAACACCACTTTGAATATTGGTGTGCAGATGTCTATTCATGGCACTACTTTCAGTTATGTTGGGTAAATACCTAGCCATGATATTACTGGGTCCCATGGCAAGTCTATATTCAAGTACCTTGGGAACTGCAAACAGTCCTCCACAGTGGCTGCTCCATTCTGCATTCCTACTAACAGTAAATAAGTGTTCCTATTTCTCTTCATCCTTTCCAGCAATTACAGATTTCTAACTTTTTAATAGTGGCCAGACTAATAGGTGTGAAATGATATCTTATTGTAGTTTTGATTTTCATTTCCCTAGTCACTCGTGATGTTGAACATTTTTTCATGTGTTTCTTCACCATTTGTATTCCTTCTTTGGACAATTGTCTTTTCAAGTCTTTTTTCAAGTCTTTTGTCAATTACTTAATCAGGTAGTTTGTCTTTTCATTATTGAATTCTAGGATCTCTTTATATATCATAGATAGCAAACACTTATTGGATATATCATTGCCAAATATTTTCCCCCTTTGAGTCAGCTGTTTTTCACACTTTTGACAAAGCCTTGGAGGTGCAAAATTGTTTAATTTTGAGGAAATCCCATTAAACTATTTTTTTCTTTTGTTGCTCATGCTTTGGGTCCAAGGTTTAAGAAACTACTGCTTACAACAAGATCTTGATGATGTTCTCCATTTTCTTCTAGGAGATTTATGGATATTGCTTTTATACTTAGGTCATTGATACGCTTTGAGTTAATTTTTGTATAGAGTGTGAGATAAGGGTCCTCTTTCTTTTTGTATATGGCTATCCAGTTCTCCCAGCACCATTTGTTATATGGACTGTTCTGGCCCAGCTGGGTAGACTAGTCAAAACTCATTTGACTGCAGATGTGAGACTCTATTTCTGAGTTCTCAGTTTGCTTCCATCAGTTAATCTGTTTGTCCTTCTGCCAGTACCATGCTGTTTTTACCACTGTAGCAAAGTAGTATGTCAGGAAATAAGAGTACTCCAAATTTGTTCTTCTTTTTTATAACATTTTTGTCTATTTGGGGTCCCTTACCCTTCCAAATAAATTTGATTATAGGCCCTTCCATTATGAAAAAAAAAAAAAAAAAAAAAAAAAAAAAAGGCTGTTGGCATTTTTATTGGGATTGCATTGAATCTGTAAATCAGTTTAGGTAGAATTGGCATTTTAATGATATTTAGTCTTGGAATCCATGAATACAGAATGTCCTTCTATTTCTTTAATTCTTCAGTTTCTCTTAGCAATGTTTTGTAATTTTCTTAACACTGCCTATTTATGCCCTTAAGTTTTTTCCTAAATATTTGATTGTTTTCATCACTATTACAAATATACTTTTTTTTCTGATTTCCTCTTCATATGGCACATCAGTAGTGTATAGAAATGTTACTGATTTTTTGTGTATTAATCTTGAATCCTGCCACTTTGCTCTATTAATTCTAGTAGCTTTGTTGTGTATTTTGGAGGGATTTTCTAAATATGGGATCATATTATCAGTGAATTGTGAAAGTTTTACTTCTTTATTTCTTATTTGGATGTCTTTTATTTCTGTATCTAGCCTAATTGTTCTAGCTTGAACATCTAGCTAAATATTGAATAACAATGTTAGAGTGTGCATCATTTTTTAATTTTTAAAAATTTTTTAAAAGATACTCAGATTACATAAATGTTATACAAAAAATATAGGATTCCTGTATTAGTCAGACAAAGGGGTGCTGATGCAAAATACCAGAAATCTGTTGGTCTTTATAAAGGGTATTTATTTGAGGTAGAAGCTTATGGTTACCAGGCCATAAAGCATGTTTCTTCCTTCACCAAAGTCAATTGCCACGTATTGGAGCATGACAGTTGCTGACTTTTGCCAGGGTTCAGGCTTCTTGGGTTCCTCTCTTCCCTGGGTTTGCCACTTTCTGGGCTCAGGCTTGCTTTGTGCCACAAGGCCAGCTGTAGACTATCAGGCAAATGGCTTGTTTCTCTTCCTAGACCTTCTCTCTTTCCTCACGACCAAGCTCCTCTGTATGCTACTTCCTGGGGCTCCAGCTCAAGACTCTGCGTCACATCTCTAACTCAAAACTGTTCCAACACTGTCCTTTGCCATGTCTTTTATCTTTGAGACCCCACCCACCAAGGGGGTGGGGCTCAAAACTCTATTGACATGGCCCAGTCAACACCCTAATCATAACTTAATCATGCCCAGATTAACAGACCAGTTTAAGAGCATAATCCAATATCTATTTTTGGAATTCATAACTATATCAAACTGTCAAACTGCTACAATTCCCATATACCCCACTACCCACACCTCCTACACCCTCCACATAAACAAGGTCCTTCACTAGTGTGGCACACTCATTGCAATTGATAAACACATCCTGGGGCATTGTCACTGAGCATGGACCATAGTTCATATTATAGTTTATGTTCTCTCCCACACAATTCTGCAGGTTATGGGAAGATACATAATGGCCTATATCTGCTGTTGCAATGTCATTCAAGATGATTCCCAAGTCCCAAAAAAGCCACCATATCACACTGTTTTTCCCCTTCCCTGCCCCCAGAGCCTCCAGTGGACACTGCCTCTACATCAATGTTGTAATTTCTTTCATTGCTAGAATCACAATAAGTCTATAGAAGAATACCAGTAAGTCCACTCTAGTCCATAGTTCATTCCCCTATCTTGAGGATTCTGGGATGGTGATGTCCATTCTATCCTAATTGAGAGGGGGCTTCCATCACATAGAGCTGATGGATGGGACTCTCTAGCTTGCAGTTGTAGGCCCCCTCAGTTACTTGGTATGGTGGTTTTCAATACTCGTCTCCTTGTTAGTTGCCCTAGGTTTGTCCAATGAACTGGAGAGTAGGTATTGCAACTCCACTGAGGTTCAGGGCCCAGATGGCACATGGGCAGCCCAAAGATTCAAGTCTCTTGGATGTATACCTCCCAACTTCAGCACCAAGTATAGGTTCAAATAGAAGGGACTGATGAGCAATGTGTAGGGAAGCCATAATTGAGTCCAACTCTGTCACTCTCAAGAGCACAAACTCCAAAACAGAGCCCACTGGCAAGGTACCAAACTCCTTGTCTTGTTCCTGATCCCAGAGGAAAACCTGTAGGTTTCTCAAAAATGCACTTTACCTTATTGAGAAAGCTTCCTTCTATTCCTATCTTTGGAGTGCTTTTATCAAGAAAAGATGTTTTATTTTGTCAAAAGTCTTTTCTGTATCAAGGAAGAGGATCATGTAAGTTTTATTATTCAATTAATCAATGTGGTTTATTCTACAATTTGAATTCTTGTGTTGAACCACCCTTGAATAACTGGGATAAAACACACTTGATTGTTGTGTATAATTGTTTTAATAAGATTTTGGACATAGTTTGCAACTATTTTGTTGAGGACTTTTGCATCTATATTCATTAGAATTATTGGTCTGTATTTTCATATTTGCAGTATCTTTAATTGCCTTTGGTATTAAGGTGATGTTGGCTTAAAAGAATGAGTTTGGTAGCATTCTTAGCTGTTGAATTTTTTGGAAGAGCTTGAGCAACAATGCTATTAGGCCATCTTTGAGTGTTTTGTAAAATTCACCTTTGAAGTCATCTGGGACCTGGCTTTTCCTCTTTGGGAGGTTTTGAATTACATTTCCAGTCTCTTAACTCATGATTGGTTTGTTGAGGTCTTCTGTTTCTTCCAAGATCAGTTTAGTTAGTTTGTGTATTTCTAGGAATACTCATCCAAATTGTTCATTTTACCTAAGTTGTCTCCCCTCACTTTTCTGATTTTATTAATTTGTATCTTCTCTTTTTTTCTTTGCAGTCTAGCTAAGTATTTGTCAATTTTGTTGAAGTGCTCAAAAAAAACACAACTTTTAGTTTTGTTTTTTCTATGTACATTTTTTGTTCTCAATTTCATTTATTTCTGATCAAATTTTTAGTATTTCTCTCCTTCAACTTGGTTTGGGATTAGTTTGCAATCTTTTTCTAGTTCCTCCAGGTATGCAGTCAAGATATTCAAGTTTAGCTCTTTTTTCTTTTTTAATTTAACTTTTGAGGGCTATAAATTTCCCACTCAGCACTGCCTTTGCTGTAGCCCCTGGTATTTTGATATGTTGTGTTCCCATTTTCATTAGCCTCAAGGTATTTTCTGATTTATCTTGCAATGGCTTTTTTGACCCACTGATTATTTGAGCATATTGTTTAATCAACATATGTTTATGAACTTCCCAATTTTCCATCATTTATTGATTTCCCTTGTATATGATACTTGTTTTTCTCTTGCTGATTTCAGAATCCTCTCTTTGTCTCTGATATTTGTTATTCTGAATAGTAGGTGAGTCAGGATAGATCTAACTGGATTTAAACTGGTTGTGATGTATTGACCTTCTTGGATATTGAAATTTATATCTTCCATAATGATTGGGAAGTTATTGGTCATTATTCCCTCAAATATACTTTCTGCCCCCTTTCCATTCTCCTCTCCTTCTGGAACACTGATAATACCTATGCTTGTGCATTTTGCATTGTCATTTAATTCCCTGAGACCCTGATCCATTTTTTTCCATTCTCTTGTTCTTCTGTTTTCTTGTCTTTTCCAGTTCAGAAATTCTGTCTTCAAAATCACTAATTCTGTCTTCAAGCAGTTGAAATCTACTCATATGTGCCTCTAATTTATTTAAATTTCATCCATCAGGTTTTCATTCCCATAAGGTCTGTTAGTTTTCTTTGCCGGCTTTTAAATTGTTCATTATACTTACCCAGTGTCTTCTTAATATGTTTTCTCTCTTCTGTCATGTTTTCTTTCAATTCTTTGAAATTATTTAGGAGATTTGTGTGATTATCATTGATTAATTGCCTTAAATTCTGGATCTCTTCAGGATATTTGGTTTGTTCCTATGACTTGGCCATCTCTTCCTGTTTCCTAGTATGCCTTGCAATCTTTTTGCTGATGACTAGGCATCTGAATATGTTGATGAATTCGCTCTGATGGCCCATTTCTCTCACTTGCCTATTTTTTCACAGCTCTTCTGTGATATTTGGTTCTTTTATTTTAAGTCTTTAAAATTGCCCAGCTTAAGTTATCAAAATATGGTTAGTGACTCACTAATAAGGCACAGATTTTCTCCCAGGACTTAGGATACAGAAAGTCATAAAAGCAGTTTTTGTTCATTCAATTTCCAGGCTAGCTAGCAGATGGGGCTCATCAGCGTGTCTTTCCATGGTGAAGAAATCTCCATTTACCTATGTTTTGTCCTGGCTAGAGCTGAGATTCAAAACTAGCTCTGCTGGCCAAAGAAATGCCCCCAATTCCCACTCCCTTTTCCCTTGTAATAGCTGAGAGGGAGGAAGATATCTGTCCCCCTCTCAGTTAGCTACTGTGAGCCATGGCTTTTACCCCAGCTTAATATTTTGTGGATATGTGAATGAAGCCTTTTCCAGTCACTGCAGGGGTTCAGTAACACACATTTATTGTTTTCAGTTCTTCATTTTTCTGTACCTTACCCTCCTGTAGGTTTTGTAACACTGTCTTGGTCTGCTGACCCCCAAGGCAGGTTCTTCAGATATATTTTGGCTCTTTCTCCATTGTTTTCTTGAGAGAGTTGAGCCCTGCCTTCATTGCCTGATTCCATCATCCCACAATTCCCCACAACATACTCTTAAACAATCAGTGGATTAAAGGGGGAATCAGAAGCAAAATTAAGAAATATATTGAGGTGAATGGAAATGAAAACACAACATACAAAACTTATGGGAGACAGTGAAGGCAGTGTTTAGAGGCTAAATATTAGCACTAAATGCTTACTTAATGAGACTTCAAATGAGAAACATAAACTCAAAAGAAGCAGAGCTAGGAAATGAACAGTAAACTAAATCCAAACCTAGTAGAAGGCAGGAGACAACAAAGATTTGATTTAAGATAAAGGAAATAGTTTCAGAAGTCTACCTAACTGTTGGAGTGAGTGTATTGCAGTTTAGGAATGCCTGCTTAACATATGTTAGGTGCCTGGTTTGATTCCCGGTTCCTCCTAAGGGAAGTGATCCAGGGTGTGATACATCATGTTGTCAGTCCACCCAGCCAACATATTGTGATGCAATTTATAAAACACAAAATATCATCTTAGAGTACAAAGAGAAGGTTATCATCTGAATAAGCTCATCAAGAAAAACAGATGCCAACAAAAATTAACAAGCCATACTATGAAACAGGAATACATGGCCCAGTCTAATGAACAAACTGAAAAACAGGAGGAGATGCAGATTGTGAAACAATCAATGAGGGATGCCCAAACAAATATCATGAATTAAGTTAATGAAGGATATTAAGAAGACACTGGGAAAATATACTGAAGGAATTGTAAGCATACATTAAAAAATTACAGATTTGACAAAGATGAATGGCACAATGCAAGAATTAAAAAATACCCTGCAAGCACATATCAGCAGATTTGTACAGGCAGGGGAAATAATTGGTGACTTTGAAGATAGCACATCTGAAATCAGACATAAGGTAGAAAATAATAAAATATAGAAAATTCCAGCAGGGGCTCAGGGAATGGAATGACAACATGAAATACAAACATAATTATAGGCATTCCAGAGGGAGAAAAGAAGGGAAAGAGGGCAGAAGCAGTGTTGGAGGAAATAATGGCTGAAAATTTCCCAACTCTTTTGAGGGAAATCGATGTGTATGTCCAAGAATTGCAGCACACCTTAAACAGTATAAATCCTAACAAGCTTACCACAGTACATAAACTTATCAAATTGTCAAATGCTCAAGGCAAAGAGAAAATATTGAAAGGAGGAAGAGAAGAGAAAAGAGATGCATCCCACACAGGGCATGCTTGATAAAATTAAGTGTTGATTTGTCATCTGAAACCATGGAGGTCAGGAGGGAGTGGTATGACATAAAGTGTTAAAAGAAGAGAAAACTGTCAGCCAAAAATTCTGTATCTAGAAGATCTGGCATTCAGAAAGAGGGAGAGTTCAAAATATGAAGAGGTAAAAAAAATTAAGAGCATTTCAACAAGGAAACTCCCCTTTAAGAAATAATAAAGGGAGTTCTGCAGATTGAAAGGAACTAACAGGAAAAAGAGGGTTGGAGGAGAGTGTAGAAAGGAAAATTGCTTCAAAGAATAACTAAAAAGATAAAAAAGTAAATAAAGAGAAAATATGACATATATAATACAAAAGAAATTATGACTAAAGAAAACAATCCCTTCACAGTAATAACATTGAATGCTAATGGATTAAATTCACCAATTAAGAGACACAGACTGGCAGAATGGATAAGCAAATATGACCCATCTATATGCTGCCTACAAGAAATTCACCTTATACCCAGGGACACAAGAGAGTTGAATTAAATGGTTGGAAAACAATTTTACATGCAAATAATAACCAAAAAATTAGGAGTAGCTACACTAATATTGGACACAATAGACTTTAAATACAAAACTATTTTAAGAGACAAAGAAGGACAAAGAAAGAATACCCATTTTAATAAAAGTGATAATCCATCAAGAAGAAAGAAAAATCATAAACATTTATGCACCTTTCCAAAATTCATAGGGCAAATATTGGAAAATCTTAGTGGTGAAATAGATTCCTCTACAATTATAGTGAGGTGGTTTAATACAACATTATCACCATTAGACAGAACATCTCAACAGAATGTCAATAAAGAAACAGAGACCTTGAATAATGTGTTACAGGATCTAGACCTAGTAGTCATATACAGAACATTACACCCAAATGTAGTGAGATATACTTTCCTCTCAAGTTCACATGGGTCATTCTCTAGGATAGATAACATGCCTAGGTCAAAGAACAACATTCAATGAATTTAGAAAAATTGAAACTATACAAAGTAATTTCTTTGAACACAATGGAGTGAAGCTGGAAGTGAGTAAAAGGCAGAGAACCAGAATAGACACAGAGATATGGAAGTTAAACAACACACTATTAGACAGTGGGTCAGGGAGGTAATTGCAAAAGAAATCAGTACATACCTTGAAATGAATGGAAATGGCAACACTATGTAACAAAACCTATGGGATACAGCAAAACCAGGGTGGAGAGGGAAATTGATAGCTAAAAATGCCTATATTAAAAAAGAAGAATGAGCTAAATCCAAGACCTAACTGTACACCTAGAGGAATTAGAGAAAGAACAACAAACTAATCCCAAAGCAAATAGAAAGAAGGAAATAACAAAAATTAGAGCATAGCTAAATCAAATAGAGAATAAAAAACACTAGAAAATTTTAACAAAAACCAAAATCTGGTTTTTGGAGAAAAGTATAAAATTTACAAACCCTTAGATTAACAAAGAAAAGATAGATGATGCTTACACAGAAAATAAAACATGAGAGAGGTAATATCACCAGTGATCCCACAGAAATAAAGAATATCATAAAAGGATACTTTAAAAAATTGTATGAAAAGATGAATAACTTAAAATAAATGTACAAATTTCTAGAAACACAAAAGCAGCCTACAGTGATGAAAGAAGAAATGATAAATTCAACAGAGGAATCCCAAGAAATGAGATTTAAATAGTCATCAAAGACCTCCCAACAAAAAAGAGCTCAGGACCAGATGACTTCACAGCCATCATTCTACCAACCATTCCAGAAAGAACTAACACAAATCCTGCTTAAACTCTTCCAAAAAACAGAAGTGGAGAGAACATTGCCTAACTCATTCTGTGATGCCAACATTACCCTACTCCCAAAGTCACATAAAGACACCACAAGAAAGGAAACTACTGATCAATCTCACTAGTTAATCTGGATGCGAAAATCCTCAACAAAATACTTACTAATCATATTCAATAACACATCAAAAGAATTATCACTAGGATCAAGTGCGTATTATTTCTTGTATGCAAAAATGGTTAAACATAAGAAAATCAAACTAATATACCATTAAAAGAATGAAGGAAAAAAACCACATAATCTTCTCAATTAGTTCATAAATGGCATTTGACAAGATATATCATCTTTTCTTGATAAAAAAAAAACACTTCAAAAGATAGGAATAGGGAGTGGAGGTGGCTCAAGCGATTGGGTGCTTCCCTCCCACAAGGGAGGTCCCACGTTCTGTTACCAGTGCCTCCTAAAAAGAAGACAAAGAGTAGACAATGAGTGCAAACAATGAGGGGGAGAAAAAAATTAAATAATTTTTAAAAGTAAGATAGGAATAAAAGGAAACTTTCTCAACACCATAAAGTGTATCATTGAAAAACACACAACTAAAATCACATTCAATGGTGAAATACTAAAGGCTTTCCCTCTAAGATCTGGAACAAGACAGAATGCCCATTGTCACTGCTCTTATGTACATTGTGTTAGAAGTACTTGCTCGAGTACCTAGGCAAGAAAAAGTTATAAAAGACATCCAAACTGGAAAGGAAGAAGTAAAACTTTCACTATTTAGTGATGACATGATCCTATACATAGAAATCCCTGACAAATCTACAACAAAACTTCTAGAGCTGACAAATGAGTTCATTAAATTGGCAAAATATAAGATTAACAAGCAAGAATCAGTAGCATTCCTGTATACCAATAATGAGTAATCTGAGGAGGAAATCAAGAAAAAAATTCCATTTACAATAGTAACTGAAAGATCAAATACCTATGAATAAACTTAATTAAAGATGTAAAGGACTTTGACACAGAAATATACAAAATATTGCTAAAGGAATTCAAAGAGACCTAAATAAATGGTTGAGTACTCAGTGCCAATGGATTAGAAGAGGAAAAATCATTAATATGTCTCTCTTCCCCAAATTTATTTGCAGATTTAACGCAATCCTAATAAAAATTACAGCAGCATTTTTTTCTGAATTGTAAAAGCTAATAAAAAAATTTATTTGGAAGGGCAAGGGGTCCCAAATAGCCAAAATATATTGAAAAAGAAAAAAACAATTTCAGGAATCACACTAACTGTATTTAAAGCATACTACAAAGCTAAAGTTTTCAAAATTGCATAGTATTGGTACAAGGAAAGATATATTAATCAATGGAACCAAATTGGAAGATCCTTGCATATATTGTCAACTGATATTCAACACAGACATGAAGCCCACTTAATTGGGACAGAATGACCTCTTCAATAAATGGTGCTGGGAGAAATGGATATCCATATCCAAATGATTGGAAGTATATCACCATCACTCAACTTATACAAAAATTAAACCAAAATGCATCAAAGACCTAAATATAAGAGTCAAGACCATAAAACTCCTACAATATATTGTAGGGAAGCATCTAGTAGGAAATGGTTTCATAAATTTTACACCCAAAGTTTGAGCAATGAAAGATAAAATAGAAACATGTGACCTCATCAAAATTAAAAGCTTTGCATTTCAAAAGAGTTTGTCAAGAAAGTGAAAAGGCAGCATAATCAATGGGAGAAAATATTTGGCAATCATTTTCCTATGAGGACCTAATATTCAGCACATATAAAGAAATTCTATATCTCCAAATTAAAAGACAAATAACCCATTTTTTAAAATGGGCAAGGGATTTGAACAGACACTCTTTCAAAGAAGAAATACAAATGGCTAAAAAGCACATGAATAGATGCTCAACACCACTAGATATTAAGGAAATGCAAATCAAAACTACAATGAGGTATCATCTTACACCTATTAGACTCATGGCTATTTAAAGAAAAACAGAATTACAAGTTTTGGAGACGATGTGAAGGAAAGGGAACAGTCATTCACTGCTGATGGGAATGTAGAATGCTGTAGATTTTTTGAGGAACAATTTCCCATGTTTTAAATTGCAGCCAAATTGATGTGTGTGAAATGGTATCTCATGCTTTGAATTTGTGTTTCCCTGATGGGTATTAAGTGTGAGCATCTTTTCATGTGCTTTCTGTCCATTGGGAAATTTTCTTTGGACAGATACTCATGATTTTTTTGCAAAAAATTCACACACATCAATATGGCTGCAATTTGAAAAATGGAGAATTTCAAATTTTGGAGAGAATATGGCAAAATAGTAAAATCCATCCATTTATTTTCACAATGTAAAATGATTCAGCCACTGTGGAAGACAATCTGATGGTTCTTCATAAAGTTAGGTATAGCATTGCCATATGAACAATCAATCCCACTAACAGGTATATAACCAAAATAATTGAAAGCAGGCACTGAATCAGATATTGCTGACTTAAGTCCATAGTGCATTATTCACAATTTCCAAAAGATGGAATTATCCAATTGCCCATCAACCAATGAATGTATAAATGAAATGTGGTGTATACATACAGTGGAATGATACTCAGCCATAAAAATGAATGGAGTTCTGAAATATGTGATAAAATGGATGAAATTTGAAGACATCTTACTGTGTGAACTAAGTCAGACAAAAAATGGAAAATATGGTATTAGCCTACTGATATGAATAATTAGAATAACCAAACTTATAGAGTCAGAATCTGTAATATAGGTTACAAGTGGAAAAGTGGGGATAGGGTATAGGCTGCTAAGTCTTAAAATATATTGGGTTCCTCTTTGGAATATTTCAAATATTTTGTTGATAATGGTGGTGGTAGCACAAGATTGTGAATATGGTTTATACAATGTTTTATATACACATATATATGATTGTAGTTAAAAGGGAGAAATATATGGTAAAAGAAAAAAATTAATTTTAAAAAACATGGAATTGCACTACATAGTGAGCACTAAGTTAAAACATGGACTATAGTTAATAGTGCTTCCCCTCAATTATAACAAATGTTCCACATCAAAGTAAGGTGTTAATAATAGGGTGGCATATGGGATTACTATAGTATATGCATGAATTATATGTAAATCAACAACTTCTCAAATAAAAAAACAAAAATGACTATTTTGTTTCAAACTTTATTTCATTAACATTTGCTTGGGATGTCTTTTTTCTACCATTTTACATTCAACATTTCTGAGTCATTTATTTCTAAGATGCTTTGCTTGAAAATTGCTAACTAACTTAGTTTTTTAAAATCCAAAATAACAACTTTACACTTTTTACTGGAACATTTAGTCTATGTGGATTCAGTGATTCATGAAATTATTGGGCTTATTTTTCCAATATAACTTTATGTTTTATACTTACCCTGCTTTCACATTTCTCTTTTATTTATTCTTTAATGCATTAACTTAGGATGATTGTTTCTTTCTTCTTTTAATTCTTTCATCTTTTCTACTTAATTAAAAGTTATTTATATACTCTTTCTCTAATTCATTTAGTGACCACTTTTTGAGCCATTATTGTATTTTTACCATACATACTTAATAAAGAATAAAGGTAAGCATTTTCTTAACTTTCTTATGAAAAAATGGTATTTGGGCTATAAAGAGTAACAGTAAACATGAATTAAGTTTAATTTCCAAAAAAGAAAAATACTATCTTTCATTATTTAGGGCATTTTTAATTCTGTGTTTGGAGACCTATATTTTACATTTTCCTGATCCATGAAGGTAATAAGAGAGATACGAGTTCATAAGTATTATATTGTTGTTTGTATGCTTAGGTAGAGAATTAAGGCTAGTGTAGTGACAGAAAAGATATAGCTTGGAATATCAGTTTGGGGTGAGATGATTTTTAACTTCATTTTGGGATGTCTAGTGCAATAGAATTCTTCTGACAGGTTATTGAAATGTTGACACATTTTTTATTTTTTTGAAAACAATGAAAACATCAGAATGCCCAAGCTGTTTATAATGCCAACCACTTATGGGTTATCTATATGGCAAAATATTTTTTTTTTAAACTTTTGTGCACCAAAGGTCATTATCAAGAAACTAAATAGTTAATCTGAATGCCCAAGCTGTCTATAATGTCAAACACTTAAGGGTTTTTAATATGGCAAAATTTTTTTAAAAAACTTTTTTGCATCAGAGATCATTACCAAGAAACTAAATAGTTAATATGCAGAATGGGAGACAATACTTGGAATACACATATCTGATAAGGGTTTAATATTCAGAATATATATAAACTCCTACAACTTAACAAAAATACAAACATCCCACTTTAAAAAGGGACAAACCTTTGAATAGACATTTCTCCAAAGATGATATTCAATTGACCAATAAGCATATGAAAAGATTTCAACATCTCTACCCATTCAAGAAATGCAAATCAAAACTATAGTGTGTTGGGAAGCGGCTGTGGCTCAATCAGTGGGGCTCCCGTTTACCATATGGGAGGCCCCGGGTTCGGTTCCCGGGTCCTCCTGGTGGGGGCAGGCCCGCCCGCACGGCGTGGTTGGCTGACCCGGCGAGCGCAAGCAGCAAGGGGGGGATAAATGAATAAATAAATAAAAACTTTAAAAAAAAAAAAAAAAAAAAAAAAAAAAAAAAACTATAGTGTGATACACAGTAGGATGGCTTTTATTTAAAAGACTGAAGAAAGCAAATGTTGGTGAGGATGCAGAAAAATAAGATCTTTCATACCTTGTTGGTCAGAATGTAAAATAGTATATCCCATACCATTTGGTACATACCAAAACTGTTTGGTAGTTCCTAAGAAAATTAAACACAGAACTACCATATGACCCAGCAATTCCATTTCTAGTTATATTCCCCAAAGTACTGAAGGAAGGAAGCCAGACAGGTTATTTCTACACTATTCTCCAATGCAGCATTACTCACAACAGCCAAAAGATTAAAGTAACCCAAGTGTACATCACCAGATAAATGGATAAACAATAGTAGAATATCCATATAATGGAACATTATTAAGCTCTAAAAAGAAGTGAAGTGCATGTTACAACATGGATGAACTCTGAAGATAATATGTTGAGTATAAGAAGCCAAACAAAAAGAGCAGATATTGTATGATTTGTCTTTTATGAAATACTTGGAATAAAAAAATTCATAGAGACAGAGAGCAGAATAGTGGTTACAGAGGACAGAGGAGAGAATGGAGGCATTGGTTTAGGATGATAAAAACACAGTGTAAATTGATAACAATGAAAGATACACAGTATTGTCATTTTATCTAATATCAAAGAATTGTACAATGAAGAGGGTTAAATGTTTTTTTATGTATATTTTATAATTAAACATAAATACATTTAAAAAAATAAAAGCATGGTATATTCACTCTGAAAAACAGACTGGCAGTTTCTTACAAAACTAAACATAGGTTTACCTTATTTAACAGTTTGATGCTAGATAGATCCCAGAAAATCATGTCCTTAGGGCTAATACATTCCTCTTTGTGTGAACCTATTATAGGTGGAACTTTTATTTATAAGACTTAAAATTGAGGTTTGGACCAGGGTGCGGGCTAACCTCTTACTGGAGTCTTTTATAAACACACAGAGTAAATGACACAGGAGCAGGGAGAAACCCAGGGAAGCTAAGAGAGAAAGCCACAGACACCAAATAGCTTAAAGCAAGGAGTCCCAGAAAAGAAGGGAGATGCTGCTTTGTGCCTTCCCATTTAATAGAGGAGTCCAGGATCTCTGGAAGTTGGTCTTTGGGGAGATAGCATTACCTCATTCCTTAATTTGGACATTTACATGACCTCAATATTTCAAGATTTTAAACTAATAAATCACCAATGTAAAAGCCAAACCATTTCTCATATATTGCTTCCTGCAGTTTTTAGCAAAATAAAACACTATAATATCCAGCAATTAAATTCCTAGGTACTTTCCACAAAGAGGCAAAAGCTTAAGTCCCTGCAAAAACCTGCAGTTGAATGTTTATAACAGATTTTCATAATTACCAAAAAAAAAAAAAAAAAAAAACCACTGGAAGAAACCAAGACATTTGTCAATAGGTGAAGGGATGAACAAGCTGTGGCACCTCCATACAATGGCATATTATTTAACCATAAAAAAACAAATCATTTGTCTGTCAGGTAGGCTCTGTTCACATACACTCCTGCTATGTACAATCCTTGGTTGCAAGTCTGCAGCTGGCCAAGTCAGTCAGTGAGGTTCTAACTATATGATGGGACTCCTGAAAATATGTGGTGGTAGTGAGAATGGATACATCCTCCTGGTCAGGACTGGGACAACAGCTGAAGAAGGTGGAATAATCTGGAGTCATGGCTTGTGCCTCAGAGAATGAGGCAGTGAGGATTTGGTTCTTCAATGCCAGTTTACCAAACTAAGATTCAAAGTGCATGGTCAGCATGAATGGTGTCACCACCATCATCAATCCCAAACAGAGAAAAGATGCCAAAGAAAGCTTCACCTTCCACTATTCCTACTGGTCAAACACATATGCCAAGGACCCCCAGATCACATTTCAACAACAGACACATCAGGACACTGGAGAAGAAATGCTGCTCTGAACTTTTGAAGGTTACAGTGTGTACACCTTTCCTATAGGCCAACAGGAGCTGAGAAATCCCACACCATGGTGGGACAGTAGGAGCCAGGACAGCTGGGCATAGTGCCTCAGCTTTGTGAGGACCTCAACAATAAGAGTGACAGTAACAATAAGAGTGCTGCTATCCTATTTTGTGAGGTGATCTAATTGGAGATAGACTAGAATGGTATGAAAACTCTGAACCTCAAGTACTGGGCCTCTCTGAAGGCCTGCGGGCACCTTTTCTTGGGCCCCTACATTCAGGTATTCTCTATACTGTCTGTGATACCTATGCAGACATTGCTGACCTTATGGATTGTGGCCTTATGGCACAGATTGTGGCTGCCACCCACATGAATGAGGCCAGAACTGTTCACATGACAACTTCACCATTGTCTTCTCAAAGCCCTGCCATGACCACCTCGCTGGGATGGACTTGTATAAGGTTAATACAATCAGGTGGACCACTCTGGTTCCTCTCTGACAGTGAGAGGGTCAGTTTCTCAGAGGTGTGGGCCACACACCAAAGAAAAATGCCAATGTCTAAGTCCTTGATGACTCTAGGGAAGGGATCTTAGCACACATGGATGTGCAATCAAGGAAGGAGAAGCTGTATTTCATCACTTACAGAGACTCTGGGATCACCTGGTTGCTCAAAAAGAATTGAGTGGCAACTCAGTCACAGAAATGATGCTTCCTTGAGAGCACTGCTGACATTAATTATCAGGAGACTCTCAGCACCTTCAGTATGATGGCCACACTCATAAGATCCACTCCAACTCATCAACAAGGATCCCAAAGCCTGGTTGGCCCAAGAGCTGCGGGAAGAGGTTTCCCAGCTGCAAGAATTTCTTATGGCTAGGGACACTCATCCTCTGCCAGAGGCCTGACAGAATACCACAGGTATTCAGTCTGCCATATAGGGTGACCCAGCTTCAGTCTCCTCTCCCCCTGTGCATAATGTGGAGCTGGAGCCAACATTGTCCCCTAATTGGACATATGGAGACCATAGATGCTGCAGGAGACAGAGATGATTATCGTTGAATGAGATCTGGGAGAAGGAACTAATCAGGACAGTGCCCTGAGGATAAAAAGAAGAGCATTACTACCTGAGATGGGGTTGCCATTCAGGAGAATAAGGAAATAAGGGTGCCTTCTCTCCAAAGTGACTACTTACCTGTGAGCCTGAACAAGGGCCTGATGTCTGAATGCCTGCTCTACCATACTAATGTTGGCATCACCAATGTCAATTAGGTAGATGTGGACATTAAGCTGACTGGACAATTTATTTGGGAGCAGCACTGTCTTCCAGAGAATCTGCCAGCCAGACAAAGATGTGGTGGTCATGCTGGAGCCCTATGATAGAACTAAGACATTTGTTAATGTCTTACTTATAATGGAGCCAGTGGTGCTGAGATCAGGGAATAGGATTCTGATGGGCAAAAGCCATGTTTCCATATCAATCATCTGAGAAGTAATGGCTGGGATGAGGAGTGTGCCCCCGACCCCATGAACATCATCTGAGACCATGAACAGTAAGTTCGCTAGAAGGAACTGCTTGAGAAATAAGACACTGATATCAAGGTGTATATGGAGAATCCAAAGTGCCAGAGAAAGATCTGCTGCTGGAGCAGAATGCAGACTCTGACAGCAGGGAAAACTCCAACAAACCTTACTGCAAAGAGAGCTAGCAGCTCATCTACTCATTGCAGATCAGATACCCCCACCATTGCCCCAATCCTTTTCAATTGCTGGGACTGGCCTGGTAGCAACAGTCTCAGGGTCCCTTGTTAGGTCTACTAGATGCCTCAGAGGAAATGATGGGTGACCTGAAGATGCTGGCAGCGAAAGATACTTGCTATTCATTGGTGTTGGCCAAATTCCACCATGGACAGGCCAAGATTGAGGCATGGCTACCCTCAAGATGGGGGAACTGCATTGCTCCTATGGCAACCAGAGAGGCCCAGAGATGCCTGGAAAGACATGGGATGAGATATCTGGGACACAATGGATGAGAAGGAAGTCATTGAGTTGGAGGTAGCAAGGGTGAGTAGGGAACCTGTGGAGCAGAAAAGGAGGACCTCTGGGTTCCTTTTAAGGGGCTGATGGCTATTCTGCAGAAGATGAAGTGGCAGAACAGCATCAATTACCCTGAGCTCTGCATGGAGCTGATCATCCTTCTGACCTAGTATCATGAGGAGGAGAAAGAAGTAGCTAGCAAAGCCACCTTGGCCACACTGGAAGTGTGAAAGGAAATATAGAAGGCAAGCACCAGTGACCACACATCCTCAGCATAACAGCCCTCACCACCCTGTCAAGCTGAAATCAGGTGTCTTGGCAGATTCAGAAGGACCCCTCCTTCCATTGTGGCCACTTTCACTAGCTCAAGCAGAAACAGCTGTGACTGCAGTGACTAGGGCACTAAGGCAAAAATGGGGGCTACAAAGACTTTCAATCCACTATGAGCCCCCTCACAATGGCCAGCTCTGTTTCTCTTCCAAGAGCAACCCACAGCACTGGGAGTTTTGGCTGTGGATGAGGGGATCAGAGGCACCAGATCCACTTCAACACTTTGAAATGGTCACTCCAGCCACCCCAGACTACTGGCTCCCAAGCCTCCACATGTCCCACAACCCCCACATGAACTCCCTGCATGGAAGGAGCCCATCCAAGAGAAAAGTTCTACACAGCCTAAATAATTCCAGCCCTCAAAGCTCAGCTAATATCCCTAGCATCCCCAACTATACCCAATCCAATGGCCCCAAGGCCCTGATATCACCATGTAATACTCTCCACAAATGATATGGAAATGTTCAGCCTCTAACATCAAGGAGAGCAGAAGTGTTATGTGAGCCCCACATTATGGGCACACAAGGTCTTGTGGGGACAATTTTAATGGAAATAAGATGCCTGAGAAGCATCCTTCCAAGACACCCTGGTATAAGGGAAGCCCAGGAAATGAGAAAGAAGGTCCAAGTAGGCAATACAAGATGGTGGGTGACTGAGCCAGAGGCTGAAGTAGGGAAGAAGGTACAGAGGGGCCAGGAGGAAATGTAAGTGAAGGGAGAATGTTAGGAAGCTGCCTTGGGGTACCTCCTTGTAGAGGTGGTACCACAAATGCTGCTTTGGTTGGGTTGGACCTGGATATTACTTGAGGACCAGGGGAAGAAAACCAAGAGGGGTGCAAGTCCTCCTCCCCTTCCCATATTTCACTCTGCCTGGCATGCTGAGTTTGTATTTCCAGGTAGGTGTGGAAGGATGACAAATTATTCCCTGCCATTTCTAGACATCCTTATATATTTGGGGACAAGTCTGTTTGACTGAAATGTAATGAAGGTGTGGGACCTTTTAATAAAGAATAAAAACATAGTGGAAAAAAAGAAATGAGCTAACAAGACATGAATGCATATTGTTAACTGAAAAGAGCCAGTCTGTAAAGGCTACTTGCAGAACAATTCCACTATATGACATTGTGGAAGAGGTAAATCTGAAGAGACAGTTAAAAGATCAGTGGTTGCCAATAGTTGGTGGGCACAGATGAAGGGATGGTACACAGGGCATTTTAATGGCACTGAGACTATTCTGCCTGACACTACAATGGTGGATAAATGGCATAATGTATTTGCCAAAACCCATAGAAATATAAAACAAAGATAGAACCCTAATGTAAGCTCTGGATTTTAGTTACTAATAAGGTATCAATATCAGTTCAATTGGAAGAAAAATAACACATCAATGCAAGATGATATTAATAAGGAAAACAACATGTGTTTGTTTATAGAGGGTGTAAAATGGATTTTTACTGTCTCTGCAATTTTTCTGTAAACTGAAAACTCATTTATATTTTGTAGCAGTTTGATATTGTTTATGAATTCCAAAAATAGATATTGGATTATGTTTGTAAACTGGCCTGTTCTTCCAGGTGTATTAGATTGTATTTGATTCAGAGGTTTCACTTTTACTTGATTAAATTAAGAGTGGGGTTTTGATTCAGCCATGTTAGTAGGACATAGGGGGGTGGGGACTCACCAGGAAAATGACACAGCAGAGAAAATAGTTGGAGTCCCAGGAAGTAAATACACAGAGAATCAGTTATGTGAGGAAAGACAGAAGGGTCCTTTAGACATGGCAGAGGTCCTGGGAAGAGAATGAACCTAATAGTCTATAGGTGACCTTGTGAAGAGAGGTGAGCAGCCAAGCCTGAAAAGAAGTAAGCCCGAAAAGAGAGACAAGCCTTAAGCTAACTTACAGCTGAGAAAGGAAGGAGCTGGAACCACAAAGCCTTAGGTGGAAGAAGAAGTCTGAACCCTCACAGAGACAGGCAAACATCTTGATCCAACATGTAGCACCAGATTTTGGTGAGGGAAGCAATTTATGCTTTATGGCCTTCTGACTGTAAGCTTCCACACTACAAATGCCAACAGATTTCTGGTAATTTGCATCAGCACCACTTGGACTTACTAATAAAGAATGTGATACCAGAGAGTGGGGTTTTGCTTTTTCAATTACCAAAATGGTAGAACGGTTTTATAAATGGGTAAGGGGTGTTTTGGGGGGAATTGTGAGATGCTTGATGGAAAAGGCATATATTTCTTTGAAGAGACTATTGATAGGAATATGAATGCTAAAGAGACTTTTTATGAGGTGTTAGAAGTAAAGGATAAAACCATTATTGGAAACAGGAAGAAATGTGATCTATGTTTTAAAGTTGCAGAACCCTTGGCAAGATTAACTCCTGATGTTTTGGAAGACAGAATTTGAAAATGGAGAGCCTGGACATTTAGCTGAAGAGCCTTCCAAAGTAAACTTGGAAAATGCAGCTTGACTTCCCCTTGCAACTGATGTCAAAATGGGAGAGGTAAGCTGAGAAAATTGTTGGGCACAAAGAAAACAGAAACTGGTTCCAGAAATTCCAAGCCTCTGGAAATCAAGGCCCACAGATGATAGTGCCCTATTTGAGAAATTGGCTAAACATGGAATTTGTAAATAAGGATTGAAAATGCAGTTATCTAGAAAGACTTTTGTAAAATCTGTCTAATGGCTTAGACCCCTGCTTCTTGAATGCTAAACCAATAAGGTTTGTGAGAGAGCTGTATAAACAAAACTACTGTCATCCTGGATTAAAGGGGTCATTAATGGGAGATGTGGAAGGGAAAATGGTTTTAAGAGGAAAACCATGGAAACTGAGATCTGGAATTAAGACATCTCCTTGGTCCAGATGAGGAATCCTACACTTATTTACACAGAGGGTAAGTTTGCCCTGGGATTTGAAGAGGTGGATGTTCACACTCAATGTTCAGGGAAAGTTTTGCCACCCCAGTGTAGAGAGAAGGTGGAGCACATTCCCCAAGGGTTAAGGAGGGTAAAATTGATGTCTCATAGGTCTTTTACTCTTTCTTTGCATGTTTTGTAAAACATGGACAATTTGATATTTTAATTTATCTCGGAAATGCAGACACTCAGGTTGTCTGTTCCTTAAGCTTGTATCCAGCTAGCATTATGACAAGGATTTCCTATCATGTGCATTTTCTTCTTCAATTTTTTATGTGGTTTATTACAGTAATTGATATTCTTGTGTTGAACCACCATTGCATCCTTGGGATAAAACTCAATGATAATGGTGTTAATTGTTTTTTGTTTGTTTGTTTGTTAATTCTTTTAATATGATTTTGGAATTGGTTTGCACGTATTATGTTGAGGACTTTTGCATCTATATTTATTAGAGAAATTGCTGTGTAGTTTTCTTTTCATAGTATTTTTATCTGGCTTTGGTATTGGAATGATGTTCATTTTATAATATGTTTGGTAGAGTTCAATTTTTTGGAAGAGCTTGAGAAATATTATTATATATTATCTTTGAATGATTGGTAGAATTCATCTGTAAGGCCATCTGGTCCTGGGAATATCAGTTATGGGAGATTTTAATGACTGTTTCAATCTCTTTACTCATGTATGCTTTGTTGAGGATCAGTGTAGGTTGTGCATTTCTTGGAATTTGTCCATTTTGCCTACATTTTCTAGTGTTTTGGCATACAGTTGTTTAAACTCTCCCCTTCTGTACTCTTATTGATGCAGGGTCACTGGTGATAACCTCTATTCTCATTTCAGGTTTTATTTATTTGCATGTTCTCTCCACTTTTATTTTTCAGTCTACCTAATGTTTTGTCAACTTTGTTGATCTTCTCAAAGAACCCACTTTTGCTTTTGTTGATTCTCTCCATTATTTTTATTCTAAATTTCATTTATTTCTGTTCTGATCTTTATTCTTTCTTTTCTTCAACTTGGTATGGGATTAGTTTGTTTTTCTTTTTGTTCCTCCAGGTGTGCAGTTAGGCTTTGGATTTTTGCCTTTCTATTTTTGTGTGTGTAACTATTGAGGGTTGTAAATTTCCCTCTCAATACTGCATAGCTGTGTACCATGGGTTTTGATATGATGTTTTCTCATTTTTATTTGTTTTGTCATATTTACTGATTTCTGTATTTTATTCTTTGACCTATGAATTATTTGAGTATCTTGTTTCATATCCAAATGTTTGTGAATTTTCTCTTTTTCCCTCTGTTACTGGTTTTGGTTTCCAGCTTCACTCCATTATTATCAGTAAAAGTACCTTTAAAACTTCAAAATTTTTACATTTGTTGAGACCTGTCTTGTTTCCCAACATATGGTCTATCTTGGAGAAGGATCCATGAGCACTTGAAAATAATGTATATGGTATTGTTTTGGGGTATAATACTCTATAAATGCCTGTTAGATCTAGCTCATATATCATATTATGCAAGCTCTCTCTTTCTTTGTTTCTTCATTTATTTCCTGTCCAGATTTTCTATCCAATACTGAGAGTGGTGTATTGAATTCTACAACTATTATTGTAGAGATATCTATTTCTCCCTTCAGATTTGCCAGTATGTGTCTCATGTAACTTGGAGCACTCAGGTTAGATGCATAAATATTTAGTATACTTATTTCTTCTTGGTGAATTGTTATAAATATCTAATGACCTTCTTCACCTTTATAACATTTTGCATTTAAAATCTATTTTGTCCAATACTACTAGTATCACTATTTCATCTCTTGTTTTGGTAGCTATTTGCATGGAATATCATTTTCCAACCTTTCTCTTGTAAACTTGCTGTGTCCTTATGTCTGAGGTGAGTCTCTTATATACAACATAGAGATGACCCATTTTTTAAAAATCCATTTTATATGTCTATGTGTTTTGATTGGGAGATTCAATACCTTAACACTCAATGTTATTACTGTAAAGTTACTACTTCGTCTTTTTTATACTTTAGCTTCCATTGTCATATATTGCTATTGTCTGTCTTTTAATGCTTTCAGTTACCCTTACTTATAATCTTCATTTCTATGTTCTCCAAATATCTTACTCTTATCTTTGGCTTTCCAGCTGCAGAATTCACATTAGTACCTCTTGTAAATCTGGTCTTTTCAGTATTATACTCTCCCAGTTTTTGTCTGTGAAGACAATGAACTCACCCTCAAAGGTGAAGAACAGTTTTCTCAGAACAGAATTCTTGGCTGAAAGTATTTCTCTTTCAGTACCCAAATATATCACACAAATGCTTTATCACCGCCATGGTTTCTGATGAGAGATTGGCACTTAGTCTTATTGAGCTTTCCTTGTATGTAATGCATTGTCTTTCTCTTGCTGCTTTCAGAATCATTTTCTCTGGTGTTTGTGATTTTGAATAGTAGCTGTCTTGGATTAGGTCTATATGGATTTATTCTGTTTGGGGTGTGTTTTCCTTTTTGCATAGTGATATTTATACTTTTCTTAAGGGTTGGGAAGGTTTAAGTCATTATTTCCTTAAATATTCTTTCTGACCCTTTTCCATTCTCTTCTCCTTCTGGGACACTAATAATGTGTATGTTTGTGCATTTCATGTTGTCACTCAATTACCTGAGAAAATTTTCAGTTTTTTTCCATTCGTTTTCTATCTGTTCTGTCTTTTCAAGTTCAGATATTCTGTCCTCAAATTCACTCATTTGTTCTCTGTTCCTTCAATTCTGCTGTTATATTCTTTTAATGTATTTTTAATCTCATCCATTGTGTCTTTCATTACCATAAGCTCTGTTATTTTTTTGTAAGCTTTCAATTTGATTTTTATGCTCACTCAATGTCTTCTTAATATTATTTATCTCTTTAGCCTTATTTTTCTTCAATTCTTTGAATTTATGTAGGAGATTTATGTGATTTTCCTTGATTAAAATTCTTAAATCTTGTGTTTTCTCAGGATTTTTTTTTTTTTTTTTTTTTTTGGTCCTTTGGCTCTACCATAGCATCCTCTTTCTTAATATAGCTTGTAATTTTTTGCTGATCTCTAGGTATCTGATACACTGGTGAGTAAAATTTACTCTTACAGTCAATTTTTCTCTCTTGCCTAGTGGTTTTGTTACACACCTCTTCTTTGATTTTTAGTTCAACTTATTCTAAATCTTTAAAATTGCCTGCTTTCTTATCAACATATGACCAAGAATGGGCTGTAGATCAGATCAAAGTGTTTGGGATATGAGAGTCTACAGAAAGCATTTTTTCTTCCTGCAGTTTCCTTGCCTGCCAGCAGATTGTGTTCTTTGGAGAATCTTTCCCAAGAGATGTCCCTTTCAACCTCCTCTTCGTGATAATTCTGATCTGGCCTGGCCTGAGATTCAAAGCAGGTTTTGCTGGCCAATCTCACTGAAGAGAAACCACTTTCTGCTCCCCCATACAATCCCTCTTCCAGGAACCAGATATCTTATCAGTTGGTTGCACTTAGCCATGGATTTTACCCTGGCTGTTTAACTTAGGGGATGGGTATAGGTATCATTCCCAGCCATGGGGACTAGTAACCCATGTTTTTCATTTTGGCTTCCTCATCTTTCTGTCCCTTGTCCTACAGGACTATACACAGCACACTTCTGGTATGTAGATTACCAAAGCATCTCCCTTGAACTGCATTTTGCCCTGCCCCATTGTTTCTGTAAGAGAATTGAGGTCTGCCTACCTTCTTCTAATCGATCTTTCCAGAAGTCCTCCAGAATGAAAAAGATATTTAAAATATTTTCCTACAACATTCTGGCTTAGATTTTTGGTTTATCTCACAATATTTATTAATATACCTTTTTTATTGTGACATTTCATCATATTCAAAGATATTCTCCTACCTTTACAGAAATTAACAGATTCATATATGAATGCCCACTGCCTTGATGTGAGAAACTGATCCTGAGACAAAAAATGAAAGTGAATGGACAGAAATTGTGTGTCCATATTGTAAACACATTTTACTTTATATAAAGTATTGAAATCATATTGAAAAAAACAGATTTATGAATTAAATACACATATTTAAACTGTAGAATTTGGTGAGTGTTGACATGCATATAAACCTATGAATCATTCATTACAATCAAGATTTTCATCTTGTTCAGCACCCCTAAAAGTTTCTTCATACCTCTTTATCATACATCGCTCTTAGCCGTCCCTCCAACTATCTCTGCAACTAATCACTGAAGTGCTTTATCTCACTTTGTAAGTTAGCATTTTCTAGAGTTTAAATAAGTGGGATTATACACTGTGTACTCTTTTTGTCTGCCTTTTACATGCAAAATCATTATTTTGAAATCCCTTGATGTCATTATATCTATCAATAGTTCATTTCTTTTTGTTTATATGTTGTATTACATTGTACACATATAACATAATTGTTCATCCACTCATATATTGATGGATAATTTCTTTCCAGACTTCAGCTATCACAAGTAAAGTGGTCATGAGCATTTTGTATAAGTCTTTGTATGGACATATGCTTTCATTTCTCTTGGGTACATACTTAGGAATCTAATAGATGAATCATATGGTTGTGAACTGCCCAAATTTTTTTCAAAAGATTATAATATTTCATATTTATCCAAGCAGTGTATAGGAATTTCAGTTCTTCAAACTTGGCACCAATGCTTGGTATGGTAAATATTTTTAATTTTAGTTAATTTAATTCAAATAATTTAGTTATATGAATAGGCATGTAAACATATGATACTGTTCCTGTGTTTGGCAATTCCTGGTGTCTAGTGGCAAAAGGTGTGTTCAAATGTTTTGCCCCATTTTATCTGTTTGTTTGTTTTTACTTTTTATTATTGAATTTAGAGAGTTCTTTAAGTATACTAGATATAAAAACCTTATGAGGTAAATAATTTTCAAATATTTCTCCAGTCTGTGGCTTATCTTTTTGTTTTATTAACATGTCTTTTGGAAAAGTATTTTTTCTTCTTCTTTGATGAGTACAATTTATCTTCTTTTTCTTATATGGATTGTGCTTTTATTGTTATATTTAAGAAATATTTACCTAGTCTAAAGTCACAGGGATTTTCTACTGCTTCCATATGTTTTCTTTTATAAATTCTTTTTTAGATTTACTCAATTCCTTTGCATTTTCACATGAATTTCAGAACTAACTTGTCAATTTCTATCCAAATAATCCTGCTGGGATTTTTTTTGAAAATGCATTGAGTTAATCAGTCAACCTAGGCAGAATTGATATTTAGCAATATTGAGTTTCCTGACACATGAACACAGTATATCCCTCCATTTATTCGGGGATTTCAAAATTAGTTTTTATAGATTTTAGTTTAGAAGTCTTTTGCATCTTTTGTCAAATATAATCCTAATTATTTCATATTTCATACAAATGAACTTGTATTTCAGAGAAATGTTCTTGTTTTTTTATTTGTTTCCCATTGTTTATTGCCAGTATGTAGAAATGCAATTGATTTAGATATGTTGACCTTTTATTCTGAAATTTTGATAAACTCATTTCTTTTAATGTTTCTTGTTATGTCCAGAAGCTTTCAACATGATCATATCCTATGCATAAACAGGCAGCTTTATTTCAAAATATATTTCCTTTAGGTTTTGTCTTATTATACTGACTAAAATCTCCATTAAAGTGTTAATAGAAGTGGTGAGCTTAAACATGTTGGTCTTTACCTTGAGCTCATGTGGGGTAACATTGAGTCTTTACCTGGAAGTGTGAAGTGTGATGGTAGCTATAGGTTTTTCATAGATGCCTTTTAACAGGTTGAGGATATTCTGCCCTCTCCCTAATTTTCTGAGAGCTTTTATGAGCTATTGCTGTGAGATTTTATCAAATATATTTTCTGTGTCTATTGAGATGATCATTTTTTTTCTTTATTAGGTTTTAATAAAATGAATTACATTGATTGACTTAAATATTAAACCAACCTTGCATTGTTTGTATAAACCACACTTGTTCATGATTTAATATTCTTTATATACATTGCTGAATTAAATTTACTAAAAATGTGTTCAGAATTTTTGCACCTCTGTTCACAATGGATATTGCTCTGTAGTTTATTTTCTGGTATTTTATTTTCTCTCTCTCGATCTCTTTGTTTTAACGGTTAATGTTAACTAAGGAAAGTAAATTAAAAGATGCTCAGGAATCTTCAATTTTGTGGACGACTTTATGTAGAAATGATGTATTTCTTCTTTAAATGTTGGTAAAATTCACCGCTGAAGCCATCTAGGCCTGGAGTTTTCTTGATGAGAAAGTTTAAACTAGAAAATAAGTTTCATCATTATTTACAAAGTGGTTCATATTATCTATCTTTCTTCTTGGAATTTGGTAATTTGTGTCTTCCAAGAGATTTGACCATTCCTTCTAAGTTGTTAGTTTATTGGCAAAAAGTTGTTCATGAGATTCCTTCATAATTTTAGTATCTGTAGAAACTGAAGTGATTTCACCACTCTTATCCATGATACATGTTCCTTATATGTTCTATTTACTTCTTGATCAGTCTGTCTAGATGTTTACAAATTTTATTGATTTTTTTCAAGTAACCAATATTTTCATTTAACTTTATGTATTTAATTATAAGAGTTTATTTTTTGTAAATTTCTTTATGGGAGTAGTTGAGAATTTACAGAAAAATCATTAATAAAATACAGGATGCCCATATACCACCCTATCATTAACAAGTTACATTGGTGTGGGACATTTGTTACAATGGATGAAAGCATATTTTTATAATTGTACTATTATGTATAGTCCATGGGTTAACTCCAGATGCACTGTTTGTGAAGTGCAGTTTCACAAATTGGTTTTCAATTTTCATTCTATTAGAGAGAAAATCATTTCCATTTTACCACAATCAGATTTATATTTCAGTGTTGTTAATTACATTCACAATTTTGTGCTACCATCCCAATATACACTACCCAAAATTTCCAGTATTCCAAGTAGGAACCCTATACATATTAAGCCTTAACTTACCCTTCACTGTCCCTACCCCATTCCCTGATAACATGTATTCTAAAATCTGACTTTTTGTATTTATGTATTGTATTTTTTTTCAGATCAGTGAGATCATACAGTCTTTCCTTTTGCATTTAAGTTAGTTCACACAACATGATATCTTCAAAGTTCATCCATATTGCATGTTACAGAATTTCATTCCTATAACAGATGTATGTCCTTCCATTGTTTGTATATAGCACATTTTATTTATCCATTTCTCAGTTGATGGACACTTGAGTTGCTTTCATCTTTTGGCAATTGTGATTAATGCTACTGTAGACATAGGTGTGCAAATATCTGTTGGAGTCCCTGTTTGCAAATATTTTGGATATATACCTGATAGTGAAATTATTGGGTCATAAGTTAATTTTATAGTTAAATATTTGCAAAACCACCAAACGGTATTTCACACTGGCTGTACCATTTTGCATTTCCAGTAGCAATGAATAGATGTTTGTTTTTTTATGCATCATCTCCAACACTTGTATATTCATTTAAATTTTTTTTTTAATCACAGTCATTCTAATGGGCATAAAATTGTAGCTTATTGTTGGATTTTTGGAAGTCATTATTGATAAGATGTTGACTTGCATTTCCTGGTGGCTAATTGTATTAGTCAGAATTCTCTCAGGAAACAAAATCAACAGAAGATATATGTCAATAATATGAGATTTTATAAGGGTCTCTCACATGACCATGGGGATGCACAAGTCCAAATTCCACAGGCAGATGGTAAGCCAGGGACTCCAATAAAAGTCCAGTGAAAAGTCCTTGATGAGTTTCTGGGAGAAGTTGGCTGTCCAAAGAATAGCTGGGAAATTCTCTCTGTATGTTGAAATTACTTCTTCTTTTAAGGCATTCAACTGATTGGATAAAAGCATCATCCATTGTTGAACGCAATCTCCCTGATTGATGCAGATGTAATCAGCCATCCACCCAGTAAACTCACTGGTGACCAAAGTCCATTAATGTTCTTGTATCACAATTAGCCTAGTGCTTGCTTGAACCAACACCTGGGCACAATTACCTGGCCAAGTTGACACATTAGCCTAACTATCACACTAATGATGTTGAGCATCTTTCATGTGCTTTCTGGATATTTGTATATCTTATTTGGAGAGAAGTCTATTCAAGTCTTCTGCCCATTTAGTAATTTGGGTTGTCTCTTTGCTGTTAAGTTGAATGATTTCTTTATATATTCTGGATATGACCTTTACCAGATATGTGGTTTCCACATATTTCTCTCATTTTATAGATTGTGTTCATTTTCATGATAAAATTTCATTAGGTACAAAAATTTTTAATTTTGATGAAGTCCCCTTTATCTATTTTTTCCTTCATTGCCTGTGCTTTCCATATAAACTCTAAGAAGCTTAACAGGAGGTTCTGACAATTCTTCAGACTTTTCTCCTAGGAATATTATAGCCCTGACTCTTATATTTATGTCTTTGAATCATTTTGAGTGGATTTATGTTTAAAGTGTGAGATAGGATTATTCTTTCATTATACTTTTTTGCAAATAGAGATTCAGTTTTCCTGGCATCATTTCTTGAAGTGGTTATTCTTTCCCAATTAAGTGGTCTTTGCCACATTGTCTAATACAGGAGGCAATAAATATGAGGGTTGACTTCCAAGCTCTCAATTCAATTCCATTGTTCTATATGTTGGTCCTTTTGTCAGTATCAGGCTGTTTCAATTACTGTGGCTTCATAATAAGTTTAAGATCAGAAAGTGTGAGTCCTCTAACTGCAATCTTGTTCATCACATTGCATTTGGCTCTCCAGGACATCTGACCCTTCCATAAAAATTTGAGGTTTGGCTTTTCCATTTCTGCCAAGAAGGTTGCTGTAATTTTTATTGGAATTATGTTGTCTCTTTAATTCTCTTTGGGTAAGATTGATATCCATCTTAACTATATTTAGACTTTCAATTTATGAACATGTATGATCTTCCATTTATTTAGATCTTCTTTGAGTTTTTAGCAATATTTCATACTTTTCTCTGTAAAAGTCCTTTATATTCTTGATTAGATTTAGTCCTAGTTGCTATTTGATTATTTTAATTGCTTTCTGATTGGAAATTTTTCTTAATATCTTTCTCTGATTGTTCATTGTTTTTTGTAGCAAAGCTACTGATATTGAGTGTTGTTCTTATGCCCCACAACTTTTCTGACCACATTTAATAGATCTAGGATGTTTGTTGTGTATTATTTATAATTTTCAGTGTATAGGATCATGTTGATTGCAAAAAGGGAGAATTTTACTAATTCCTTTCCAGTTAGGATGCCTTTTTTTTTCTTGCCTAATTGCTCTGGAAAGTACTTCCAGTATATTTTTTAACAAAATGGTGACAGTGGGAATTGTTGGCTTGTCACATATCTTATAGGGAATGCTTTCAGTCTCTCCCTACTAAGTTCTGAAGGTGAACACCAGGAAAATCAGAGCAAATTGAAATATCTGCAAAAGTTGTTTTTTTATTTATTTATTTGTTTGTTTTGGTTAGCTCTAAGACAAGGTAATCATAGCTGATCAATGATAACAGATTTTGATAAGCAAATTCACATTTCAAGGGACCTGGTTTTGATTGTGAACATTGTTTCAATCCACCCTGCACAATTTCCAATGTGCCCATTGTTTCAACCTGCTCTAGATAAAGTTGATAATTAAGGAGATTTGGTGATAGATATTGTGCTTCCTCAAATTTCATGGGGTGATTGGTTGGGAGACTACATTTTCTTGGCTGACCAAGAAACAGAGGGAAAAATCAAACTCTTATAAAGGGGTGAACTCCAAAACAACTAACCAAAAATTCCCAGGTGAAGAGACTGACACAGAAGTACAAAGAACAACCTGGACATACTGTTCGCCTAGGACAGACTTCTTGATGGGAGAGCTGAAGCTCAAGAAAATTCTGTCTAATTTTCATCCTGGCTGCAAAATCAAGAAACAGACATTTCATGGTATAAATCTGAGTTAACAAAATAAAATATTATAATGTACAGTGTGCAATAAATGAGAAAAAGTAAAACTAAGAAACAGGAAATGCTGCCAATACAAAAGAAGAAGATAAAAATCAAGAAAACTAGAATGTGGACATAACAAAATATACTAAAAAAATGATCTTAAAAATGCTCAAGGAGATTAATTAAAACATAGATAAAGACCTAAATGGTAATAGGAAAACAATGAATGAGCAATATGCGAATCTTGGTAAAGAGAAAGAAATTTTAAAGATGAACAAGGGAGAAGATATGGCTCAGGCAGTTGAGCACCCACCTCCCACAATGGAGATCCCAGGATCAATTCCCGGCAACTTCTGGAAAAAATACAAAACAAACAAGCAAAGCAAATGAAAAATCATCTCAAGGCAGCTGATGTATCCCAGTGGTTGAGTGCAGGCTTCCCACATACAAGGTCCTGTGTTCAATCCCTTGGTCCAAGTACCTCAAAAAATGAACAAGAACTATAGGAGTTGAAGATCACCAATAACTGAAATAAAAAATTCCCAGGAGGGTTTCAAGAGCAAATTGGAGCTGGTAGAAGGGGGAAAATAGTGAATATGAAAACAAGATATTCCAGATGAGTCAGGTTGAGGAGAAGGAAGCAAAAAGAAATATATAAAAGAAAAATAGCCTAACACCTGTGGTACACCATAAAGCATACTAGTATAAACATTATGTATGTCCTTGAAGGAGAAGAAAGAGAGAAAATAGCCAAAGTAATATTCAAAGAAATAATGAGAGAAAACTTCTCAAACTTAGCAAAATGTCAATATGCATATTCAAAGAAGCCTAGATAATACAAACAAGTACTAATGACTTCAGAAGACAAGGATAGAGTTTTGAAAGCTGCAAGAGAAAAAAATGTTATGAGCAAGAGAGTCCCATTACATTGAGTGCTGATTTCTCATCAGAAACCATGAAAAAGAACAGGTGGTGGGTTGAAATACTTAAACTGTTGAAAGAAAACAAATGATAAGTAAGAATTTTATATCCAGTGATACTTTATTACAGAAATGAGGGAGAAATTAACACATTTCAGATAAACAAAAGCTGAGGGAGTTCATCTCCAATAGACTGAATGAATAGATCACTAGACAGTTGTACAAAGAGGTATAAAAACACTCACAGCAAAGGTAACCATATGTTTAATTATATATTCCAGTATTATGGTAGTGTATTGTTTTGCATGTAGCACCACTTCTTACTTCCTACAGGGGCTAAAATTCAAATGAATAAAAAGTAGTGATTAATGTGTGGTTTTGGATATACAGTATACAAGACATAAGTGTATATAAGTATGCAAAAAAGGTGGGAGATGCAAGAGTATAGGAAAATTATATATGTATGCTACTGAAGATCAAACCAAATTTGATGGTTTTATATTTAGAATGTGAAAATTTAACCCATGGTAAACTAAAGAAAATAGTTGAACAATGTATCAGATGGAAAAGATAAATCACTCAGCACAAAAAATCAGTTAAATATAAAAGTAAATGTTGAGAGAAGAATTAAAAAACAAACAATATATGAATTACAAAGGCTAAATAGAAAATTGGCAGAAGGAAATCAGACATTATCAGTAGTGAATTTAAATGTAAATTAATAAAACTCTTCAGTGAAATATAAAGATTGGCACAATGGATAAGAAAGCATGATCCAACTATATGTTGAGTGCAAGAGACTCAGCTTAAAGTCAAATACAGACTTCCATGAATATGGAGGAAAAGGTGGAAAAGGGATTACATCTCTCCCATAAAAATAGCCAGAGGACAGGCAAACTCAGCCTGAATGGCTGTTCTAGGGTTTATGGCACCAGGAGAAGGCCAGACACTACCTAGAAGAGAGAAGGGGTAAAGGAAAGGAGTTTTGTCATCTGGAAACATCCCATGAATAAATCTTCAGCAGTAGCTGTTGGTACCCTTTTCCAACCCCTAAAACAAACAGCATTTTGCTGACTGAAGTTGCTGTGGACTGCAGTGGCTGTGGACTGATGTGTTTGCAGGAATCCTCTTCCCCAAAGCAGGGGAGAATGAGTGACACAACCAACAACAAATTCAGATTTTGGCCAGTAAATTTGGTCTCCTGCATCGGAGCGTTCACACACTTCCAGGCAATGTGGGGCAGTGATATTGTTTTACCTTAGAGCCTGCAAGGAGCTAAGATAATTTGCCTTCTCCCTCTCCATACTTCCCTGGACTTAAGGAGGACTCAGAGGGAGGCAGAGCATGGCTGGCCATGGGAGGTGAACAACTTCTGATAAACTTTCTTTGCAAGGCTTTGTCCAACCTGAGGATATTGCTTCTGCATTGTTCACCAGGGAAGAGATAGAGTGAATCCATTAACCCTAAGATCTAAGCTGAAAAGTATGCCAAAGAGTGCCATTGACTTGCAGACCAGAAAAAAATCATGAAAATAAGGTGAATATGATAATAAATAAGAGGCAATCAGGTGTCTTTACTACATCCTCTCCAAGGCCTATAGAAACTGGCCTGTACCCTATTACTGAGTCCCTAGTCCTAGTTTGGGTAGTATAACAAGGTCAACCCTAAATATGTAGAACAAATTGAACCAAAAATCAAATAACAATGATAGAACACAGCTACTTAACAGTAAATCCCTAGGCAGGAGAGAGAAGCTGAACATCAGAGTAAACTCAGTATCATAATATGACACTTAGACATCAGCAAAAAATTTCAAACCATACAAAAAAAAAAAAAAAGGGAGATATGACTCAGGAAAAAGAAAAATTCAAAGCTCCAGACAAGACACAGGACTTGAAATGACTAACCAAAGAGGTTCAAACAATTTTCCTAAATCAAATCATGCAGATGAAGGAACCATGGCTAAAGAAATAGAAGACATTAAGAAGGCACTGAGAGGAGAGGGAGGCAAGATGGCATTGGTTTAGGAGGGCACTCGTGGAGACCACCCAGAACATGGTGGATTGTGGACGGGGTCCTGCCTGCGGGTCTTGCCTAGGGGTCTGTGCAGTGGGCATGTGGAGTGAGAAGTTTGGGATATCTATCTGTGCAGATCGATGGTGTGGACAGAGTGGTCGAGATTCGTGAGTTTTAAGCCTGTAGTGGTTAACAGTCAGCTGAGCCCCACCCTTAGATGAAAAGAAAGAAAAACCCTGTTGGAGCCACAACTCCCAGGCCGGCAACCGGGTGATAGGGTCCAGTGGGAGGGGGCATTCTCTGATGGGGGCGCTCTGGCAAAGGGGAGAGAAAACTTTATTTTCTGGGGATCTGGCTGCCTGGAGCCCCTTGCAGATTGGGCAAACAAAACAGCGGCAGTGAATTGGCACCTGGCAGAGGGGAGGGGTGAATCTGCTGAAGGAGTTGATTTGCCTAGCCGCCCAGGGACAAGGCCCGGGCCCCGCAGAGCCAGGGAGAAGGAGCATACTCAGAGAGAGGAAGGGTTCTGCCAGAGGACAAGGAGGGGATTTTTTTGCCGTAGATTTGGCTGCCTGGACCACCTCATAGCTTTGGGGAGCAGATAAGCCGGCTTGAAGCAGCACGAGGCTGAAGGGAGAGGAGAATCTGCTGAGGAAACCTGATTTACCAGCTGCCCGGTGACGCTGGGGCTTGGATCCAGAAGGAGTGGAGTTGGCCATTTTTAGCATTCTGCACTGACAAGCATCAGAGCTTCAGTTCCCCTGGGGAGTCCAGGAAGTGGAAAGTGATTGATTAGTTTCCACGAGTCCAGTTAGGGTCCCCTCCATGAGGGGGGTGGTGTGGAGGAGAACTTATTTTTGGTCCTGTATTTTGCCAAAAAAAAAAAAAAAAAAGAGATAATCACTTTAATAAATGAAAAATAAATTCTTTTTAATTTAGTTTAATAGCTAAAAGCTGCTTCACGACCTGCATATAGAACCCTGTGGGGAAATTGATTGATAAACACAAGCAGGCTGAGAGAATCCATTGGGACCCTAGTGGAACACTGATCCTCCTTAGCTTTGTTTGACTGCTTGCCTGTGTGGTTGTTTGGTTTTTCTCTGTTTATTTGTTGTCTCTTGCTTTTCTTTCTTCTTTCCTCCCCCCTTTCTTTTTTCTTTCATTTTTTAAAAATTAGGTACTGCTAGCTTATCTTTTCTTTGCTGTGCTTCTTCTTCAGTAATTTTCAATTCTCTGTCTATATTGAGTTGTATTCCAAACTATCTCTTATCCTTCCTTCATCTTTCTGCCTTCTGCTTTCTGTTGTGGCTATTATATACCACATTTTTTTCATATGCCCACAACTTAAGGGTGTCAATTTCTATTCTATCTATTTTGTTTTCTTCATTTTTTATTAATATTTACTCTTTCCTTACAGCCCTTTCTTCACACACTCTCTCTCTCCTCATAATTCTAGCCTTCTAAATCATTATATATATATTCCTCTATTTGGTTTTGCAGACTTTTGTAGGTACTTGCACTTTTTTCTCTAATACTCTACACCTCCAACATGAGTTAAATATTCATTTCATTAACTCTTATTTGACCCCTCATCTAAATTTTATCGATATTACTATTATCCTTCTTACTTTCTCACATCTTTTGATTCCTCTGGCCCTAATCTTTTGCCTTCAAGGGAACATAGAAAGAGGCAAGGAAATAAAATAAGAAGAAAAATGTGTTAAAGAGAAAAATTAAAACACACACAGAACCACCAGCTAAATAAAACTCTAGAGCAGAGAGAGAAGCTAATCAACTGAATAAACCCATCAAGATAAAATGATGACTAGAAGGCAACAAAAAATTACAAACCACACTGAGAAATAGGAAGACATGGACCAGTCCAATGAACAAACTAAAAATCAGGAAGAGATGCAGAACATCAAATAACTAATCAAAGTTTTCCGAACAAATACCATGGACCAACTTAATGAAGTAAAGGAAGAGATTAAGCATAAAAAGAAGATATTGGGAGAACATACTGAAGAAATTGTAAACATACCCAAAAAGATAATGGATATGATGGTGACCAATGGCACAATCCAAGAAATCAAAAAGATGCTGGATTCACACAACAGCAGATTTGAACTGGCAGAAGAAAGAATTAGTGATGTGAAACACAATCCATCAGAAACCAAACAGATAGTAGAATAGATAGACAAAAAGATAGAAAAAATCCAGCAGGGATGCAGGTATTTAACCAAGAACACAAAATGCACAAACATATGCATTATGGGATACCCAGAAGGAGAAGAGAAGAGACAGGGAACAGAAGGAGTGTTGAAGGAAATAATGGCTGAAAATTTCCCAAACCTATTGAGATGGATGTGCAGATCCAGGAAGCACAGCGCACCCCAAATAGTATAAATCCCAACAGGCCAACTCCAAGACATATACTTGTCAAAATGTCCAATGCTCAAGACAAAGAGAAAATACTCAAGGCAGCAAGAGAAAAGAGAACAATCACATACAAGGGAAGCACAATAAGATTAAGTGCTGATTTCTCAGCTGAAACCGTGGAGGCAAGAAACTGTGGTATGATATAATCAAAATACCAAAAGAAAAAAACTTCCCACTATGAGTTATTTATCCAGCAAAACTGGCATTCAAAATGATGGAGTGTTCAAAATATTAACAAATAAACAGAAATTAAGAGAGTACATCAATAAGAAACCTGCACTTGAAGAAAAAAGAAAGGAAGTTCTACAAGTTGAAAGGAAAAAACAAGGGAGAGAGAGATGGAGGAGAGTTTAAAAGCAACTAAAAACACAAAAACAGAACAAAACAACATATGACATACATTAAAAAGAAAAAATGGCTGAAGTAAGAAATTTGCTATGAGTAATAACACTGAATGTTAATGGATTAAATTCACCTATCAAGAGACACAGATTGGCAGAGTGGATAAGGAAATGTGATGCATCTATATGCTGTTTACAAGAAACCCATCTATGACCCAGGGATTCAAGGATGCTGAAAGTGAATGGCTGGAAAACCATTTTACAAGCTAACAATAGCCAGAAAAGGGCAGGAGAAGCTATTCCAATATCATACAAAATACACTTTAAATGCAAAACTATTGTAAGGGACAAAGATGGACACTATATATTAGTAAAAGGGGTAATCCCTCAAGAAGAGAGAACAATCATAAACATTTATGCACCTAATTGGGGTGCTCCAAAATACATGAGGCAATCTCTGGAAAAACTAAATGGAGAAATAAATTCCTCTACAATTATAGCAGGGGACTTCAACACACCACTATCATCATTAGACAGAACATCTAGACGAGAATCAATAAAGAAACAAAGGCTTTCAACAATACATTAGAGGACATGTGCTTAATACACATATACAGAACACTTCACACAAATACAGCAGGATTTACATTCTTCTCTAGTGCACATGGATCATTTTCCAAGATATACCACATGCTAGGCCACAGAACAACTCTCAATGGATGCAGAAAGATTGAGATTATACAAAGTAATTTCTCTGACCACAACAGGATGAAATTGGAAATCACTGAGGGCCAGAGAAACAGGTTAGGCACAAGGATATGGAAGTTAAACAACACACTCTTAGACAAACAGTGGGTCAAAGAGGAAATCTCAAAAGAAAACAGTAACTACCTGGAAACTAATGAAAATTGCAACACAAGATATCAAAACCTATGGGATGCAGTGAAAGCAGTCCTGAGAGGGAAGTTCATAGCCATGAATTCATATATTAAAAAAGAAGAAAGAGCTAAAATTGAAGACCTAACTGCACACTTGGAGGAATTGGAAAAACAACAAAAATTAAACAAAAAGGAAGTAGAAAGAAGGAAATAACAAAGATTAAAGCAGAACTAAATGAAATAGAGAATAAGAAATCACTGAAAACAATAAACAAAACCAAAAGCTGGTTCTTCAAGAATATCAATAAAATTGACAAACCCTTAGCCAGACTAACAAAGAAAGAGAGAGAACAGATGCAAATACACAAAATAACGAATGAGCAAGGGGATATCACTACTGACCCCACAGAAATAAAGAGTATCATACGAGGATACTTTGAAAAATTATATGCCATCAACAATGATAATTTAGAGGAAATGCCCAAGTTTCTAGAAACTCACAAGCATTCTATATCGATGAAAGAAGAAATTGATTATCTCAACAGTCCAATTACAAGTAAAGAGATAGACTCAGTCATCAAAAACCTCCCAAAAGAAAAGCCCAGGATCAGATGGATTCACAGCTGAATTCTACCAAACATTCTGGAAAGAGCTAACACCAATTTTAATTGAGCTCTTCCAAAAAATAGAGGTAGAAGGAATATTGCCTAATTCATTCTATGATGCCAACATTACCCTAATACCAAAACCAAAAATACCACAAGAAATGAAAACTACAGACCAATTTCTCTAATGATCCTAGAAGTTAAAATCCTCAACAAAATACTTGCTCATTGCATTCAACAACATATCAAAAGGATTATACACCATGACTGAGTGGGTTTCATCTCGGGTATACAAGGATGGTTCAATATAAGAAAATCAATCAAAGTAATATACCACATAAACAGATTGAGAGAAAAAAGTCACATGATCATCTCTATAATGCAGAAAAAGCATTCGACAAAATACAGCACTCTTTCCTCATAAAAACACTACAAAAGGAAAATACAAAATAGGAATAGAAGGAAACTTTCTGAATCTGATAAAGGGTATATAAGAAAATAACAAAGTTAACATCATTCTCAATGTTGAAATCTTGAAATCCTTCCCTCTGAGATTGGGAACAAGACAAGGATGCCCACTATCACCACTCCTATTTAACATTGTCTTAGAAGTACTTGCACGAGCACTGAGACAAGAAAAGGACATAAAGTCACCCAGATTGGAAATGAAGACATAAAAATTTCATTATTTGCAGAGGACATGATCTTATACATAGAAAGCCTTGAGAAATCTACAACAAACCTTCTAGAACTTATAAAGGAGTTCAGTAATGTTGCAGGCTACAAGATCAATGTCCAAAAATAAGTAGCATTTCTGTACACCAATAACGAGCAATCTGAGGAAGAAATCAAGAAAAAAATACCATTTACAATAGTAACTAAAAGAATCAAATACCTAGGAATAAATATAACTAAAGATATAAATAACTTGCATACAGAAAACTACACAACACTGTTAAAGGAAATCAAAGAAGACTTAAATAAATGGAAAAATATTCCCTATTCATGGATAGGAAAATTAAATATCATCAAGATGTCTATCTTACCCAAACTAATCTACCAATTTAATGCAATCCCAATAAAAATCAACACTGTGTTTTTTAAGAAATGGGAAAAACTAACCACAAAACATATTTGGAGAGGAAAGAGGCCCTGAATTAAAAAAGACATATTGAAAAAGAAAATGAAGTTGGAGGTATCACATTACCTGACTTTAAAACATACTACAAAGCTACAGTGATCAAAATTGCATGGTACGAGGATAGACCTACTGAACAATGGAACCGAACTGAGAGTTCTGATATAGATCCTCACATATACAGTCGTCTGATATTCAACAAGGCCACGAAGCCCACTCAGTTGGGAGAGAATGGCCTCTTTAACAAATGGTGCTTGGAGAACTGGATATCCACATCCAAAAGAATGAGAGAAGAACACCATCTCACACCTTATACAAAAATCAACTCAAGATGGATCAAAGATCTAAATATCAGAGCCAAGATTATAAAGACCTGGTAAGATAATGTAGGGAAGCATCTACAGGACCTTGTAATAGGAAATGGTTTCATGAACTTCACAGCCAAAGCACGAGCAGCAAAAGAAAAAATAGATAAATGGGATCTCATCAAAATTAAAAACTTCTGCACCTCAAAGGACGTTAAGAAAATAAAAAGGCAGCCTACCCAATGGGAGAAAATATTTGGCAACCATATATCTGATAGGAGCCTAATATCCTGCATATATAAAGAAATCCTACACCTTGAAAATAAAAAGACAAACAACCCATTTCAAAAATGGGCTAGTGACCTGAAAAGACACTTCTCCAAGGAAGAAATACAAATGGCTAAATAGCACATGAAGAAATGCTCAACATCGCTAGCTATTAGGGAAATGCAAATCAAAACAATAATGATATACCATCTTACACCCATCTGAATGGCAGCTATCAGAAAAACAGCAGAATATACATGTTGGAGAGGATGTCGAGGAATAGGAACTCTCATCCACTCTGGTGGGATTGTGGAATGATCCAGCCACTGTGGAGGACATTTTGGTGATTCCTCAGAAAACTAACAATAGATCTTCCATATGATCCAGCAATTCCACTCCTGGGTATATACCCAGAAGAATTGAAAGGAAAGACACGAACAGATATATGCACACCAATGTTCATAGCAGCATTGTTCACAATTACCAAAAGTTGGAATCAGCCCCAGTGCCCATCAAGAGATGAATGGATAAGCAAAATGTGGTACATACATACAATGGAATATTGCTCAGCTGTTAGAAGGAATAAAGTGCTAACACATAGAATAACATTGATGAATCTTGAAGACCTTATGTTGAGTGAAGTAAGCCAGGCATTGAAGGATGAACAGTTTATGATGTCATAATTTGAACTGAGGAAAGTCAACAGTCTCTAAGAACCACTGTCTGTAAGATTGTTTAAAAAGGGAGAGAGAGAGAAGGGTAGATTGCGAGCCATAACCCATATGGACATAATCTATTGTAAAGTGATAGAGTATAGTTACATATTGAAGGATAGAACAGGTGGGTAGAGATATTACTGGGTTTGGTGGTGCAGGGTTAACTGGTAGGTAGATTAGGAAGGGCAGATTAGAATACCCAGGGCATGTAACTATGAATCTTGTCATCCCATGAGCCAAAACAGAGGAGTGTCATATCCCCCAGGGGGAAGGAGAGGAAGGAACAGAGAAGATCAAACAGGGTATATTTAGTGGTCATTGGAAATATTCTTCATTACCATACAGTAATGGACGCAGGACATGGTAAATATCATCAAAAAATTTTAAACTGTACCGTCTAAAATGTAAACTATATTGTAAACCATTGACAATGTTTAGTAGCTATGATTCACTATCTGTATAACAGTTATAACAATGCTACCATCCACAAAATTTAAAAAAAGTTTTAATATGGGGTGGGGAAGGGGGAGAGAGTTTGGTATATGGGAATCTCTAGTATTCCATGTGTGACTTTGCTGTGATCTAAAGCTTCTTTGAGAAGTAAATGAAAATTTGTGATTCACTGGGGAATGAGAGGGGGAAGATGTCACGGTACACACTGGACATCCAATAATGCAGTGATATAAGGAGGAAAAATAATAATAATAATTAAAGGAAATTTTGTTGTTTTTTTCCCATTTTCTTTTTGAGTGTCCAAATCCATTAATTATATTTTATTTTTAGTTCTTTATTTCTGAACTTCCTTGTATTTTATCTCTCACATTTAAGCTTATCATTTTTATTTCATTTTCTTATTAATTGTGTTTGGTTATTATGTGGGCTTCAGCTTTGAGGAAGGTTTAGGTCACAGAAGGGTTACAATGAGGGCTGCAGTGGACCATTGGTGGGGTGGGTCTGGGATGGGGGATTCATGGGAGTAAGTTCATATGAATATAAATGAAAAATATATAAAATTGTTCAAATGATCGAGGGATGGGCATGGTCATGGTGGGTAAACAGTCACTCAATAAATGAGGGAATCTTAATTCCTAGCCTGGAGAGCTCTGACACATGCTCCAAGGGAAAAGCAACAGTCCCCTGAGTGCAGGGGCAGTGTCTGACAAAAGAGGATGGCCCACTGATGGGTTCTTGTTATTGATGACTAGCCTTAGAGTCTTGGCTCTTGTAATTGAAACTAAGGCTACTGTTATGGGGTGCCTAAGGTTTGCCACCTGAGAGCCTCCTTGTTAGTCAAATGTGGCCTATCTCTAAGCCAAACACAGGATATGAATGCATTAACTTCCCCCCAACGTGGGACATGACTCCCAGGGATAAGCCTCCCTGGCAGGGAGGGATTAATACAAAGTGCCAACTGGATATACAATTGGAAAAAGACCTTGAATAAAAGGGGGAAAAGGGAAAGACAAATGAGTTCATGTGGCTAAGAGACTTAAAAGAGTGTCGGGAGGTCATGCCAGTGGTAATGCTTATGCACACCTCAGTAGGATCTCATAGAACAGCAAAATGGATATCACCCCACACAGAGGGGCTCCTGAGGGCTCTGGAGACACCCAGGTCCTATATAATGGGGGATAGCCCCAGAGATTGATGCCTTATTAGTGGGCTCTATTTTGGAATCTGTGCTCCTGAGAATGACAGAGTTGGACTCAAATAATTCCTCCCTGCACATAGTCCAACAGTCCCTTCTATTCAAACATATATGTGATGCTGGAGTTTTTAGGTGTACTTCCAGAGACTGGAGCCTCTAGCCTACCTATGTGCCAGCTGTGCCTGAATCTTGGTGGAGCTGCAACTCCTACCCTACAGCTCAATGGACTCATCCAAGTCACCTGGCGAGGAGACGACTATGGGCAACGGCCATCCCAGGGAATGGAGAGGGCCTGAAGCTGCAGGCAGGATAATCCCATCCACCATATCCATGGGATATAAGCCCTCTCTCACTTGGAGGTGGTGTGGATGTCACCTTCCCAGTTCCCTCAGTATTGGGGGAAGAGCTATGCACTAGAGTGGACTTAAAGTTATTCTGTTGTAGACATATTGTGATTCAAGCAGTGGAAGAAATTATACCAGTGAAGTGGAGCTGGTGGCCACTGGACGCTTTTGGGGCAGGGAGGGGAAGGGCAGTTGAAAAACAGGGGCTTCTTTGGAACTTGGGGGTTGTCCTGAGTGGGGTTTTGGCAACAGATGTAGACCATTTTACATCAGCATATACTATGCAGAACCGTGTGGGAGAGAGTGTGGTCTACGATGTCAACTGTGGTCAATGCTTGGTGGCAAGGCCCCGGGATGTGTATATCCATTATGGTTGATGTGCCACATTGATGAAGGATGTTTGTGTGGGATGTTGTGGGAGGTATGGGAGGTGGGGAACATGGGAATCCCTGTAATTTCTGTGTAATATCTAGGTATCCTAAGCACCTTTTAATATATATAACATTTATGTAAAAAACAAACAAACAAGCAACAACAACAAAAAAACAATTGCTTATAGCTCCTGTTAGCAAGCTTTCACTATAATTCAGCTAAACATGAAATTTAGGTTCTTGGGAATCTTTTCTTAACAAAATAAGGTATTGGAAATAAAACACAGGTGTTAGAAATGTAAATTCTAATTTCATTATTTAATAGAATTTTCAAAGTGAAATATGTGGCATTGTTTCCTGTAAGAATCAGGTTCTTCAAGGCCAAAGGAACAAAGTATTAAAATGAATTTAAACCCTTGAAAAGGAGTAAAGTTTTAATTATAACTAATAACACATTTGGGCAAATTATTTAGAAATGAATGCATCCATGATATAAACTCAGGTTATTTCTATAAAATAATTTCTATGGTTCATGTGATTATAGCAATACTAATATGAGTCATATCCTGAAAAATACTCTTGGGACTATTTATGAAATAATTATTTCTAAAATAAATAATTCAGTCACCCTTAATAATAACAGGATAAACAAGGATTTCATAATTTTTTCATCAAGTCATGTAATCCTTTGTTTATTAAATAAATAAATAATTGAAGTCCAATGTATGCCAAGAGCCATTCTCAGGCATGCATTGTTTTAACCTCATCTTACAGGAAGCCTTCTTTTCTCAATTTTATGTATACAGTTATTATTATATAATCTTTTTATATAAATCAAAAGAAATATCACAGCTTTCATTTTTTATTTTTTTTCCACAATATTGTTAATTATATAATGTTTTCCAATCCAGAATTAAGACCTTGGATGAGGCCAATGAAATACTCAAATTGAGTGCAAGCAACTTAATAATCAAGATAAATAATATTCAATGCAATATTTAAAAACAATGCAAAATCACACAATAAACAAAATATAAAGATTTTAAATAAAGACAGGATCCTATCCTGTATTCTTGTACAACTCACCACACTCATTTCACCATAAACCTGGCTATCGGAAAGCAAATTACACCAGTACAAGAAATACATCTTAACTAAGATTGCCTTTTCATCCCATCCACATAGTGGATGCACACTTTGTTTCATTCCCTGAGCAAGTACAACTATTAAAATATTTCCTTTTCCAAAATAATCTGATATATATATGGTTGGCCTTTTCATATAAGATTTAGAATTAATTACTTTAAAATACACTGTAGGATAGATTATTAAATAAAATAATTTATTTCTACAATACTCATTCTGATTCACACCATGCTTATTAATATTTCTGATGATGACATGTTGTTTTGTTCAGATAAACGTTTTGAGCATTAACTGCATTAGACCATGGAAGCCACCAATAATGCCACTGAATTCATTCTATTTATTGGGATGTTCCCAGAACAAGAAAATTAAATATTTGTGCTTTCTATTACTCTTATTTTGTTATATAGCTATTTGGATGGGATACTTGCTCATAATTTTTATCACATTCAGTCAGTTTATTGACCAATCTACGTATTTCTTCCTTAATTACCTTGGTCTCTCAGATGTATGTTATACCTCAAAGGTGACACCCAAGGTAATTGCAGACTTAGTGACAGAAAGAAACACTATTTTTTAATACTAGTTGCATGTCACAGCTCTTTACCATGTACTTGTTTGGCAGCATCGAGGTCTGCATCTTTACAGTGATGGCTTATGACTGCTATGTGGCCTCTGCAAGCCCCTGTACTACACTGTCATCATGAGCAGGCAGAGGTGTGATTTCCTGGTCATTGCTTGCTATGCTGGGGCATTTCTGCATTCCTTTGTCCAGTGTCCCCTCCCCATCAATTTACAATTCTGTGGCCCCAATGAAATAGATCGCTACTACTGTGATATGTATCTTTTGCTGAAACTGGCCTGCACTGTCACAGACAAAGTAGGAATCCCAGTCATTGACAGTTCAGATATGATGGGTTTGGTGACAATTGTCTTCATGAAATCTTACTTTTTGATTTATACACCACCAGGGTTTACACTACAGAAAGCCACAGAAAAGCTTTTTCCACTTGTAGTATCATATAACAGTGGTTCTATTCTTTATGCCTGTTCTCTTCATTTACATTAGATCAACCACAACTTTTCCAGAAGATAAAGTGTTTTCTCTTTTCTACACCATCATTGTCCCCATGTTCAACCCTCTGATCTACATGCTGAGTCTTGGAAATGAAGAATGCCTTAAGGCAAGGATGGAGCCAAAAAGAATTTCTGACTGGGAAGCAAATGATCTGAAAAGCATTCTGCTATGCATTACACACCCTGATTAAGTGATGTTTGCTTTATCTCAAGTTTATTAAAGCATGAACTCTGCTATAAGAAAAAATAAATATAGCCACTAGCATCAGTATATTAATATTAACATTATAATTTACCTTGAGATACTTTTTTCTCTCTTTATGTTTCTTACATCATTCCCTGACATATTTGGTCATTCCTTACTTGTTAATATCTTGTTTCATTCTTAGTTTATATTTTTCCTTTATATTTAATTCACAGGTGATTAACTGGAACCTATCTTTCTATACTTTGTTTTCATGAATGAATCTCCAAACATATATAAGCTACACTAATACCAATCATCCCAGACTTAAAAGCCATTAAGACATATGATCTTTCCTGTATTTCTCATCAAAACAAAAAAAAATGGAGCATCAGAAATTCAGAAATATATTTCAGAAATTATTCCATGCTTTCATGTTTACATTGCAACAAAATAAAGACCAAAAATTATTTATGTAGGGTCTAAATAGTAAACATATTACTTTTAAAAGAAATAACAGAAAAAAAATTGGGAAGATTTTCCTAAAGTTATTTTAATGAGGTCATTTTAAAAAATCACTAAATTTCAATATTATTGTAATATGTGCTACGTGTATGCTATACTGCAAGTCCTCTTCACTTAGCAGTGAAAAGTTATTATGGGTAAAAAACAGGTCAGCCATATAATTTATTATCCAAGTTGAGAAGCATTGACTCTAAAAGGGGGTCTTACTAATAATTATGCTCTAACTATAGACATAAAATGCTATAGTATCAGGCTCCATTTAAATGTCTGAGAATTCTGGAAACCCCAGTGAAAAATTCAGTGCCAGATGAGGAGTCTTCACTTAAGATAGCTCCTTAGTGACAATGGGACTGTAATTGCAAAGGCAAATACTCATACTGACAAAACTTGATCCAAAGTATGTTTAAATTAATTATTTCTATTATCATCAAAATGAAAACTACAAATGTCCATGTGTCTTAGAAATTCCACAGATTTGAAAAATATTTTCCAAAAATAAATTAACAAATTATGATGACATTAAAAACATTTTAACAAAGTTTTATTTCAATTAACACATATATTTGTGAGAAATTCAGATTTTTTTCTCAGAAAAAAAGTCACCATAATTGCTAGTTTTAAAATAATAATCAAATTATCTTTTTAAAAAATTTTTGAAGTATATCATTCATACATGAGCATACATAAACAATAAGTGTGTAGGAATTGTTGTGAACTTACAAAACAAATCAGCATAGCATCATACAGGGCTCTCACATCTCAGGCTACCATCAATAACTTGCATTGTTGTTAAACATTTTTTTCTAATGATTAAAGAGTATCCTCAAAATATTACTACTAACCAAACATTTTCCCGCAACCCACCCGATTATGGCTATTATTTTTATATCATTTATAAATGAACATACATAAACAATGAGTATATAATAAAAGCTGTGAACTTAGAAAACAAACGTTCATAACATCATACAGGGGTTCCAAACATCAACCCTCCCCCAACACTTTGCATTATCACAAGACATTTGTTACAAATTATGAAAGGATATTGTCAAAATCTTACTAATAATTATAGTCCTTATCTTACATTTGGTGTATTTTTCCTCAACCCACCCTATTATTATTTTTTAAATATATTTTTATGACAGAAGCTGTAAACTTACAAAGTAATCATGCACATGTGCAGAATTCCCAAACAACATCCCTCTATCAACACACCACAACTTGGTGGAACAGTTGTTACGGATTATGAGATAATATCATCTGATTATTGCCAGGTCCATAGCATACATTTGGCACATGATTTCCACAGTCCCCCATTATCAACACACTACATCTTTGGCATAGATGCAAGAATATTACATTATTACTGTTAACCAGAATCCATAGGTGGCTCCAGTTGTATTTTTCCCATGCTTCTCCACATTCCCACCACACTGCAATAGTGATGTACATCTGCTCTAGCTGAGAAAAGAAACTCTTGCATCTGTACCATCAGTCACAACTCCCATCCACCTCTCGGTTTACTGTGCTATTTAGTCCTTAGATTATTCTTTAGCTTTCTGACAATTGGCATTTACATCCCTAGACTACCATTTTCAGCCACACCCCCTTTTAAAACCTGCTATTAATCACTATAATGTGTTACCATCAAATCTGTATATTTCCACACTTTTATAGTAAAGTTAATTAAAACTTCTACATACAGGAAATATCATTAGTCCATCTCAGTCCTCCTCTTTTCTCCTTTAATAATGCACCAACTTTGATCACATCTTGAAGATATTTTCCTACACTTTTTTCTAGAAGCTTTATGGTTCTTGCTTTTATATTTTGGTTTTTTATACATTTTGACTTAATTTTTGTAAAAGGTGTGAGATAGGGGTCATCTTTCCTTCTTTTGGCATGGATATCCAATTATCTTAGCACCATTTGTTGAATGGACTGTTCTGTCCACGCTGCATAGGTTTGACAGGCTAGTCAAAACTCACTTGACCACAGATGTGAGGATCTGTTTCTGAACCATCAATTTGGTTCCATTGGTCAATGTGTCTGTCTTTATGCCAGTACCATGATGTTTTTACCACTGTAGCTATGTAATATGATTAAAGTCCAGAAGTGAAAGTCCTCCAACTTTGTATTTTCTTGGCTATTCAGGACCCTTTACTGTTGAAAATAAATTTGATAATCATGTTTTCCATTTATTTAAAAAATGGTGGAATTTTTATCGAGATTGCATTGAATCTGTTTATCAATTTGAGTAGAATTGACATCTTACGATATTTACTCTTCCAATCCATGAGCGCAGAAAGTTCTTCAAATTATTTAAGTCTTTTTAAAAAATTTATTTTAACAATGAGTTGTAGTTTTCTGAAAACAAGTGTTTTACATTATTGGTTAAGGCTATTCTTGAATATTTGGCTTTTATCTGTCATATTTTGTTTTCATCACTCTTTTGACAGTTTTAGTTTCTATTATTGATATAATCTTCATTCCTAGACTCTCTTCAAGGCCTCTATTTTCTGTCTTTTCTTTACAGGCTGTAGCACACCCTTTGGTATTTCCTGCAATGCAACCTCTTGGTTACAATCTCTCTCAGTACCTGGTTATCTGTGAATATTCTAAACTTGTCCTCATTTTGAAAGCCAATCTTGCTGGATATAAGATTTTTGGCTGGAAGTTTTTCTCTTGCAGTATCTTAAATATATCATACCACTATCTTCTTGCCTCTTTGGTTTCTGGTGAGAAATCAGCACTTAATCTTATTGGATATCTCATATGTTATGTATTACTTTTCTCTTGCTTCCTCTGAATTCTCTCTTTGTCTTTGGCATTTGACATTTTGATTAGTATGTTTCTCAGAGTTGGTCTATTCAGATTTTTTCAGATGGGAGTATGCTGTACATCTTGGACATGTATATCTTTGCCCTTCAATAGGGTTGGGAAATTTTCTAGCATTATTTTTTCAAATATTCTTTCTGCCCCTTTTCCCTTCTCTTCTCCTTCTGGGACACTATAAGACATATGTTTGCACATTGATTGCTTTTGTTTAATTCTCTGAGACCTTGTTCAAGTTTTTACAATCTTTTCTTCATCTGTTCTTTTGTATGTTCAGTTTTAGCAGCCATTTCTTCAAGCTCACCAATCCTTTCTTCTGTCTCCTCAAATCTGCTATTATATGATTCCAGTGTATGTTTTATTTCATTTTTTGCAACTTTCATTCTCATAAGATCTGTTATTATTTTATGTATGCTTTCAAATTTTTCTTTGTGCTCATCCAATGCCTTCTTAGCATCCTTAATTTCTTTAGCCATATCATTGAATTTAATAAGGAGATTTGTTTGAATATCTATGATTAGTTGTCTCCACTCTTTTATGTCATCTCAATGCCTATGTTATTCCTTTAATTAGGCCATATCTTCCTGTCTTTTGGTGTGGATTATAATTTTTTATTGGTGTCTTGGCATCCGGCTTACTAGAGTATTTATTCTGGGTGCAGATTTTCTCTTTAGTTTAGGGCTTCCTGCCCTTCCTGGTTGTATATTAGGAGCCAAGTATGTAGTTAGTGCTGTAAGTTGTGAAGGCTCAAGCTGCTCTCATTGCCCCAAGGACCAATGAATCTTCTTACAACTTTCTTCTTTGTGAGGGGTGGGAAGAGAGCTACATCTGTATGGAATAATCCATGTCATGAAGGCCTAGACTGTAGTTGCCCAGAGAGACTGATGAAGCTTCATGCCCCTTTCTCCACTGCCTGAGTTGGGGAAGGATCTGTAGGTGTGGTCAGCAATCTATGCAGGGCAGGTCCAAGATGGCCACAGTTTCCCTTGTATACTTCTGATTATTCAGTCTTTGGCAGCTAAATGTACCTGCAGTTACCTGGATAGGCTGGTGCAAGGCCCTCCAGCTTCTTCCATGCTAGATTTGGGGCTGGAACCTAGACTGGGGCTGCAAGCCAATCTGGGTGAACAAAACCATTCTTTACCATCACTGTGATTTTCAGTCAGCCCAGCTTCCCCTCATTCTGGGGGTGGAGTCAAAATGGTGGCTACCAGTTTCTTTCTGACTTGTACAGGTTCAACCTTTTCTATTCATAGAGTTATACTTTAGCCACCCAAATTTACTAATCAGTAGCTGAAATCAGTTGGCCACCTGTCCCTTCCTCCTCTGTTTTTGGGAAATGAAGCTATCAATTCCTGCCACAGAATACCTCCTTTAGCAGCTTTCACTGCCAAAGTAGGGTGATAACCAGACTCCTTGATGTGGCCTGTGTTTTCCCAGAAAGGCTGGTGCAACTCCCCTTGCTTTCTCCCTGCCAAAGATGTTCCTGGGGCTTATACCAGAGCTTATTTACATGGAAAGAAGCCAGTCCCTAACAGCACTGTGATTTTCACTCAGCCTCACTTCATCTCGTGTCAGCCACATAGTTAAGATGGTGGCTACCAGCCTCCTTCTGACTTGGACAGATTCAATCTTTAGCTATTCTTAGGATTATAATTTAACCTGCTGAATTTACTTATCAGTAGCTGAAGGTGGTGCCCAACTGTCTCTTTCTCTTTCATTTTTGGGAAATGGGGCTTCCAGTTCCAGCCACAGAATAGCTTATGAGATGGCTTCTACCTCCATTGGAGGATGGGAACTCTCTAATTATCTTTTGATAGAAGACGTGTAGGAAAAAAATGAAAACTAGAGTTGGATGAGATTTTTAGAATAGATAAAATAGAAGAATGTCTGGTTAAACTTGTTAAGTAAAACATATGATTGGGTAATTGAATCCAGATTAACTAAAGAAGATTTTAATTTTGTTAAATTCTATTAGAAAATTATTCCCATATTTTCCCTGGAAGTGTCTCTAAAGATAATCACAGGCCAAGATGGCGTTAGTGTAGGAGAGCACACACTGCAAGCTCCCAGAGCAAGGCAGATTGTGGACGGGGTCCTGCCCGAGCATCTGTGCTGTGCACATGTGGAATGAGAAACTTGGGACATCTATCTGCGTGGATCAACGGTGTGGACAGAACAGTAGAGATTCATGAGTTTTAAGCCTGCTCGTGGTGGCTGGCACTGATGGCTGAGCCCAGCGGTTAGGGAGAAAAAAAAACAAAATCGCCAGTTGGAGCCATGAGCGGGGTGAGAAAGTTTTATTTTCTGGGGATGTGGCCGACTGCAGCCCCTTGGACCTTGGGTGAACAGAACAGCTGGAGCAAATCAGCACCCGGTGGAAGGAAGGGGTGATTCTTCTTGGGGGAGGGAGTTGATTTGCCTAGCTGCCCAGGGATGAGCCCCGGGCCTCCACAGAGCCAGGAAGAGGGGACACTCTCCAAAAGAGGGAGGGTTCTGTTGGAGGACAGGGAAGGGGATTTTATTTGCCATCGATCTGGCTGCCGGGACCACCCCAAAGCTTTGGGGAACAGATAAGCCAACTTGAAGCAGCATCAGGCTGAGAGGAGAGGCGAATCTGCAGGGTCAAACTGATTTACATAGCAACCTGGTGACTCTGGTGCTCGGCTCCAGAAGGGGTGGAGTTGGCCGTCTTTAGCACTCTGCACTGACTAACATCAGAGCTACAGCTACCCAGGGGAGTCCAGGAAGTGGGACATGCTTGATTAATTTCCACAAGCCCAGCTAGGGTCCCTTCCATAAAGGGGTTGGTCTAGAGGAGGAATTATTTTGGGTCCTGTATTTTGCCAAAAAAAAAAAAAAAATGAGAATGTAACTTCAATAAATGAAAAATAAATTCTTTTTAATTTAGTTTAATACCTAAAAACTGTTTGAGAACCTGCATATAGAACCCTGTGGGGAAATTGATTGATAAACACAAGCAGGCAGAGAGGATCCACGTGGACCCTAGAGGAATTATTGACCCTCCTTAGCTCTGTTTGATGGCTTGCCTGTGTGGATCTTTGGTTTTTCTCTGTTTATTTTTGGTATCTTTCTTTTCTTTCCCCTTTCCTCCCCCATTTATTTTTAAAATTAGGTGCTGTTAGCTTGTCGCTTCTTTGCTGTGCTTCTTCTTCAGTAATTTCCCACTCGCTGTCTATATTGATTTTGTATTCCAAATTATCGCTTACCCTTTCTTCATCTTTCTGCCTTCTGCTTTCTGTTGTGGCTCTTAGATACAACATTTTTTTCATAGGCCCACAGCTTAAGGGTGTCAATTTCTATTCCATCTATTTGTTTTCTTCTTTTTTTTTTATTAGTATTAACTTTTTCCTTTCAACATTTTCTTTACTATTTCTCTCCCTCCTCATAATTCTAGCCTTCTAAATCACTATATAAATATTTCTCTATTTGTTTTCCCAGTCCATTGTAGGAACTCCACTTTTTTTCCCTAATACTCTACACTGCCTACACAAGTTAAATATTCATCTCATTAAGTCTCATTTGGTCACTTTTCTAACGTTTATCAATATTACAATTATCCTTCTACCTTCCTTACATCTTTTGATTCTTCTGGCCCTAATCTTTTGCATTCAAGGGAACATAGAAAGAAGCAAGGAAATAAAATAGGAAGAAAAATTGCCAAAGAGAAAACTTAACTCACAAGCAGAACCACCAGCTAAATAAAACTCTAGAGCATAGAGAAAATCTAATCAACTGAACAAACCCATCAAGATAATATGATGACCAGAGGGCAACAAAAAAATACAAATGACTCTGAGAAACAGGAAAACATGGACCAGCCCAATGAACAAATTAAAAACCAGGAAGTGAGGCAGAACATCAAACAACTAATCAAAGTTATCCAAACAAATATCATGCACCAATTTAAATAAGTGAAGGAAGAGATTAAGGATATAAAGAAGACACTGGGAGAACATACTGAAGAAATTGCAAACATGCCTAAAAAGGTAATGGATATGATGATGAACAATGGCACAATCCAAGAAATCAAAATGACGCTGGATTCACATAACAGCAGATTTTAACGGGCAGAGGAAAGAATTAGTAACGTGGAAGAAAATAGAGGTGAATTCAAAGAGATATAGAACAGATAGACAAAAAGATAGAAAAAATCCAGCATGGACTCAGGGAATAAACTGATAATGCAAAACGCACAAACATATGCATTATGGGCATCCCAGAAGGAGAAGAGAAGGGGAGGAGACCAGAAGGAGTGTTGAAGGAAATAATGGCTGAAAACTTCCAAACCCTATTGAGAGAGATGAATGTGCAGATCCAGGAAGCAAAGCACACCCTAAATAGTATAAATCCCAAAAGACTAACTACAAGACATATACTTGTCAAAATGTCCAATGCTCAAGACAAAGAGAAAATACTCAAGGCAGCAAGAGAAAAGAGAACCATCACATACAAGGGAAGAACAATAAGATTAAGTGCTGATTTCTCAGCTGAAACCATGGAGGCAAGAAGACAGTGGTATGACATAGTCAAAACACTAAAAGAAAAAAGCTTCCAGCCACGAATTCTCTATCCAGCAAAATTGGCATTCAAAAATGATGGAGAGTTCAAAATATTCACAGATAAACAGAAATTAAGAGAGTATGTCAAGAAGAAACCAGAACTTCAAGAAATACTAAAGGAATCTCTACAAGTTGAAAGGAAAAAACAAGGGAGAAAGAGTTGGAGGAGAGTTTAAAAACAACTGAAAGGTCAAAAAGAAAAACAAAACAACATATGACATACATTAACCCAAAGAAAAAATGGCTGAAGTAAGAAATTCGTTACAAGTAATAACACTGTTAATGGATTAAATTCACCAATCAAAAGACACAGATTGGCAGAATGGATAAGAAAATATGATCCACTTATATGCTGTCTACAGGAAACCCAACTTCGACCCAGGGATTCAAGGAGGCTGAAAGTGAATGGCTGGAAAAACATTTTACAAGCTAACAATAGACAAAAAAGGGCAGGAGTTGCTATTCTAATATCAGACAAAATAAACTTTAAATGCAAAACTATTGTAAGAGACAAAGATGGACACTACATATTAGCAAAAGGAGTAAATTCTCAATAAGAGAAAACAATCATCAACATTTACGCACCTAATTGGGGTGCCTCAAAATACGTGTGGCAAACTCTGGTAAAACTAAATGGAGAAATAAATGCCTCTACAATTATAGCAGGGGACTTCAACACACCACTATCATCATTAGACAGAACATCTTAACAGAGTATTAATAAAGAAACAAAGGCACTAAACAATATATTAGAAGACCTGGACTTAACAGACATATACAGAACACTACACCAAAATACAACATGATTTACATTCTTCTTGAGTGCACATGGAACATACTCCAAAATAGACCACATGCTACATGCCACAGAACAACTCTCAATGAATTCAGAAAGATTGAGATTGTACAAAATAATTTCTCTGACAACGGAATGAAATTGGAAATCAATAAGGGCCAGAGAAACAGGTTAGGCACATGATATGGAAGTTAAACAACACACTCTTAGACAAACAGTGGGTCAAAGAGGAAATCTCAAAAGAAATCAGTAACTACGTTGAAACTAATGAAAACGACAACACAACATATCAAAACCAATGGGATGCAGCAAAAGCATTCCTGAGAGGGAAGTTCATAGCCATAAAATCATATATTAAAAAAGAAGAAAGAGCTAAAATTGAAGACCTAACTGCACACTTGGAGGAATTGGAAAAACAACAATAAACTAAACAAAAAGGAAGTAGAAAGAAGGAAATAACAAAGATTAGAGCAGAACTAAATGAAATAGAGAATAAGAAAGCACTGGAAACAGTAAAAAAAACAAAAGCTGTTTCTTCAAAAATATCAATAAAATTGACAAACCCTTAGCCAGACTAACAAAGAAAAAGAGAGAACAGTTGCAAATACATAAAATAAGGAATTACCAAATTGATATCACTACTGACCCCACAGAAATAAAGAGTATCATAAGAGGATACTTTGAAAAATTATATGCCAACAAGAATGATAATTTAGAGGAAATGGACAAGTTTCTAGAAACCCACAAACAGCCTACATTTATGAAAGAAGAAATAGATGAACTCAACAGTCCAATTATAAGTAAAGAGATAAAATCAGACATCAAAAACTTCCCAACTAAGAAGAGTCCAGGACCAGATGGCTTCACAGCTGAATTCTATCAAACATTCTGGAAAGAGCTAACACCAATTTTACTTGAGCTCTTCCAAAAAATAGAAGTAGAAGGAATATTGCCTAACTCATTCTATGATGCTAACATTACCCTAATACCAAAACCAAATAAAGATACCACATGAAAGAAAAAATACAGACCAATTTCTCTAATGAACCTAGATGCTAAATCCTCAACAAAATACTTGCTAATCGTATTCAACTACATATCAAAAGGGTTATACACCATGACCAAGTGGGTTTCATCCCGGGTATGCAAGGATGGTTCAATATAAGAAAATCAATCAATGTAATACACCACATAAACAGATTGAAAGAAAAAAATCACATGATCATCTGTATAGATGCAGAAAAAGCATTCAACAAAATACAGCACTCTTTCCTCATAAAACACTACAAAAGATAGGAATAGACGGAAACTTTCTGAAAATGATAAAGGGTATATATGAAATACCCAAAGCTAACACCATCTTCAATGGTGAAATCCTGAAAGCCTTCTCTCTGAGATCAGGAACTAGACAAGGATGCCCACTATCACCACTCTCCTATTTAACGTTGTTTTAGAAGTACTTGCACAAGCACTGAGGCAGGAAAACAACAAAAAACACATCCAGATTGGTAAAGAAGAAATAAAAATTTCATTATTTGCAGATGACATGATCCTATACATAGAAAGCCCTGAGAAATCTACAGCAAGGCTTCTAGAACTTATAAAGGAGTTCAGTAGTATTGCAGGCTATAAGATCAATGCTCAAAAATCAGTAGCATTTCTGTACACCAATAAAAATCAAACTGAGGAGGAAATCAGGAAAAAAATTCCATTTACAATAGTAAATAAAAGAATCAAATACCTAGGAATAAATTTAACTAAAGTTGTAAAGGATTTATATACAGAAAACTACACAACACTGTTAAAGGAAATCAAAAAAGACTTAAATAAATAGAAAAATATTCCCTGTTATGGATAGGAAGACTAAACATCATCAAGATATCTATCCTACCCAAACTAATCTACAGATTTAATTGAATCCCAATAAAAGTCAACACGGTATTTTTTAAGGAACTGAAAAACTAACCACAAAATATATTTGGAGAGGCAAGAGGCCCCGAATTGACAAACACATATTGAAAAAGAAAAATGAAGTTGGAGGTATCACATTACCTGACTTTAAAACATACTACAAAGCTACAGTGATCAAAACTGTGTGGTATTGGCACAAGGATAGACCTACTGACCAATGGAACTGAATTGAGAGATCTGATATAGATTCTCGCATATACAGTCATCTGATATTCAACAAGGCCACGAAGCCCACTCAGTTGGGAGAGAATGGCCTCTTTAACAAATGGTGCTTGGAGAACTGGATATCCATATCCAAAAGAATGAGAGAAGAATACCATCTCACACCTTATACAAAAATCAACTCAAGATGGATCAAACATCTAAATATAAGAGCCAAAACCACAAAGACCTTGGAAGATAATGAAGGGAAGCATCTACTGGACCTTGTAAAGGAAATGGTTTCATGAACTTCACAGCTAAAGCACGAGCAGCAAGAGAAAAAATAGATAAATGGGATCTCATCAAAATTAAAAACTTCTGCACCTCAATAATGTTATTAAGAAAATAAAAAGGCAGCCTACCCAATGGGAGAAAATATTTGGCAACCATGTATCTGATAGGAGCATAATATCCTGCATATATAAAGAAATCCTACACCTTGAAAATAAAAGGACAAACAATCCATTTAAAAAAATGGGCAAGTTATCTTTAAAGACAATTCTCCAAGGAAGAAATACAAATGGCTAAAAAGCACATGAAGAAATACTCAACATCGCTTGCTATCAGGGAAATGCAAATCAAAACTACAATGAGATACCATTTTACACCCATCAGAATGGCAGCTTTTAAAAAAACAGGAGACACTAAATGTTGGAGAAGATGTGGAGGAATCGGAACCCTCATCCACTGCTGGTGGGACTACGGTATGGTCCAGCCACTGTGGAGGACAGTTTGGCAGTTCCTCAGAAAACTAACAATAGATCTTCCATATGATCCAGCAATTCCACTGCTGGGTACATACCCAGAAGAAATGAAAGCAAAGACCCAAACAGATATATGCACACCAATGTTCATAGCAGCATTGTTCACCATTGCCAAATGCTGGAATCAGCCCTGGTGCCCATCAACAGATGAATGGATGAGCAAAATGTGGTACATACATACAATGGAATATTACTCAGCTGTAAGAAGGAACAAAGTGCTAACATATGGAATAAAATGGATGAATCTTGAAGACCTTATATTGAGTGAAGCAAGCCCGACACTGAAGGATGAATAGTTTATGACCTCACTGATCTGAACTGAGGAAGTGAGCAGTCTCTGAGAACCATTGTCTGAAAGACAGGTTAACAAAGGAGAGTAAGAGAAGAGTAGGCTTTGAGCCACCACCCATATGGACATAATCTATGGTAAAGGGATAGAGTGTGGTTGCATATTGGGGGATGGGACAGATGGGTGGTGTTGTTCCTGGGTTTGGTGGTGCAGCGCTGGCAGGTGGGTGGATTAGGAAGGGCAGATTTAAATTCCCAAGGCATGTAACTGTGAATCTTGACATTCCATGGGACGGGAGAGGGTGGTATAATGGGTCCTGGGTGGCTGGAGGTAAGGGAACAGTCAAGATCTAATGGGGTATTTGGTGGTCATGGGGAAGGTTTTTCATTACCTTATAGTAATGGACACAGGACATGGTAAATATCATCAAAATTATTAAACTGTATCATCTAAATTGTAAACTATACTGTAAATCATTGACAATGTTTAGTTGCTATATTTTGCTATCTGTATAACAGTTATAACAATGCTAACATCCAAAAAAAGGGGGGGTAATGTTTAATATGGGGTGGGGAAGGGGGGGTGGTTTGGTATCTGGGAGTCTCCGGCACTCTGTGTGTGACTTTGCTGTCACCCAAAACTTCTTTGAAAATTAAATGAAAATTTGGGACACAATGGAGATTGAGAGGGGGAAGATGTCACGGTACACTGGACATCTGATAACACAGTGATAAAAGGAAGGAAAAAAAAGGGGGGGGTGAATAAAGATATGTATATATATATATATTTTAAAGGCATTTCTTTTGCTTTTTTCCCCATTTTTTTGAATGTCCCAATCTGATAATTATATTTTGTTTTGTTTTTTATTTGATTATTTGTGTGGGTTTTTTTGCCTTTTTTTATTTTCCCTGAGTTTCCTTATGTTTGTCTCTTGCATGTAAGCTTATCATAGTTGTTTCTTTTTCCTAGTAAGTGTATTTGATTATTTTATGGACTATATGTTCATGGCGGATTTGGATCACAGTAGGGTTACAATGGGTACTGCAGGGGATTATTGGTGGGGCGTGTCTGGTAGGGGGGATTCATGGGAGTTATTTCATCCGAATATACATGAAAGATATACAAAATCGTTCACAAGATCAAAAGATGGGGCATGGTCACGATGGGTGGACAATCACACAATAAATGAGGGAATCTGAATTCCTAGCCTGGTGAGCTCTGCCACAGTCTCCAAGGAAGCAGCAATAGTCCTCTTAGTGCAGGGACAGTGTCTGTCAAAAGAGGATGACCCACTGATGTGTTGATGACTACCCCTGTGAGTCTTTGCTCTTGTAACTGAGACTTGGCCTGCAGTTGTGGGGTGCCTAAGTGTTGCCACCTGAGAGCCTCCTTGTTGCTCAAATGTGGCCTCTCTCTAAGCCAAACTCAGCATATGATTGCATTACCTTCCCCCCAACTTGGGACATGAATCCCAGAGATGAGCCTCCCTGGCAACGAGGGATTAATACCAAGAACCAACTAGCAATACAACTGGAAAAAGATCTTGATGAATAGGGGAAAGGGTAAAGACAAATGTGTTTATGTGGCTCTGAGACTTCAAAGTGAGTTGGGAGGTCATTTCAGAGGTTATGGTTATGCATGTCTCAGCAGGATTTCATTGCCTGTAAAAGTAAATATTACCTCAAATAGTGGGGCTCCTGAGGACTCTGGAGACATTCAGACACTATAGGTAGGGCAGTCAGCTCAGGAGTTTGGCACCCAGTCAGTTGGCCTTACTTCAGAATTTATGCACCCCAATGTGATAGCATTGGACTCAGTTGTGTTTTTCCTACACATGGCTCTCCTGCCCCTCTACTTGAACCTATAATTAATACTAGAGTTCATAGTTGTATCTCCAAGAGATTTAAATCTTTGTGCGGTCGATGTCCAAGTTGGGCCCTGAATCTCAACAGACTTGCAACACCTACTCTCCACTTCATTGGACTCACCCATGACAACTAACAACGTGATGATGACTGACAATAGCCTTCTCAAGGAAGAGATAGAGTTCACAATTTCAAGAAAGGAAGTCCCATCCATCTGCCCCATGGGACCTAAACCCCCTTTAATTACAGGTGGAGTGGGCATCACCATCCCAGAATTGGGGAATGGATGATGGACTAGAGTAGACTTACAGTTGTTCTACTGTAGATTTGTTGTGATCCTAGCAATGGAAGAACATTTAACAAGGATGTGGAGGCAGTGGCCACTGGGGTTCTGAGGGAAAGAGAGGGAAAAGTATGTGTCATTTGGGTTCATGTTCAGGACGTGGAAATTATCCAGAATGTTACATTGAAATGACAGATACAGGCCATTGTATATCATGTAATAACTTGCAAAAATGTGCAGGTGAGAGAATAAACTACAATGTAATCTATAATCAATGCTTAGTGGCAATGCTGTAAGATGTGTTCATCAATTGTGGCAAATGTACCACACAAATGAAGGATATTGATAGGGGGACAGGTGGGATGGCTAAGGAGCAGGGCATATGGGAATCTCCTATATTTTTTCTAACATTTATGTAATCTAAGTTTCTTTTAAAATAAAAATAAAAAGGTATGTTAATAAAAAAATGAGACCAATAAAATAGCCAAATAAAATCAACAAGAAAATGGCATAATAGTTTTTAAAATAACACATAAAATTAATAAAATTAAAAGTTCAAAATAAATAAAAATTGTTTAAAAATTGTCTTTCATCATTGTAAGATCTGTTGTCTTTTAAGTACAGTGACATTTTCTTCCATATATATCACCAGCGTCTTATTTTTTTTTCATGTTATCTTCATAGAATCTTTAGGTTACAGAAAATTCATATAGAGAATATAGGTGATTCCCATATACTGAATGTCCTCCCCCTTTTCCATTCTCCTCTATTAATAACACTTTACATGCACCTAGTATATTTGTTACAATTGATGTACAAATATTGAAGCATTGCTACTAACTTTGGTCAATCAATGGTTAACATTATATTTTATATTTTGGACCATACACTTTTATAGATTTTGATAAAATTTAAAATGGCCTGTATCTGTTATGCAAGATCATACATAACAATTCTAATGCCCTAAAAATGCTCTATATTCCCTCTACACTATGCATCTCTCCTACTCCCCTTGGATCCTATGGAAAACACTCTTTCAATTTTTGAAGAATAAGATTCATAGTTACTTGCAATGATTATGATGACTTGACATATTGGTCTGTTTTCTTTTATTAGGCACTGCCTATGTTGTTGAGAGATTAGTGTCCCTTTAATTGAGAGCATAGTAGAGGACCCCAGGATGGGAGTTTAATATTTCTTGTTTATTATGTGGGTCTCCACTCACTGAGATAACACAATATGACAAGATGAACGCTTAGATATTCCATAGATGCCTGCCCCAGTTGCACCCTATCCTGTGTACCACCCCCCCACACACACAACACCCTACACCAGTAACCCTCCTGTAGCAGTGTGATATTGTTAATGAATTCCAAAAATAGATATTGGATTATGTTCATGAACTGGTCTGTTCCTATGGGCATATTATATTGGATTGGATTCAGAAATTTCACTTTTACTTTATCAAATAATGATTAAGGCTTTGATTCGGCCATGTCAGTAGGACGTTGAGTCCCTGTCCATTTGGTGGGCAGGGACCCACAGAGGAAATGATATGGCAGGGAAGAAAGTTAGAGTTTGGGATGCTGGAACACCAGGAAGTAAATACACAGAATAGCAGATACATGAGCAAAGAGAGAAGTCTCCATTAGACATGGCAGAGGTTCCCAGGAAAAGAGAAAAGCCATTTGCTTTATAGTTTATAGATGGCCTTGTGGAGAAATCAGCTCAGCTGATCCTGGAGATAAATGAGCCCTGAGAGAGAGACAAGACCTATTCCAGCCTACAACTGATATCAGAAGAGGCTGGGATGATGGAGCCTTAAGAAAATGAGGAAGCTTGAAACCTTGCAGACATCAGCAGCTATCTTGCTCTAATGAATGGCAACAGACTTTGGTGAGGGAAGTAACTTTTACTTTATGGTCTGGTAACTGTAAGCTTCTACCCTAAATAAATACCCTTTATAGAAGCCAACAGATTTCTGGTATTTCTCATCAGCACACCTTTGGCTGACTAATACACTTCCCCTGTATTTGCCAAAAGAACATTCCCAAAATTGTAGGTTGAACCACAGACCTACAGATTTCCATAGTTCATAACATAAGGTCTTCAAGACTCATTCATGATATCCCTTGTGTTAATACTGCATTCCTTTTTACAGCTGTGCATATTCCATCACACACACACACACACACACACACACACACACACCATGCTTATCCATGAATAAGCAATTGTTGGATTGTGTCCAACAATTAGCAACAGTGAATAATGCCACTAGGAACATTGGTGTGCTCCTGGTCAGATTGCTGGCAGTTCTACAGTTAGCTTTCTGAGGAACTGCCAAACAGTCCTCCACGATGGCTGCACTATTATACATTCCCACCAGCAAAAACGAAGTGTTCCCTTTTCTCCACATCATCTCCAACACATGTAGTCCTTTCTTTTTAAAATAGCCACCAGGCTAATAGGTGTAAGATGACATCTCATTGACATTTTGATTTGCATTTCCCTAATAGCTTGTGATGTTGAGCATCTTTTCATGTGCTTTTTAGCCATTTTCATTTCTTCTTGGGAGAAGTGCTTATTCCAATACCTTGCCCATTATTTAAATGTTTTTTTTTTATTTTATTTTTGAGGTACAGGAATTCTTTATATTTGCTCGATATTTCATCCCTATCAGATAGATGGTTACCAATTATTTTCTTAACAAAATCCTTTGAAGAACAAAAGTTTTTAATTTTAAGGAATTCCAATTTATCTATTTTTCCTTTCATTGCTTATGCTTTATGTGTAAGGTTTATGAAACCATTTTCTACTAACAGATCTCATAGATGCTTCTGTACATTATCTTCTAGGAACTTTATGGTCTTGGCTTTTATATTTAGATCTTTGATCCATGTTGAGGAATTTTTGTACAGATCATCAGATGGTCATCCTCCCTCATTTTTTTGCTATTGATATCCAGTTCTCCATGCACCATTTGTTGAAGAGTCCATTTTCTTCCAGTTGAGTGGGCTTTGTGAACTTGTCATATATCAGGTGACTGTATATGTGAGGATATATATCAGAACCCTCAGTTCTGTGCCATTGGTCAGTATATCTATCCTTTTGCCAGTATCATGCAGTTTTGACTACTGTAGTTTTTACTATGTTTTAAAGTCAGGTAGGGAGATTCTTCCAATTTCATTTTTCTTTTGCAATATATCTTTCACTATTGGGGGACCCTTACCCTTCCAAATACATTTAATGGTTAACTTTCCCAACTCAGTAAAGAATGCTGTTGCAATTTTTATTGGTATAGCATTAAATCTTTAAATAAATTTGGATAGGACAGACATGCAGAAAAGGTATTTCCCAAGATACATTATACTTCCTTGATAAAAACACTTTGAAAGATAAGAAAAGAAGTACACTTTCTCAACATGATAAAGTGTATATATGTGAAAAACACACAGCTAACATCATTTTTTTGGATCTGTTTTTTTTAATCATCTTTTTAAAATTTTTATCTTTACTGTGAGGTCCTGGGGATTGAACCCAGGTCCCGCCATATAGGAGATGGATGCCCAACCATTTGAGCCACATCTGTCCCCCTTAATCATCATTTTATCTTTAGTTTATTCATAACAACTGGGTACATCACCTGAAGAGGGCAGGCTTGAGGATGATTAATTGATGAGCAACTAATAGCCTGAGAAATTACATAAGGGCCAAATAGGGAAGACTGTTTTCCTGGGTTGTTTTTTTTTGTTGTTGTTGTTGTTGTTTTGCTTCTTGTTTGTTGTCTTTTCTCTTTCTTTGTTTCTTTTTTCTTTGACTTATTTTTTCAAACTACTTAATTTCTTTTCTTTCCTTCATTTTTCTATATTCTGTCTTCTGTTACTTTTCTTTGATTCCATCTCTTCTTGTTTGGTCTTCATTATTTCTTTTTCTCTCTTTCTTTTTTTTTCATCTTGTTTTTCTGACATTTTAGTTCATTCTATTTTTTCTGTATTTTGTTTCCTGTTTCATTTTTTAAATTCTACCTTTTTAATTCTTATTCCTTTGTAATTTTTATGATTTTTTACTCATATTATTTATTTTCCTAGCCTTTGTATGATTCATCTTCTACCTTTTATTATTAATGTTATTAGTATTTTATTTTCTTATCTCTTTCATTTTTTCTTTAATCCTACTATTTTTTTCTGTAGGTAACACAGACTCTGTAAGGATAAAGAATAAAAGGAATCCAGTATCAAAAAAGGAACCTTACTACACTAAAACAAATCAAAACAAAATAAAAACCAAAGAAAGAGAAGTTAGCCAACCGAATAATCCCATCAAGATAAATAGATGCCTTAGCACCAGGAAAGGAGTTACAAGCCACACTAAGAAACAGGAAGACACACCCTTGTATAACGAAAAACTGAAAACAGCAAGAGATACAGACTGTGGAATAACTAATCAAGGATTTACAAACAAATATCATGAATCATGAATGAACTTAATGAAGTGAAGGAAGAGGTAAAGAACACTAAAAGACACTGAGGAAATATACTGAATAAATTTTAAACATACATGAAAAGATAATGGATCTGATGTTGCTCAATGACACAATGCAGGAAATCAAAACTACACTGGAAACACATAACAGCAAATTTGAACAAGCAGAGGAAAGAATCAGTGATACTGAAACAGTACATCTGAAATCAGACAGAGAGTAGAACAGATAAAAAAAGATAAGAGAAAAACCATCAGGGATATATGGGTTTGAATGACATCACAAAATAAACAAAAATACAGATTATCAACATCCCAGAGGACGAAGAGATGGGAAAGGGGGCAAAAGGAGTGTTGGAGGAAATAATGACTGAAAATTTCCCAACTATATTGAGGGACATTGATGTATGTACACAGGAAGCCCAGTGTACCCCAAATAGTATAAATCCTAGCAGGCCTACCCAAGACAAATATTTTTCAAACTGTCCAATGCTCAAGACAAAGAGAATTCTGAAAGAAGCAAAAGAAAAGAGACCCATTATATACAAGGGAAGCTCAATAAGATTAAATGTTGCTTTCTTATCTGAAACCATGGAGGCAAGAACGTAGTGATATGATATATTTACAGTGCTAAAAGAAAAAAAAAATCTGTCACCCAAGAATTCTCTATCTAGCAATGCTGGCATTCAAAAATGAGGGAGCATTCAAAATATTCACAAGTAAACAGAAATTAAGTAAGTTTGTCAACATGAAAACTGCCCATCAAGAAATACTCTAGGGAGTTCTGCAAGTTGACAGGAAAAAAATGGGAAAGAGGAATGGAGGAGAGTATATGAATGAAGATGACTGGTAAGAATAGCTAAAATGATAAAATGAGATATAACAACAACATATGGCATGTGGGAATGCTTTGGAACAGTTTAATCCTGCTTTCCTGTGCAAGGAAATTACTGCTGCATAGGAAAAAGCTGCTGTTACCAGTTCCTGCTGAAAACAATGAGGACTTTCTTACTTTACATTGTTACTTAATTAGAGCTTTCTGCCTCTCCATTGTTTCCTGTGAGAAAAACTTTCTGGGTGCTGTCACGTGCAGCAATTGCTTGGGCATGCCTCCTTATATAGCTGACTGTATATATATTGAAGGAGATCAAATAAATGGGGCTGCTGGCTGCTGGCCACCTCTGCCAAAGAATATAAAGATTCAGAGTGTTTTCATTTCATCCCCATGGCAATGGCATATATAAACCTAAAGAAAATATGGCTAATGTAATGCCTTGACTGTAATAACATAGAATGTTAATGGATTAAACTCTTAATCAAGAAATACAGATTGGCAGAAAGGATAAGGAAATATGAGCCATCTATATGCTGTCTATAAGAAACACACCCAGGTATGCAAGGAGGTTGAAATTGAATGGTTAGAAAAAAATTTTTACTTGCAACCAATAATCAAAAAAGGGTGGGAGTAGCTATATTAATATTGGACAAAATAGACTTTAAATGCAAAATTATTGTAAAAGAAAAAAGACACTATATTTTAATAAAAGGGTAATCTATCAAGGAGAAGAACTATCCAAAACATTTATACACCTAACCAGAGTGTCTCAAAATATATGAAACAAACATTGGAAAAACAAAGTTGAGAAAAGATACCTTTACAATTATAGTGGGAGACATTAATATACCATTATCACCATTAGACAGAACATCTTGACAGAGGATCAGTAGAGAAACAGACACCTTGAATAATACAGTTGAGGATCTAGGTCTAATAGAAATATGCAGAACATCACACCCCAATACAGCCAAATGTACATTCTTCTTGAGTGCACATGGATCATTCTCCAAGATAGATCAACATGCTAGGCCACAGAGAAACTCTCAACAAATTCAGAAAGTTTGAAAGTATACAAAGTAATTTTTCTGACCACAATGGAATGAATCTGGAAAATAGTTAGGGACAGAGAACCAGAATTGGCACAGAGATATAGAATTTAATTAACACACTCTTAAACAACCAGTAAACCAAGGAAGAAATTGCAAAAAAAGAATCAGTAACTACCTTGAAGTGAATAAAAATGACAACACAACATATCAAAAAAAATAAATAAATAAAAGCTTCTGTGATGCAGTAAAAGCAGTGCTGAGAAGGGAATTTATATTCATAAATGCCTACATTAAAAAAGAAAGAGCTAAAATCAAAGACCTAACCATACACCTGGAGGAATTAGAAAAAGAACCACAAACTAATCCTAAAGCAAGTAGAAAGAAGGAAATAACAAAGATTATTTGCACATTATTAGCACAGCTAATGAAATTGAAAATAAGAAAGAACTACAAAAAATTAACAAAACCAAAAGTTGAGAAGATTTTTTAAGAAGATTAATAAAATTAACCATCCCTCAGCTAGACTAACAAAGAAAAAGAGAGAAGATGCACATACATAAAATATGAAATGCAGAAGGGGACATCACCACTGATCCCACAGAAATAAAGAGTATATGAAAAGGATACTTTGCAAAATTGTATGTCACAAGAGGGATAACTTGGATGAAATGGACAACTATCTAGAAACACACAAACAACCAATATTGATGACAGAAGAAATTGTTGAACTGAACAGACCAATCACAAGAAATGAGATTGAATTTGTCGTCATAAACCTCCAACTATGAAGAGCCCAAGACCTGATGGCTTCACAGGTGAATTCTACTATCATTCCAGAAAGAACTAACCCCAATCCTGCTTAAAATCTTCCAAAAAATAGAAGTGGAGTGAACATTGCCTAACTCATTCTATGATGACAACATCACCCTAATACCAAAGACACACAAAGACACCACAAGATAGGAAATCTACAGATCAATTTTTCTGATGAAATTGAATGCTAAAATTCTCAATAAAATACTTGCTAATAGTATTCAACAAGACATTAAATGAATTATACATTACAAACAAGTGGGCTTCATCCCTGGTATACAAGGATGGCTCATCCTAAGAACATCAATCAATGTAATACACCACATTAACACACTGAAAGAAAAAAAATCACATGATCATCTACATTGTTTCAGAAAAATTATTTGACAAAATGCAACACTCTTCGCTGATAAAAACACTTCAAAATCATTTAGAGTGTGAATATAATTCTCAAAACTGAATGCAAACTAATGATATTTACAGGTAATCAAAGGAAGAGTTAATGCCAAAGGGAAAAGTTAACTAAAGATGGAAAGGAGGACTTGAACACAGAAAACTATACAACATTGTTAAAGGAAATCAAAGAACACCTAAATAAACGGAATAAATATTCTTTATTCATGGATTGGAAGACTAAACATTATTAGATGTCTGTTCTAACCAAATTGCTAGATGGCAACTTAGAATTCCAGGAAGAGGTAAATAGTATCAGAATATATATTTCTATATAAATAATATTTTTTATTTTTCTTCTTAATTCACTTAAAATATAATACATTAATTAAAACCAAGTAATAACAAACGAATTGAAATTTTTATAAAGTAAGAAAATATTTTGTGCTACGGTAAAGTAGCACAAAACACAGTAAAGGGGAAACTGGAAATCCTTTTGAGGTATCTTGTGTCACATATAAAATAGCCTTATTTTAATTCAAAGCAATTTACAATAATTTACTTATGTCTACAATATAATTATTTAAATAAAAATTGCATTTAAATATCTTTATAGCATTACTGATTACTTACAATCACAAGATATACCTAGAATTAGCACTAAAATAACAATATAAAGAGAGAAAGCTTAAACACCAATGGAGAACACAGAATTGAAAACTACAAAAATTACTCAATTACATTTTGTAGTTACCTTTTCCAATTCAATAAAAAATGCTGTGGTAATTTTTTGGGGACTGTGTTAAATCTGCAAATTAATTTGGGTAGGACAGACATCTAATTATGTTTAGTCTTCCAATCCATGAACATAAAATATTCTTCCATTTTTTTAGGTCTTCTTTGATTTCCTTTAACAATGTATTATTTTCTGCACATAAGACCTTTACATCTTTAATAAAATTTACTCCTAGGTATTAGATTTTTTTAGTTGCTATTTTAAATGGAATACTTTTCTTGATTTCCTCCTCAGATTGCTCATTATTGGTGTACATAAATGCAACTGATTTGTGCATGTTGACCTTTTATCCTGCACTTTAGTGAACTATCAGCTCTAGAAGCTTTGTTGCAGGTTTCTCAGGGCTTTCAATGTATAGGATAATGTCAGCTGCAAATAGTGGAATTTTTACTTCTTCCTTTCCAGTTTAGATGCTTTTGACATCTTTTTCTTGCCTAAGCACTCAAACAAGTAATGCTAACACATTGTTAAATAAGAGCAGTGACAGGGGCCATCCATTTCTTGTTTCAGATCTTATATGGAAAGATTTTGGCATTTCAACAATGAATATATTAGCTGTGGGTTTTTCAGTATACCTTTTATCATGTTGAGGAAGCTTCATGAATTAACATTTTTTTCTTTTTTTCTTTTTTTTCCCTTAGGCTCTTTGAGAATATTTTTCTATTTAATTATAACCAGCATAGTTTGATTTGATGGCAGCCATCATTTTTATCATTGTTACTTTATATATAATATGGCATTATATGACTTTTGCTTCTCAGTGATTTTAAGATTATTTCTTTATATTTGGCTTTCAGCTCTTTGAATAATTAAATAAAAGAAAACTATCAATATTTCTGCCAATAACTTTCCTGCCCTATTATTTTTCCTGTCCTTTACTTGGACTACAATATTACTCAGGTTATGTTAGTTGATTGGCTGTATTAATGTGGTTCAATGATATATGGGAAATAGTAAATGGAATTATATTTTGAAAATTCTAATATTGTGTATAAATACATATGCATACATATATGTATATTTACATAAATTTGCATAATGTGAATTAATTGTGACTTTTGTTAAGATGTATAATCCCATATATTTTTACTTATCTATTCATTTACAGAATTCTCATCACAATCAGACTAATGAATATTTTCATTGTCTCCAAAAGTTTCCCCAGGTGTCCACTAATTTGTTTTCTGAAACCGTAGATTAATTTTCTTTTTCTAGAATTTTATATAAATGCAATGACATAGCACCTATGCTTTCTTGTCTGGTTTATTTTACTCAACATTATTATTTTCAGATTTATTAATATTGCAGCATTTATCAATAGTTCATTATTTTTGTAGCTGAGTAGTATTCCTTTGGAGAGATATTCAAGGTTTCATTTATTATATTCATCTATTGATGAATTTTTGTATTATTTCTAGTTTTGGGTTATTACAAATAAAACTGTCATGGATAATTGAATATAAGCCTTTCCATGGTTACATGCTTTCATTTCTTTGCATAATTACCTAAGTGTAGAACAGACGGTACATATAGTAGTTGTAGATTTATCTTTTTTGAAAAATTAAAATATATTTCCAGATAAATGTAGTTATGGTCTAAGATATGGTCTATCTTTTATGTATTCTATACACACATAAAAAGAATATGTATTCTGTTATGGTTTGGTGGTATGTTCTATAAATGACAATTATATCCTTTTGGCAGATGGCATCATTGAGTTCTTCTATATTCTAGTTTACTTTCTGTCTAATTGTTCTATAAATTATTGAGTGGTTTAGATTTGTCTATTTCTCTTTTAAGTAGATTCATTTTTACTTTATATATTGTAGAGTTCTACTGTCGGTGGCATATATATTTAGAATTGCTATGTTTTCATTTTTCTTTTTCTAATTTTTTATTTCTATTTTAAAAGAAGCTTAGATTACATAAATGTTACATAAAAATATAAGGATTCCCATGTGCCCCATCCCCTTCTCCTCCCATACATTCCCACATTAACAACATCATTCTTTAGTGTGGTACATTTGTTACAACTGATGAACACATATTGAAGCATTGCTACTAAATGTGAACTATAGTTTACATTATAGTTTACACTCTATCTTACACAATTGTGTAGGTTATGACAAGATACATACTGGCCTGTATCCATCATTGCAATGTCATGCAAGACAATTCAAATGTCCCAAAAGTGCCCCATATTACACCATAGATTGACTTTTTATCATTATATAATGTATCTCTTTATCTCTTGTAATTTTTTTTGTGCTGAGGTATACTTTACATGAAATTAACACAGACAATCCTGCTTTCCTTTTTCTAATATTTTATGTTACATATATTCCATCCTTTTATTTTCAACAAGCCTATGTCACTATAATTTAAGAGAGATTATTGTAGAAAGTATACAGTTAGGACTTATTTGTTTAGACCATTTTAATTTAATGGGATTATCAATAGGTTAGGGTTTAAGTCTTCCATTTTCTTTTATATTTTTATCATACTCTATGTTTTTCATTTCTGTTTTTATTTTCTGCCTTCCTATGGGTTACTTGAACATTTTTAGAAATATATTTTTATTTACTTTGAGTGGATTTGATTATACATTTTGTATATATTTTTTAAGAAGCTGCCATATGTATTACCATAAATATACATAAGTTCTGTATTATACACCTAACTTTTCTACTGGTGTGCTTATTTTGTAAGATTTGGTGATGTAGAGAGTCCTTTACTTCTTTTATATCTTTTTATCCATCACCCCCATTTACAATATAATTTTCTTAAATATTTCTTGTACATACATATAGAACCACATCTCCTTGTTATAATTTTTGGTTCTGCTGTCAAACATAATTTAGAAAACCAAGGGAAGAGAGCCTATTATGTTTAGATATACTTGACTTATTGCAGTTTCTCTTCTTTTCCAATATCCCAAATGTCTTTCTTTTTTCATTTCCATTCTGATTAAACTTTCTTTAGTGATTATTTTATGATAGATCTGCTTGTGACAAATTCTCTTAGTTCATTTCATCTGACACTCCTTGTATGTTGCCTTCATTCCAAAGGATATTTAACTGGGATTAGAAATATTGGTTGACAGTCTTTTTCTTTTAGTACTTGCAATATATTGAGCCATGTCCTTCTGGCCTTCATGGTTTCCGGTGACAAGTCCATTATCATACAAATTGTTTTTTCCAGTGGTAAGGTGTCATTTTCTTTTAGTAATTTTCATGATTATTTTCTTTGCAAATAGTTATCAGAAATTTAATTATGATGGGTCATGGCATGGATTTATTTGAGTTTATCCTATTTCGGATTCACTCACCTTCTTGCTTTTGTAAGCTGATATCGCTTGCCAAATTTTAGAAAGTTCCATTCATGATTTCTTTGTGTAGTATTTTATCTCCACACTCTTTCTCCTTTTCTGGTACACAAACAACATGAATATTACATTTCTTTATAGACCCACAGTCCCTGCAACTGTTATTTTCTCACTTTATTTTTTCCCTGTTGTTCAGATTTGATAATATTTTAGTTTCCTAGGCGGCCAAAGCAAATATGAAGAAATGATTTGGCTTAAACACTGGGAATTTATTAGCTTTAGATTGAGGTTTGAAAATACCCAAAGAAAGTCATAGTCAAGGCAATGCTTTCTCCAAGAACGTGGCTTCTGGGGTTGGCTACTGGTGAATGTTGGTTCTTTGTTTGCCTCATGGTGGTGTACTTCATGTCTTTTGTAGATGCCAGAAAATTTTGTTCTTAAGCTATTCCATTTCTGTGGTTGCAAAACCTATTGTAGAGGAGGCCTGCTGATTAGATCACTTCAGGAGAGTATGATCCAGAATGGGTTTAAATCCTCTATTGGAGTCATTTAAAAACTGGAGAAATATAATGAAAGGAGGCCATAGAGACAGAGAGAAAGCCACAGGAAAAGAGACTACCAGGAGAACAAGAAGCTAAAATCAATGGAACCCAGGAGAAAGGAAATCAAAAGCTGAAAGCAACAAGTGCTAGAAGACAATGCAAAGATGGGCAGATGCTGACATGTGTCTGATTACTCACAGCTGCAGCTCAGGGAGAAAGCATATCCTTATGATGCTTTCATTTAGACACTTCCACAACCTGAGAACTTTAAGCTTATATGTTAATAAATCTCCATTGTACAAGCCCTACCATTCCTATATATTGCCTTGGCAGACATTAGCAAATCAAAGCACGTGGCAAGGCACATAGTGATTGTCTGGGGTTCTGCTGATGTTCTGCTTCTGGTTGCTTCATGTGTAGATTTCTCTTTCTCTGTCTGCATTTCATTATCCTAAAAAGGACTCCAGTAATATGACTAAGGCATATCTTGATTAAGGTGAGTCACAAATTAACTGAAGTAGCCTAATCAAAAGTTCCTACTTACAATGTATTCACATACACAAGAATGGATTAAATTTAAAAACATATTTTTCTAGAGTACTTATAGCTTCAAAACACCACATTCCACCCTCTGGACCCCCAAATACAGTTTCTTTCAATTTTCAAAATACATCCATTTCATCAGAATATTCCAATATTTTAAGCTCTTTCAGAAACAATGCTTAGTACAAAGCCTCATGAAAATTGGTTATGGGTGTGGTCTGTCCTGGGGCACAATTACCCTCTATCTCTGGACCTGTTAAACCTGGAGAACAAGTTATCTACTTGTGATATACAATGAAGGCACGGGGTAAACTTTCCCATTCCCACAGGGCAAAATTGTAAATAAAACAGGGGTCATGGATCCCAAACTATTCAAAAACCCTGCAGGGCTTACTCTCTTAGATTTCAAAGTCCCAGTGTCACCTATGGATCTTTGTGTGTGATGGAATGGCAGCCCCAACCCTTCCAAGTGCTTGTGTAGTGGCCATAATCTCCCCAGCCCCAGGGACACAGGCTCAACCTTCATCAAGCATCTGGGAAGTGGCCAGATTCTTTGCAATTCCTAGGGCATAGTTTCCACCCTTTCCACACACAAAGGTGGGTCCATTCTCTTGGCCTGAGAAGATATCATTAATTCATTACTCACCTTCCATCATTCTGCCCTTGAAGTGGGCCTTCCTTCAATCTGTTCTGTTGCTGTTCCTTTTAGTAGTGGTTGGCAGTTTTTCCATTCATTCTGATCTCATAAAAAAACTTGTCAGTTTTGCATGTAGCACAAAAGTCCAAACTATCAGATAAATGAACATTCCACACTACCATACAAGATTACTGTATTTCCAGTCCTGACATCCACAAAAACTGCTGACTGGTTTGATGTTCAGTTAAACCTTCGCATGTAGTACTATTTTCTGGTGACTTTCTTTCCAGAATCTCATAATTTTCCAAACCAGCAATTTCTTTTTGCTCAGGTGTTCAGTTCTCAAGCTTATCCTTTTCCTCTTGCATTTTACTATAAACAGCAAGGAGAAATCAGGCTTAACTTTCCACTGTTATCTTGGACATCTCCTCAGCTCAACGCACAGCTTCATTAAAAAGTTATGCCTTCCATCCAACATCAGAACTCAATATTGTAATATTCCCAGCCACTTTAAAATAAGAATCACTTTTCCTACAGTTTACAATAACACATTCATCATTTTCTTGAAAGGCATCATCAGAAGTAAGTTTAACACTCATGTTTCTACAAATAGTCTCTTCAAAGCAGTCTAGGCTTTTTCTATCAAGCAATTAACAATTTCCCAGCCTCTAACCATTGCACAATTTCTAATCTGTTTCCATATTTTTGTTATTTGCAATAGCACCACCACACTCTTCTGAGTGCTATTTTAGTCTTTCAGGTTGCTCAAAACAAATACTGTGAAATGGGTTCTGTTAAGCAATAAGAATTTATTTACTCACAGTTTTGAGGCTGGGCAAATGACCAAATCAAGGCATCAGACTTTCTTTCTGAACACTGGCTTCCAGCAGGCCTCTCTGTAATATGACAAGGCACATGACAACATCTACTGACTTCTCCCTTCTCTTCTGGTTTTCACTGATTTCAACTTCTTACTTTCATGATTTTCTCATTCTGTGAATATCATTCTCCTATAGAGTATACCAGGATAAGTACACATCTTGATTGAGGTGGGTCACACCTTAGCTGAAGTTGCCTCATCAAGACTCACTAATTACAGTAGGTTCATATCCAGAGGAATGAATGAAATTTAAGAAATGCTTTTCTGGGGTACATACTGCTTAACCATGAAAGTTAATTTCTATTATTCTATTTTTCTTTTCACTGATTCTTTCCTCTGTTCTTTACATTGTGCCATTGAGCTCATTCATTGAGGTTTTTGTTTCAGTGGTTGTATTTTCATTTCTAAAATTTGTTTGTTGACTCTTTCCAATTTTTTTCATGTTTCAAACATGTTTGTAATTGATTATACAATCATTTTTTATCATGGCTAATTTAAAACATTAAAAAATGATTCTAGCATTTCTTTCATCTTGTTTGAATCTAGTATCTTTTCTCATTCACTTTGAGATCTTCTTGGTTCTTTGGATGTCTACTGATTTTCATTTGACGTCTGGACACTTTGTATTATATTAAGAGACTGTGGATCTTATATAAACTTTTTGTTTCAGCTAGCTTTTTCTGACATCTTCCTGGCAGAGGAATGCCAGGCTGTTACTCTTTCTGCCAATTGGAGAAGAAGTTCAGATTTTTCATTCAGCCTCCCTTTACAACTAAGTGGGGGTTCTCATAATTCCTTCTAAGTGGCAATGTGTGTACTGTCTCCCCACGTGTCCTACATAGGTTGTGTGGAGGAAAAGACCTACTTACTGTTGAGCTTTGGCCTCCTCTGTTGCCACCCTACTGGAGAGTGGGAGGGGTACCCCATTACTACCAGGAGTGGGTGGAATCTAAACTCACCTTATGGTCTCCATTGACATTATGGAAGAAAAGTCTCTTTAGTGCACATAAAGATGAAAGTCCCAGTTTCCTACTTGGTCTTTCTGACATCAACTAGGTGCGATATGAGCTTAATGATCAACCTCCATTAATAACTTAAGGAGTTCTCAAGCTTGAATGAGCTTTCCAATTTTCCTAAGTGAACTGGAGAGCCAAGCCTCTATACATCTGCATTGCTCAATTATTATGATGCAGCAAAACATGTGACCTTAACAAGTTGATGTTCTGCAACTGTGGCAATACCTGAAGGAACTAATTGCACATGCAAAAGATGCAGTTACAAATGCTTCACTGAAGATAAATGTGGGTGGCATATTACAATGCACATCACAGTCCTCACCTCACAACTTAGATTCAACATTTTATATACATGCAAGGAGTAGCTTCTCCATTATTCCATGCCCCTCTTTTCCTAGGAGAACATTAAAAAGGAATTTTAGTGGAATAAATTATAGCTTCTCAGAGTATGGTTGTTGAGAAACTAGCATGTGTAAGGGCCAGCTACAAAAGAAAGAAATACATGGAGTTTTCAAGGGCTTGGATGAACCTCATCTTCACTATAACAAACAGGTCCACAATAACATACTCAAATAGAAACTGAAAAAGATTTTAAACATCTCTTTGGAAGATCCTGCATTAGTGTTAGTTAAATGAAATTAGTTACTGTATTATTTTGTTGCATGTCTTCATAGGATAGGAGAAAAACACAAGGTATCATCTACAAGGAGAAAACATACATGAATAAAATGAATTTTAAACTTTGTGTCTGAAACCCATGCTGTCACTGAGCTCTGACTAACTTTGATAATTATTTGCCTTTCTGGATATTTCATCCTATGGATAAAATGGATTCGTTTTATTTAAAATGGGATTTATTCTCCTATATAACTTTCAGGATGTGAGGATGAAAAATATGAATGTCAATTCTATAGGTAATTTGCCCCAAAATAAAGTTTCCCTAATTATGATTCATCTCATTATACATTTATATTCCTTTAAGATCTAGAGAATGTTTGGGTAAATTTCTGAGATTATTTTTGTCAATGAGAAACAGCGACAGCAACAGTCACAAGCAAACACACAAAGAAATAATTTCAAAACTGTCCCTTCCAAAAAATTACTGAGTAATAATGGTTGAAAAATAGTGCAATAAAAACCCATTCTTGAGGGCATGGATATTTATTATTCTCTATTGCCTTTTCTTTAGTTCCTCATTTCATAATTTCCCCATTGTTTCTACATCTAAATTCAGCTAGTGTTATTAAACATTATTTTTGTAAATTATCATGTTATTCAAATTTAATTTCTTCCTTATTTCCAATTTCTCTATATATACTTTAACATATTTTCTTAAGACACAAGTTTTATTTAAAGAAAGGGAAAACACATTAATTTGCTACTAATAAGGAACACATTTTTGGATTTCAGTTTCAGCTTCTGTGATGCAGAAATATACTCCTGTAAAGCATTAGGGCATATCTGGGGTTTTTCAATAGTTTGCATCCCATAGAATATGTTATACATTCTGTACTGTGACTTCAAATGAGAGAAAACAGGATAAAATGGACTAGTATTTCTTGAGAATCAATGCCATCCCAAATCTAGAGAAATTGCTCTCTATCAATTACCATATTTACTCTTAAAATATATAAAATCAAAATAAGAAAGTCAAACATTAAAGATATATTTATAACACATGAGAGAAAATGGCATAATCTCCTTATTATTTAAATAACCCAAAAATTGAGATGAAAATCACAACACAAATAAATAATATCAAATTAAAATTTTAATTAAAAATATAAAACACTTTCAATTAAAAAAAATTCTTAACAAAATATCAAATTATGGAGAGATGCTCAATTAGGGAATGGCAATTAGGGAAATGCAAAATAAAATTATTTTTAGTTATGAGATTGAAATTTTTTTTTATAAGATACAATATTTGGCATAGATAATGGTGAGGAAAATGGGTCACTTCAGTTATTATTTATGAGGATGCAAATGGGAGACAAATTTTACGGCATGATTACCCATGGTTTACCAAATAAAAAGGCCCAAGGACTTTAACCTGGCTATTTCACTTACTACAGATATAATTATACGTATCACAAAGACAATTGCTGCAGTGTAATTGTCTAGAGTGGTGAAAAGCTGAGAAAAAAAATTCCAATTTTCATCATTATTGGACAAAAAAGTAAGGTATTGCTGAGCAACCATTAAAAGGAACTGAAGCATAGCTCTATGTACAGATATGAAATTGTCTTCAAGGTGCATTTTAAAGTAAGAAGGGCAGAATAATATACACACATTTCTGGCCACTTTTATAAATTTATTAACTGCTGTGTGACAGATCTTGTAGACATTATTAGAGACATAAAGTTTAATAATGTAATAATCACTGGCTATGCATACCTTAGAGCCTAGTAAGGGATGGGGCAAACCCACTTGATATGATTTCCTTTGATGTGCTGAATATGGTGAGAAGCTAGAAACCTAGAACAAAATTTCTCTGGGAAGATATGATGTCAGTATTGAAGCATGAAGCATTAGTTGCATTTAAGGAAATAAAGATGAAAATGAATTCCTAAAAGAGAGAATATTACAAATGCCCAAACCATCTCAGCATTGTTAACACTACCCTCCCTGCACCTGGTTGATTTACAAACATCACCTAATGGTTTGTGTTTTTGACCACACATTTATTATCTTACATGCTCTCTTTGGCATAATGTTCTCTTCAAATGTATTCTTCTTTATTCTATTTCCCTAGGAATTTATGATTTGATTTATCTCTACATTTCCAGTTAACTTTACCTGGGATCTAGCCACCAATTCTACTTGGTTGCACAATCAATAAGAACCAGGGATCAGACTGCCCTTATATGGAACTTAAATTTGTTTTTAAACATTTCAAAAATCCAGCTATGCATACTCCCCTAGTTATCCCTCTCACCCATGATTCAGCCTGGGACAAAGGCAAGGCAAACCTTGGACATCCAGATTAAGATATCAGAAAGTTGCCAGGTTTGAAGTGGAAAAGTATGAAAAGCATCATTACTAATATTTAACAAACCTCAGGCTTTATTGAAAATAAAGCCTTCCAAAATGGCTGATATCATTGGATGTTCAAGAAAAATTTACAGCTGGAAAATATTCCTTTGTATGTATATATCACATTTTGTTAATCCATTCATCTATTGTTGGACACTTGTGTTACTTCCAACTTTTGGCAATAATGAATAATGCTGTTATGAACATTGGTGTACATTTATCTTATCATGCTCCTGCTTTAAATTCTTCTGGTTTATACCCAGCAGTGGTATTGTTGGATGATATGGAAATTCTGTAGTTAAGGTCTTGAGAAACTGATAAAATGTCCAGTACAATGACTACATCATTCTGTATTCCCATCAGCAGTAGATCAGTGTTTCCATTCTTCCACATTCTCTCCAACACCCATAGTTCTCTCTTTTTTAATAGTCATGAGTCTAATAGGTGTAAAATGATACCTCATGGTAGTTTTGATATGCATTACCCTAATAGCTAGTGATGTTGAGCATCTTTCCATGTGATTTTTAGCCATTTGAATTTCCTTTTAGGAAAAGTGTCTATTCAAATCTCATGGTCATTTTTTAAAATGGGTTGTTTGTCTTTTTATTTTCAAGATGAAGGATTTCTTTTTATATGCTGGATATTAGGCCCTTATCGGGTGCTTCCCAAACATTTTCTCCCATTGAGTAGGCTGACATTTTGCTTTTTTGACAAACTCCTTTGAAGCACAAAAGTTTTTAATTTTGACGAGGTTGCATTTACCTATTTTTTTTCTTTTTATTTGCTTGAGATTTGGTTGTAAAGTTTATGAAACCATTTACTACTACAAGATCTCATAGATGTTTCTCTACATTATCTTCAAGGAGATTTATGATCTTGGCTCTTATAGTTATGTCTTTGATCTATCTTTAGTTAATTTTTGTTCAGGGCATGAGATGGTGTACCTCTCTCATTCTTTTGGATATGGATATTCAGTTCTCTCAGCACCATTTCTTGAGGAGGCCATTCTGTCCTTTTTGAAGTGCCTGGGTGGCCTTGTTGAATATCACTTGACCATATATTGGAGGATCTATATGAGGACTCTCAATTCACTTCCCTTAGTCAGTATGTCTACCCATGTGCCAATACATTACAGTTTTTAAAGTATATTTTAAAGGAATTTTATTTATTTATTTATTTTTACCACACTAATGAAAGGTGTTTAACAATAGGGTGGTATATGGGAACTCTACACTTCATGACCAGTTCCTCTATAATCCTACAACTCCCCCACAAACAACAACAAAATGCACAAGGAAACAATCTACCATAAATGAGTCTACAAATACAATAACAAGAAAAAAAATTAAATGGAGGAAGGTTCAACCATCATTGGAGTGAGGTATTTTAGCTCCATTTTACAGATAAGGAAATGGAGGATAAGTGATAAAAGACTCACTCTAAACTCTATACTCTTTCCATTATACTACTCTGCTTTGGAGAGAATAGGCAATTAATGTTACTCCTGACTCTTAAAGGAACTTTAGATTACATACATGTTACATAAAAAGTATAGGGCATTCCCATATGCCCCACTCCTTCCCCCTCTCACACTTTCCCACATTAACAATATCCTTCATTAGTATGGTACATTTATTAAAATTGATGAACACATATTGAAGCATTGACACAAACTGTGGATGATAATTTACATTATAGTTTACACTCTGTCCCATGCAATTTTGTTAGTTATGACAAAATATATAATGATCTGTATCCATCATTGCAACATAATGCAGGACAATTTCAATACCCTGAAAATGCCCCCCATATTACACAAATTTTTTGCTGTCTCTCCCCTCAGATCCTCTGGTGGCCATTGCCTTCATATCAATGATACAAGTTCTTCCATGCAGGTTTGATCACTGTTGCTTTACAGTATGCATTAAAGTCAAGTAGCATGATTCCTCCAAATTCTTTATGCCTTTTCAAGAAGTTTTTGGCTAATCTGTGTCCCTTGCCCTTCCAAATAAATTTCTTAATTGCCTTTCCAAATTCTGGAAAAAATGCTGTTGTAATTTTTATTGGGATTTTGTTAAATCATAAAATAATTTAGGAAGGACAGACATCATAATGATGTTTAGTCTTCCAATCCATGATCATGGAGTATTCTTCCATTTATTTGTCTTCTTTGGTTTTCTTTTAAAATATTATAAAGTTTTCTGTGTGAAAGTCCTTTACATCTTAAGGTAATTTATTCCTGGTTATTTGATTCTTTTAGTTGCTAGTGAGAATGCAATTTTTACTTGATTCTTCCTCAGATTTTTCATTATTGTTGTACAGAATTGCTACTGATTTTTTAATGCTGATCTTATTATATCCTGCCACTTTTCTGAACTCATTTATCAGCTTTATATGTTTAGTTGTAAGTTTTTCAAGGCTTTCTATGTATAGGGTCATGTCATCTACAAAAGTGAAATTTTTACAACTTACTTTGCAATTTGGATGTCTTTTACTTCTTTTTCTTGCATAAGTGCTCAAACAAGTACCCCTAACACAATGTTAAATAAGAGCAGTGACAATGGGCATCATTGTCCTGTTCCAGATCTTTGAGGGAAAAACTTTAGCATTTCATCATTGAGTATAATGTTAGCTGTGGGTTTTTCATATATACCCTTTATCATGTTGAGGAAGTGTGCTTTTATTCCTATCATTGAATAGGTTTATCCAGAAAGGATACTGTATTGTGTTAAATGCTTTTTCTGGATCAATAGAGATTATCATGTGTTGTTTTTTTTTCTTTTATTTTGTTAATATGGTGCATTACTTTGATTTTCTTATGTTGAGCAATCCTTGCATGACAGGGATGAAAACCACTTTGATTATGTTATGTAATTTGTTTTATGTGTTCTTTAATATTAGCAAGTATTTTGTTGAGGATTTTAGCATTCAGATTCATTAGAGAGATTGGTCTGTAGTTTTCTTTCCCTGTAGCATCTTTATGTGGCCTTGGTATTACAGTGGTGATGTGGGCATCATAAAATGTTAGGCAATGTTCCCTCCAATTCTATTTTTTGGAAGCATTTAAGCATTATTAGTGTTAATTTTATGCATAATGACTAGTAGAATTCACCTGTGAACCATCTGGTCCACGGCTTTCTTTGTTGGGGGGGTAGGGTTTGATGGCTTATTCAAGGTTGCTGTCTGTGTTCCCCACAAAAATATTAAGACCATAGAAAAGGAAAGAATGGAGAAGAGAAAAAGATTAAAAAGAGAAAAGATGGAAAATGACCTCAAAAGGACCAGGAAGAAAAGAAAAATAAGCATGAAATAAGAGTGAAAAATCAAGAAAAATAAAAAATATTAAAATAAAAAAATGTGGAATAAAAAAAGAGATAAACAGGAAAAAAAATAGAATAAAATAAAAAGATCATAAAGATGAGAAGAGAAAAAAGAAAATGTGGACTAAACAAGAGAAGGTGGAACAATCTAAAAGCATTGGAAGAGGGATAAATGAAAAAAAGAAATGATATAAATAAAGTAAGGAGTAAAAAGATTTAAAAAATAAAATTAGAACAAGAAAAAAATAAAACAGGCTTCCTTCTCAGGCTACTAGCAACTGCCTAAGGCTGCTAGTGCTCACCAAACAATCACTTTACATCCTGCCTTCCCTGGTTAAGGTACCCTGGTGTAGAGAAAAGAATAAGGAAAAAAATAAAAACAAATCAAATAACCTAAAATGGAAATATCAGTCAAAATTTCCTTTCCCAAGGCTTCTATCCTTCAACTCCTGCTCCCTGCAGCTCCTGGGGTGTCTTTCTCCATCCCCTTTATCATTCAGACCTTTTGGGCTGATTTTAGGAGGTACTACTGATTGAACCCACCAATTAGGTTTGGCTTCTAAAGGCTTCTGAAGATTTGTTGTCTGCCTCTTCCTACTCTCTTTTACCTCAGGGCATGTATGTTTCTGATGTTTTACTAATTGCTTCTCCAGGCTTCCTTCTCTCCAAGGCTGTTAGATACCTGTCAACCCATCCCCTCACTGACCCAGTTCCTCATTCTCCCAGGCTGCATGGGTGTGGCAGCCTGCCTCATCAGTTCCCCCCACCCCTCTCCCTGAAACTGCTTCAGTGCAGGCTGGTGGGTTTTATTTTCCTCGTCTTCCCACCCTATTGCTCTCTCCTAAACCTTTCTCCCCCTAATTTGGCTAGGCATTGGTCTCCCACACCTAATTGCCCTACAGGTCCCCCACTTCAAGATCCTGCTGTGCACCATCTGATGCATGGGGTGGGGGACTTAACTCACTCTAGGAGCCACTGAGCACAGGTCTTCCTGCCAGGTCACTTTTCCGTCTTCCCTTACCCTCTGATCTGGCTTGTGTGTCTTATCTCCTATAGGTTCCCTTTCCCTTTCCTTCCTGGCCAACTGGGTCTTCCATCTCTAGCTGCTCTCTCCAATTGCCTCCACAGTCTCAGAACTTCTCTTTTGCCTGGTAAATCTGCCTACCTTCCCACAGTCTCTGGAGGAAGATTGCAGCTGACCTTTCCCTATTCTGCCATCTTGGAGCTCCAATTGCATGTTCTTCCTACAATAATCAGATATTATCATATTTGTTGTAGTTACTGATTTAGTCAAATCATGACTACGTAATTGGGACCTCAAGTCATTCTTTGACTTCTGAGGTAATTTTGATAATTCATAGTTTTTTTCATGGCATTTTTCACATCTTCATTCCTTAGTCTGTAAGTTAAGAAATGGTATCCCATTCATATAAAATACTGCCACCATTTTGTCCATGGGGAAAGTGGTTCTGGGACATGTATAAATGAATATAAATGGACCAAAGAATAAGATTTATAGCGTGATGTGGGAGGTACAGGTTGAGAGGGCTTTTTTACTTTCATTTGTACTGTGGTTTCATAAAGAATGCAAGATGACCATGTATGAGATGATCAGAAACTGCTTGAGCAAATGGTCCCAATATTGGACTCCAACAGTATGTTGATCACATAAGCATCCATGAAGACAAGTTTCAACAAGGGTTTTAAATCACAGCAATAATAGTCAATCAAATTGTGTCCAAATAAAGACAATCTCAAGGCCAGGACAATCTGAGCTGTAGACCCTATCCAGACATGAATTATCAAGATGATGCACACCTGCCAACTCATGATGTTTGTGTAACATAAGGACTTACAGATGGCCAAATATTGATCAACATCTATGACAACGAGGACAAAGACCTCCATGATGCCAAATAAATGTAGTGAAAAGACTTGTGTCATGCACTCAGTGTCAGATATGATTTTATTTTCAGGGAAAGAGTATCCACAATTAATTGAGAGGCTGTGGAAATTGAAAAGCAAACATCAACAAAGGAGAAATAAAATAGAAAGAAGTACATGGGGCTCCCAAGTGTCTGGCTAAACTTGGTCACAATAATGACCAAATTCCCCACCATGGTCCAATCTAGAATATTAAGATTAAAAACAGCATTTTATGCCTCAAAGGATCCTGTGTCAATCCTAAATATAAATTCAGTTACCTTGTTGTTTTGCTGCATTGTTTCAGATGATTTGGGAAGGCACATGTTAGAAATAGTTCAGCTGCAAGAAAAAAAAAGAAATAATTTTACTTAAAAAAATTTGAGCTTGAATATATGCTTGATCATGGACAAGGATAATCATTTACCTTTCTATGTATTGTTTTTTTCATGAATAAAATGTTGTTCATAATATTATACTTATTCAAACTATTTTCTTGATTTCAAAGTAGGATGCAATAGGAAAATAATTGAAAATAAATGATTCTTCAGAAATAAATAAACATTAATTTTGTGAATTTGGCACAGGAAAGCCATTTCCTGATGACTGTCTTTCTTTAGTTTTCAGCAGGGCCTTAATTATTAGGGCAGTGTGATACAAAATAGAAAAACCTAAGCATAATTTACTTGAATGAGCTTTTGCATTTCTTGAACCTGGTAATTCTTTCCTTAAAGACTCTTCTAGTAATATTCTAAACATCCATTCAATGATTGTCTAAATAGTTGACAGCATCTTCCTTAATAAAACCTACATGAATGCACACACACATACACAGAGTGGTAAGCAGACAGTAAATGTAAGGTTTTAGCTTTCCAAGTTATGTGATAATGAGAGAAATACAGAGCAATGAACAACAAGCCAAGAAATCTGCCAGCTGTTGCCTTAGGTATGTTTATTTCATTTTACTTTACCTAGCAAATTTTGGGTCATTTCCAGTTTTAAATTCAATCTCTCATTTCACTAATCATACCATGTTGTACATAGTTAAATTCTTGCCCTTATTCATTCTTTTTTCTGGCTCTCTCAACATGGCTTCCTAAGGTACAAAGAGACATTGACATTTATAGTTAAGAAGAAGGAGAGCTGGGAAGCGGCTGTGGCTCAATCAGTGGGGCTCCCGTTTACCATATGGGAGGCCCCGGGTTCGGTTCCCGGGGCCTCCTGGTGAGGGCAGGCCTGCCCGCACGGCGTGGTTGGCTGACCCAGTGAGCACAAGCAGCAAGGGGGGGATAAATGAATAAATAAATAAAATCTTTAAAAAAAAAAAAAAAAAAAAAAGAAGGAGAGGGAGGCTATTTGCCCTAAAACAGAGCATTCTTTCCAATTTTGGGTTTATAACTTAAACATCAGGGATTTAGAAAATGAGCTCAGGAAACTCAAAGTCATAACTGAAGCTCTTCCATAGAATTTTTGACATATGTATTCTTGAGTTTGCCAGTTACCGTCTTCAAGGAAGAGTAGAAAAACAAAGGTTGAACTAATATTTATTTATGCCTAGCTATATGCCAAACACTGGACAAATTTTTTTATGTACTTTACCATATTTATTCCTCTAAAGAATAGCATAAGCAAAAGCAAAAATTGTAGAAGTGGTAAAATATACTTAAATACATATGATAAACAAAAGTATATATATTTTTAATGTAAACGGAGTTCACAAAGCAATCTTAAAAATGACAACACAAATGAATAATGGGCAAAAGCACCGATTTCCCAAGAGACCCTTCCCTTTAGCAAAAGAATTTTGCAGATGGATACTAAATTTCATTCATCATTAAGCATGTTGAAATAAAAATCCCAATTTGATAAACTTTTCATCTATTATATTAGTAAAATGATATTTTTGATGAATGTTTGTTAACATGTAGTGCTGGCAAAGTTGTGGGTAGCCATCAGTTTCATATATCTTTGGTAGAATTTCAACTGGGTACAGATTTTGAGGGGATGATTTTCAACATGTATAATATTACAACTGCATATAGACATCAGCCCACTGATTCCATTTCCTACAGATACACTTACTCTCATGCACAAAGCTCTTTCCTTGGAACCAAAAGATGGGAAACAACTTAAGTGTCCATCAGAAATGATCTGGATAAATCACATATGATACTTTTATTCAAACATTGATTAAAAACAAAGCAGATATGTAGACAAATGTCTCTAAAATATACAGTAAATTACAAAAAAATCAAAGGACTGACCTGTATGCTTAGAATAGTAAAATTTTCATTAAAAGATGAATACTATATATTACACACACTCTATATTATAAAAAATGATTGTGTTTTATATAAATGCATTGTGTTTTGAAGAGTACCAAGGAAAACCATAGTATCTGTAGTCTCTGGGGAGGGAAACTACATTCTAAGGATCAGAAATGGGATGACCAATATTTTAAGATATGCTATTTGTTAATATTTGAAAATATATCATAATCGTGTGCCTTATTGAAGAATAAAGATTTTCACAATCCTATCTAAGAGTAGACATAATTACATATTTATATTGGCATATCACTGAGTCCTCAAATCTCTCTTCTGACCTAGGCAGGAGGAACAGCAATATTCTTAGGGCAAGATTAATATCCAGGAGCTTGAGAAAGATGGTGAATCAGGTATAAAGGTTGTTCTGGAATTCAGTGTTATAGAAAAGTCACATAGAGAAAACAGGAGATTCCCATACACCCAACACCATCTCCCTTTTCTCCTCTCTCCTCTTAATAACATTTTACATGCAGATAGTACATACGTTACAATTGATGTACAAATCTTGAAGCACTGCTATTAACCAGAGTCAATGGTTTTCATTATGACTTACATTTTGTACTGTATATTTTTATAAATTTTGATGAAATTTAAAATGGCCTGTATCTGTTATTGCAAGATCTTGCATGCCATTATATATTTTGTCATAACTTACAAAATATTGTGGGACAGAGTGTAAACTATAACATAAATTACAATTCACAGTTACTGGCAATACTTTGATATGTGTCCATCAATTGTAACAAATATACTACAATGCTGTTGTTAATATGGGAAAGTGTGGGAGAGGGAGGGAGGGGGACATATGGGAATCCCCTATATTTTCTATGTAGCATTTATATAATCTAAAGTTCTTTAAATAATTAAAAAAAAAATACAGGTGACCTTGAGTGAGGAGTGATCAACTTCAGGCATTATGGTGAATTGAACAAACAAACATTAGGTTCCTCTATTCTTCCTTTGCAAGTGCTAGAATCCTTTATTTTCACATGGTTACTTAAATTTGAAAGCCTGTAAGCAAGATTTTAAATTTAGAATTAACAAATTTGTCACTTAAATACAGAATCCTGTTTTATTACTTTCTGGCTGTTTCAACTAGTTTTGAACTTCTAGAAGCTTCCGTGTCCTTTTCTGAATTATAGACCTCATAATACTTATGGTAAAATATGCAGTATTGTGAAGATTAATTTATATCATGATCACAAAGTGCCTAATATTTTCTCAATAAATTATTATTATAATTATTTGTAATTATAATAGGTTTATCTGAACCAGAGAGGTACTGTAAAATATTGAGTTTCTGAAATTTTAGATGTCTGAGAAAATGCTTTATTGCTTAGATTTGTATGGAAAGAGAGTGAGAAAGGCTAATAGAACTACAGTGTGTACATTTGGGCCTGAGCCTCTACATCCTGCACCAATGCAGTGACATACGAGAAAGAACCACATGATTAAGAGGTTAAATCCTTGCTACATTTTGAGTGTTGATTTCCTCAGACATTTTCAAAACATTCTCACTTACTGTTGTATCTTTTTCAACCATAATGTACATATGGGGGCAATGTTTATTCTTTTTTCTTTACTTTTCTTTTTTCTCCCGTTCCCCAACCATCTAATTTAGTAAGTTATTCTCTGGCAATAAATAATTTGGTTCCAATTGTTTTGCAAGTCACTAATTTTATTGGTCTATCTATGTCTACACAACGAAATTACTTTTTTAATTTTTTAAATAAATCTGTTTTATTTATATATATTAAATAAAGCATGCAATTTATACAAAGTGCGCAATCAATGGTATTTGGTATAATCACATAGTTGTACATTTATCACTTCAATCATTATTAAAGAATTTTCATTATTACAATAATAATAATAAACAAAAAAATAGACAAACAAGGAAATTCTTCACTTTTAATCTCTCCGTATAATTGTGCAAAATAGCCAGAATTAGCGGCTATTTACAGCAGAGGAAACCGAGGTTACTCTTCATAATGATACATATTGGATAGTAAATTCCTGTCTTTGCTTCTCTGTTTTTTCTCATCTCAGATTTTCCTGGCAGCTAGCCTAATACCATACAGGCTACATTATTTTTATTCCTATTTTTCAGAAAGCTAGATGAGCATCATGCACTCAGTGTTAACCAAACTGCTCTGGGTTTTACTGTAGCATTACTGCCTCCTGAGAAACAGAGCTTGAACCAATCTAACTGAAAGCTGGAAAGTAAATTCTCTGAGGCATGAGGGAAATTGCCATGTGCAGTGTCTTAGGGACATTTAGCTTGGGTCTTTTTAGGCATGCCTCAGGTACTGTGTCCAGTTGAAGCAGCAGCAGGACTCATGCTGAAAGAAGTTACAGGTCAAGACAAAGCCAGGAAATTCCAAAACAGTACGACCATGCGGTTGGTCAAGATTCTTTTTGAAGTAAGAGGCATGGAACACCTGGTTGATCCATAAAAAGTATTTATTAGGGGGCCTTACTTACTGAGAACTGCAACTACCTTGTAATGGACAGCAAGACTAGCAATATGCTCACTGGAGTATGTCCACAACTATGGCAACTGCCCTATGAATTACATATGGCTGAGGATCAAAAATTGGCTAAATGCCAGAAGTTTGCATACAAGTTTTAGGAAAACATCTTGGTATTTGCTCTTTTCTCGAAAAAGTTGTTCTTAGGGTAGGCAGTGTTCAAAATTATAGCAGCCAAAACTTTGCATGTTTCTATGGAGTTATAGGGAGGGATACCTACCTAAGGTACAGATAAGGTCAATCTTTGGTCAAGTATGATATATAGACCATGCAGTGCACAACCTTAAGTGATCTACACTTAGTCCTTTTTTGCTAGACTCCATGGGCAAGGGACAGAGTGGAGGTATAGCTTGTAAAATTTTTGTCCCATTTTTAAGGACAAATGGAGACAGATATTGCACCAATAACATACATAAATGCCTAGGATAGGTCCAGTTGCCACAATAACCAAAAGACTCATTAACAATGTTTCCCATTAGCTATCTCAAGGTGCAAAAACCAAATTTTTATTCGAGGCCACCATGAATCATCACCCATTTGATCTATGAGTTGCAATTGTTTTTGAAATTTAACTAAGGATTGCAGTTTCTTTATCTGGAATGTAGACAATGCACTTAGTTTTCAATAAAATACATGTTTCCCCTTGTGCTCTGGTGTCTATCTTTATGCCAGGGCCTCGTGTTTGTATTGCATCACCTTGCATAAAGCTGCAGTTCCTTGATTTAGTGTGAAGTATGTGCTCAGTCACATTGATGGCTGAGGTTATAAACATTTGGGAGGTTTCTAACTTGAGCATGATGCTTGATGTCAATATCACCTCCTTGGGAAACAAAAACAGCGTTCAAATAACCCCACTAAGAAAATGCAAACCTGTTCCACTTTGTCCAAAATAAGTTCATTTAAGGACACTAGTATTTTGTACTATACCTTAGAATGCATCCCATGGAAGCCAATATTACATCTGTTATCCATCCCAGTGGGACAGCCAGGCCACATGTTTGTGCTGTATAACAAGTCTGCTGTTTAGGGAAATCCAGTGGATACAGGACATTGGCCACAGTCACTAGCATTAATTGGTTCATCGTCTTTGGTGTTTTTTGTTGTTTCTTTTCTCAGTATAGCATTATATAATTCACCTGTAAGATGCAGAAAGCTTTAGTACATCTTGTTATTTGGACAGATGTCCTGGACAAAGATATGTGTTGTAATTGGCTGCAAGTGGGGCAATCTTGCAGACTCTCACAATGTCCTCTCAGGAGAGAGGCAAAACACTATTTTGTGCTAACCATCAGGTTGTGTGAATACCTCTGTGTTCCCCTGTCCAGTTTATCCAGTGATATATGTCTGTCTTTTTAGTCATTTACACTGCTTTGGTTGTTGCTAAGATATCTGCTCCTCCATTCCTGGTAGGAAATTCAAATGATTGGCAGTCACATGGAACACCAAAACATTTGCCACTTTATAGGAGATCCCAGATACCTTTCCATAATTCAGTCCTCCACAAGGGTTGCCCAATAAGAAGTCATTTTTTAGGCTTCCCATTAGATAATATTTGTTATTATACCTTTCATAACAGCCCAGGAATCAGTGCAAATGGTGACTGAGTATAACATATTTGTAAGAACCAACCAGATGACTCTTAGCTCAGCCTATTGACTACCATGTCCCATCCCTTTTCTCACCCACAAGGTGTCTGATTCTGGTCATATGACCATAGCTGTCCAAGACTGGGACTGGCCTGAGCATGAGTCATTATGTGGAGGTGTCTCTTCTTCTCTTATCCACTTGGGGCTTTTCCAGGGACAACTAAGGGCCCATTCTGATACTTTGGTATATACCAAGGGCCCCAGAAGAGCTTGAAACTGCAGTGAGATAGGAGTAGATGTTAAGTAAACCCTCTGTTGTAGATATAAGATATCTATACAGATATATAGATATATATGCACTAATGTGTCATCCTGGGCTACCAAAAGCAGGCCTCATAAGAGCCCCTCTATATTCTCTTGAGAGGATATGCAGGTTTTATTACTCCTGTGATGTCCTTTGTTTGTAGTAAAGCTTGGTATAAAACTAGAATTACTTTTCTAGGATAGTATAACGTTGATCAGCCCATCTTAGTTTGAGACCAAAAATATATGAGGATTCATGTTTTACTGTCCCTTTTCCACAAGACCCATCCCATTCTGTACTCTGTGATGGAGCTCAAATGTCTCAGTTTGCAGGACCTAAGGTTAAGCTACTAAAATTTTTGCTTTGGCAAAGCCTTCTCTTCCTTGTATACCCAATTTTATCCTGCACCTTTTTTTTTTTATTATTAGCCTATACAGGGGCTTAGTTACTGTGCCAAATTAAGAATGAATGTTATTCAACAGCCCAAAACCTACAAAAATATACACCTCTTTCAGTGTTTGTAGGTATGGTTAAGCTTGGATTTTAATTTTCACAGCAGATGGTAAAAACATAAGCCTGACCTGACCATCTGAACCCAATATCGTGATGGTGTTTCCCAGTCCCCATATTTTCAGGAGGTTGATTGCCCATCCTTTTTATCTGTAGGTACTACCAGGCCATCTCTGTGGCTTTCTATAAATTTCTTTAGTTTAGAGAGGTTAGAAAAATATTATCCAAATAGAGTTCTACGTTTACTCTTAAAAATAGACCTAGGGCAGGCAGGTCCTTGGCTTCTAATCCATGATGGATAATAGGGCTATGTATATATCCTTGGAGTAAGACCTAGAAAACCCACTGTTATCCCTCCCAATGAAGGTAAACATGTCTGTGACTGTTTTTCTATTGTTATAATTTAGAAAATATTGGGCAAATCCATAACAACATAATAGGTCTTTAGATGGGTTGTTAATCTCTCTTACATTTGGGCTACACTGGGTATGGCAACCTAAAAGGCAGGAGTCACTTTGTTCCAGTTCTGATAAACTACAGTCATTCTGCTTCTTCCATGTGGCTTGCATGTAGGCTAGACTTGGTTATTAAAAGGACTCTGCATTGATCAGATAATTTGAAAATTTTTCAATTCCAAGATACTTGACATTTCTTTCTGCCCCCAGCCAGGTAATATTGTTTAATAGTCACCATTCTTCTGGTCTTGGCTCATGGTAGGAGGAGAGTTTCCTACCTGTCATTCCTCATGGCACTACCATTACACTTCTCATCATTATGTTAAACTCTCCTATAGTGGTATCTAAGGCAGCCCCTAAGAAAGTCTAATCCCAGTATAATTGCAAGTATAATGGTATGCACACACATACCTTTAGGTTGGAGAAGCTTGACTTATTTGAAAAGATGAGCCTTTTTAACCAGTATGGAGGTTCCTACACACCCATCTCCGTATGTCAGTGATTCAGAAGTCTAATTAACCCTTACCCCCTCATCTCCTAAATCACATAACCCATTCTCACATGAGTATGTCAACCCCTAAGGCAATATACCTGAGGAACAAAAGTGGCTAAATGTCAAGAGCTTATTTCCTTGTTTGGGAAAATATCTTGGCATATGCTCTTTACTCAAAACAAGAGGCACTTCAGGCGGACAGCATTTGAGTTTATAGCAGCAAAAGATCAGCATGCTTCCAGGAAATTAAAAGGGAGGAAATGCCTGAGACTGGGGACAGGGACAAGGTCAATCATTGGTCAGGTAGGAGATGAGGTATGTATCAAAAAATCTAGTTTTATAATCTCTAAGAGCTTTCAAAGACATATTAATTTTTTTTATTGTTATAAAATTTTATATTCTGTTCTTCCATCAAATTTTCTTCAGTCATAAGAATAAAATAAATGACTCCTAGGACTTAAAAACTTGCCTTACATTTTGTGGAAATTCAAAATCTCTTTATTTTCAGTCTTAAATAATACATTCAATGGTCCCAAGTTCTGAATAGGTGGATTATTTGAGTCACTTCTCTGCATCTCTGACGGGATTAGGGGATATTTAAAGTCCACTACCTTTGCAAACTTGTAGACGTTTCTAAGACATTGTAGATTTCCAAAATATTTTTTAAAATTAACCTGTGTGTTTAAAGTACTGGCTAGAATTTCTCTGCTTTTACTTCAAATTTAGATATTGCAGAAGAATTAGCAGAGTGAGGAACTCAAGGCTAATTCTTCCTGAACCAGACTAAAATTAAACTGAAGGCCTTTCAGAATTGATAGTCTATCAATTACCCATGCCGTTTTGGTTTGGAGAGAATCCCACTAACCACGTGTTTGGTTGACTAAATGCTATTTACATTTGTTCCATCTAATTCCATCCTTAGGATTATATATTCTTTTGAAGTATAAAATAATTAAATTACTATAAAATGGTTTATCACAGTTCAGTTTTTTTTTTCCGTTGATTTTTTTTTCTTATTTTATTTTTTTCCTTTTCTTTTTAACTTTATTTTGCACATTTAATAACTGAAAACATAAGCAATTAAAAACTAAAAAGTAAACACAGATGAATAAATATATACATTTCTCAATTAAATGTAATGGATACATGTAAATTTTTTTGTTGTTGTTTGTTTTTTGTTTGTTTTTTTGTTTTTGTTTTTTGTGAATCAAACAATATCTTACACAATATATTTGGTTCATAGTAATGCATTCATACAGTATTTGTCCTTTTCTGTCTGGCTTGCTTCACTCAACATATTGTCCTCCAGGTGCATCCATGTTGCCATATGCTTTATGACTGCATTTCTTCTTACAGCTACATAATATTCCATCGTGTGAATAGACCACAGTTTGTTTATCCATTCATCTGTTGATGGACACCTGGGTTGTTTCCATCTTTTGGCAATGGTGAATAATGTGGCTATGAACATCGGTGTGCAGATGTCTGTTCATGTCACTGCTCTCAGTTCTTCTGGGTATATGCCCAGTAGTGGTATTGCAGGGTCACATGGCAAGTCTATATTCAAGTTCTTTAGGAACTGCCAAACAGTCCTCCATAGTGGCTGTACCATCCTGAATTCCCACCAACAGTGAAGAAGTGTTCCTATCTCTTCACATCCTCTCCAACACTTGTAGTTCTCTTTCTTTTTAATAGTGGCCATTCTGATAGGTCTGAAATGATATCTCATTGTAGTTTTGATTTGCATTTCCCTAATCATGAGTGATGTTGAGCATTTCTTAATGTGTTTTTTTGCCATTTGTATTTCTTCTTCGGAGAAATATTTATTCAAGCCTTTGGCCCATTTTTTAATTGGGTCATTGGTCTTTTTATTGTTGAGTTGTAACATTTCTTTATATATCCTGGATATTAAACCCTTATTAGATATGTGATTTCCAAATATTTTTTCCCATTGAGTTGGCTGCCTTTTCACCCTTCTGAAAAGTGTTTAATTTTGAGGAGGTCCCATTTATCTAATTTTTCTCTTGTTGCACGTGCTTTGGGTGTGAGGTCCAAGAAACCACCACCTACTACAAGGTCTTGAAGATGTTTCCCTATATTTTCTTCCAGTAGTTTTATGGTCCTGGCTTTTATATTTAGATCTTTGTTCCATTTTGAGTTGATTCTTGTATAGGGCATGAGATAGGGGTCCTCTTTCATTCTTTTGGTTATAGATATCCAGTTCTCCCAACACCAATTGTTGAAGAGACTGATTTTTCCCATCAGCGTGGGCTTGGTAGGTTTGTTAAAAATCAGTTGACTGTATAGGTGAGGGTTTATTTCTGGATTCTCAATTCTATTCCACTGATCAATATATCTATCTTTATGCCAGTACCATGCTGTTTTGACCACTGTAGCTTTGTAATATGTTTCAAGGTCAGGCAGTGAAATTCCTCCCACATTGCTCTTCTTTTTTAGAATACTTTTGGCTATTCGGGTGCACTTACCCTTCCAGATGAATTTGGTAATTGCCTTCTCTAATTCTGTAAAGTAAGCTGTTGGGATTTTGATTGGTATTGCATTGAATCTATAAATCAGTTTGGGCAAGATTGACATCTTCACAATATTTATTCTTCCAATCCATGAACACGGAATGTCTTTCCATTTGTTTAGGTCTTTTTAATTTCTTTTAGCATTGTTTTGTAGTTTTCTGCATATAGGTCCTGTACTTCCTTGGTTAAATTACCTCCTAGGTATTTGAGTCTTTTTGTTGCTATTGAAAATGGAATTTTCCTCCTGATTTCCTCCTCAGATTGTTCAGTACTAGTGTACAAAAACATTACTGATTTTTGCGTGTTGATCTTATATCCTGCCACTTTGCTGAACTCATTTATTAGTTCAAGTGGCTTTGTTGCAGATACTTCACGATTTTCTAAATACAGGATCATGTCATCCGCAAACAGTGAGAGTTTTACTTCCTCTTTTCCTATTTGGACGCCTTTAATTTTTTTGTCTTGTCTAATTGCCTTCGCTAGAACTTCTAGTACAATGTTGAATAACAATGGTGACACTGGGCATCCTTGTCTTGTTCCTGATCTGAGGGGGAAAGCTTTCAACCTTTCCCAATTGACTATGATGTTGGCTGTGTGTTTTTCATATATGCCTTTTATCATATTGAGGAATTTTCCTTTTATTCCTATCTTTTGAAGTATTTTTATCAAAAAAGGATGTGGGATTTTGCCGAATGCCTTTTCTGCATCTATTGAGATGATCATGTGGTTTTATTCCTTCAATTTGTTAATGTGGTGTATTACATTGATTGATTTTCTTATGTTGAACCAGCCTTGCATACCAGGAATAAATCCCACTTGGTCATGATGTATAAGTCTTTTGATATGCTGTTGGATACGATTTGCAAGTATTTTGTTGAGAATTTTTCCATCTATGTTCATGAGAGAGATTGGTCTGTAATTTTCTTTTCTTGTGGAATCTTTATCTGGCTTTGGTATTAGGGTGATGTTGGCTTCAGAAAAACTGTTGGGTAATTTTCCCTCTTCTTCAATTTTTTGGAAGAGTTTTAACAGGATTGGTGTTAATTCTTTTAGAAGTGCTTGGTAGAACTCACCTGTGAAGCCATCTGGTCCTGGACTTTTCTTTGCTGGGAGATTTTTGATGACGGATTCAATCTCCTTAATTGTGATTGGTTTGTTAAGTTCTTGTATTTCTTGTGTCAGTGTAGGTTGGTTATGAGTTTCTAGAAATTTGTCCATTTCATCCAGGTTGTCTAGTTTGTTGGCATATAGTTTCTCATAATACCCTCCTATGATTCTTTTTTTTTTTTTTGTCCTTACTCAGTTTAATTTTTCATTGCTATATAATGCCTACCATAGACTGAGAAAGGTAACTTTTAAATTTGAGAATACACTTTACCTACATTTTTTACTAAAGAAGTCGTAGGTTTACAGAAAAATCATGTAGTAATTTCAGGGTTCCCTAAACCACCCTCTCTCACATGCAGTTTTCCTTATTATAAACTTTTTATTATTATTATTATTATTATTATTATTATTATGGGTAAAAATCAAAATTCTCACAATACATACAAACATTTGCAAAATGATATATAAATATATATGCATATAAGAGTATTTGCTTACAAAAATGCTGTTTATATATATATTTTAAGAGGTGCTTAGATTACCCAAAATATTACACGGAACCCACTGGGATTCCCATGTTGCCCACCTTCCACACCTCCCATCACATCCCACACAAACATCTCCCACAGTGTGGCCCACCACCCTCAATGAACTTACACAACCTGGAGCCTTGCCACCAACCATAGACCACAGTTCACACTGTAGACCACACTCTCTCCCACTCAGTTCTGAGTGGTGTGTGCTGATTTAAAATGGCCTACACCCGTTGCCACAACAGTACTCAGGACAACCTCCAACTCCCAAAGAAGCCACTGTATTTCAACTGCTCGTCCCCTCCCTACCCCAAAAGTGTCAAGTGGCCACTGGCTCCACCTCATTGTTATAATTTCTTGCATTGTTAGAATCACCATTTATGAATAAGAGAATATTCTTTTTATTTCTGTGAGATCATTTGTAATTTCCCCCCTTTCATTTCTGATTGTATTTATTTGCATCTTCTCTCTTTTTTTTGTTGTTAGTCTAGAGGGGTTTGTCAATTTCATTGATCTTCTCAAAGAACCAGCTTTTGGTTTTGTTGATTTTCCCTATTGCTTTTCTGTTCTCATTTTCATTTATTTCTGCTCTAATCTATATTATTTCTTTCCTTCTTTTTGCTTTGGGATTCGTTTGCTGTTCTTTTTCTAGTTTCTCAAGTTGTTTAGTTAAATCTTTGAGTTTAGCTCTTTCTTGTTTCTTAATATAGGCATTTAGGGCTATAAATTTCCCTCTCAAGACTGCCTTTGCTGTATCCCATAAGTTTTGATATGTTGTGTTCTCATTTTCATTTGTCTCAATATATTTACTGATTTCACTTGCAATTTCTTCTTTAACCCACTGAATATTTAGGAGTGTGTTGTTCAGTCTCCACACATTTGCAAATTTCCCTTTTTCCTGTCTGTTATTTATTTCCTGTGTTATTTCCTGTCTGTTTCTAGTTTCATTCCATTATGATCTGAGAAGGTGCTTTGTATAATTTCAATCTTTTTATAGTTATTGAGAGCTGTATTGTGACCTAACATGTGGTCTATCCTGGAGAAAGATCCATGGGCACTTGAGAAGAATGTATAACCCACTGAGTTTGGATGCAGTGTTCTGTATATGTCTGTTAGGTCTAACTTGTTTATCATATTGTTCAAATTCTCTGTTTCCTTCTTGATCTTCTGTCTAGTTGTTCTATCTAATGATGTGAGAGGGGTGTTGAAGTCTCCGATGATTATTGTAGAAATGTCTATTTCTCCCTTCAGTTTTGCCAGAGTTTGTCACATATATTTTGGGGCACCCTGGTTAGGTGCGTAGATATTTATGACTGTTATATCTCCCTGGAGGATCATCCCTTTTATTAATATGTAATGGCATTCTGCATTTCTTATCACTTTTTTGCATTTGAAGTCTGTTTTGTCTGATACTAGTATAGCTACCCCTACTCTTTTCTGTTTACTATTCGTGTGGAGTATCTTTTTCCAACCTTTTACTTTCAGCTGGCTTGTATCCTTGTGTGTGAGGTGAGTTTCTTGTAAGCAGCATATGGATGGCTCATGTTTTTTTATCCATTCTGTCAGTCTGTATTTTTGATGGGAATTTAATCCATTCACATTCAATGATATTACTGAAAATGCACTATTTATTTCCTCATTTTATTCTTTGGTTTTCATATGTCATTTTATTTTTCTCTTTCTTTTTACTCTTTTGGTTATCCTTTCTGCTTTTCTTTCTTCTATACTCTCCTCCAAGCCTCTCTCTCCTGTCTTTTTCTTTCAGGTTCTAAGGCTTCCTTTAATATTTCCTGCAAAGGTGGATTCTTTTCTGCAAACTCTCTTAGTTTCTGTTTGTTTGTGAATACTTTATATTCACCTTCATATTTGAAGGACAGTTTTGCTGGATAAAGAATTCTTGGCTGGCATTTTTTCTCTTTCAGTTTCCTAATTGTATCATACCACTGTCTTCTCGCCTCCATGGTTTCTGAAGAGAAATCTGAACAAAGTCTTACTGGACGTCCTTTGTACGTTATTGTTTGCTTCTCTCTTGCTGCTCTGAGAATTTTCTCTTTATCTTTTACATTTGACATTCTGAATAATATGTGTCTTGGTATAAGTCTATTAGGATTTATTCTAATTGGGGTACGGTGTGCTTCTTGGACATGTAAGTTCATTTCTTTTGTGAGAGTTGGGAAATTTTCAGCTATTATTTCCTCAAATACTCTTTCTGCCCCTTTTCCTTTCTCTTCTCCTTCTGGAACTCCCATGACACGTATGTTCTTGCGTTTTGTGTTGTCATTCAACTCTCTGAGCCCCTGCTCAATTTTTTCCATTCTTTTCTCTCTCTGTTCTTTTCTCTCTTCAATTTTAGCTGCTCTGTCTTCAGTATCACTTATTCTTTCTTCTATCATTTCAAGTCTGCTGTTGTATGCTTCAAATGTATTTTTTACTTCACCTATTGTGTCTTTCATTCCCATGAACTCCATTACTTTTCTGTTCATGATTTCAAATTCTTCTTTACATTCGTGCAATGACTTCTTGATGTCATTGATCTCTTTAACTACATTCTCATTCATCTCATTAATTTGATTTTGGAAATGTGTGCTCATCTCACTGATTAGTTCTCTCAAAATCTGCATCTCTTCTGGGACTTTGCTGTATTCCTTTTCTTGGGCCATGTTCTATTTTCTTAGTATGGTTAGTAATTTTTTGCTGGTGCTTAGGCATCTGGTTAGTTTGTATTTTACTTAGATGCTCTATCTCTTTCTCTTTTATGGGGTTTTAGTGGCAGGAGGCTGTGAGTTACCACCGCTCTTTGATTTTTGGCTCAAACTTGATTGTTAGGATTGTTCTGCTGGTTGCTCAAAACTGGGCACTGGACCCAGTAATTGGTTGTAAAGTCATTTCCTAGGGCCATGGGCAGGGAGGCTATAGAGGCCAGGAAAAGCCTCTCTTACTTATTAATTTTTTTATGTGCACTTCCTTGGTCTGCCAGGAGATGGCGCTTGTTGACAGTTCTCCATTCAATGCCTGGTCAGAGCGTATTTTTTGTGACACAGACCAGATCAATGTGATAGAGCTTCCTGTCTGGGGGCTAGGAGCCCTGTGATTCAAACTTTCTGAGACAGTTCTCCAGACTTCTCTTGTAGCACCCCCCATTTTCCCAGCTAGGAAATATTTCCACTCCCTTCTGAATCCTCAACAATCAGTCCCTGTTAGTAGAGGAGATTGGGAGGTTTGTATATCTTTAGCCCCTTGCAGGCTCCAAGGCAAACAATGGTGTAGCCCCACCCAGCCTGGAAGGGGTCTCGGGACAGGGCAGACCAAACCTGGGAGTCCAAAGCAGGGTCAGCCCCAGGCTCTCTTTCCCCTCTCCCGTGGTGTTCTCAACAATTAGTCCAGGCTAGAAGAGAGGGAGGCTGCGAGGGTAGGATTTCTCCAGTCCTTCCTAGGCTCCCAGGGCAAACCACCTTGTGGAAAGGTCTGTGGGGCTCTGCAGCCCAAATTTCACATCTGAACTTGAGTCAGCCTAAGGCTGTGTCCCTCTCTCTCCCCTTTCCGGGAGTGGCAGATCCCTGAAGCCCCCTTTGTCTGTGTTTGCAGGCCCAGAGGCCCGAGAATTCTGAAGAGTGTGGGGGAGGGTGCCGGCAGCAGCAGAAGCTGCTACTTGTAACTCACAGTTCTGTAGTCGCGATTTCCCTCTTTTGTCCCTCTCTCCTCTGGGTGGTGTGCAACCTTCACCTGCTGTCCTAAACCCTAGAAGATCTTTTTCAGGGCTGTTTCAGCTTGTCCTCTAGCTATTTTTCTGGAGAAGAGATTCCCGTGTCTTACTAGTCTGCCATATTCCCGGAAGTCCCTCACAGTTCAGTTTTAATGGCATATTTTACAAGTTGAATTCTAATTGAAAAGAGTAGAGTTAATTAATGAAAATTTCAGTGTTGACAATGAACTTTATGGAGATCCATTAGGGAGTTCACATACATTCTTCCATAGTTTAAAGTATGAATGACTCCTTTTATGTTTGAATATGAAAATGAAGAATAGTTCCCTACCTTAGAAACAAGCCACCATCTTTAAAATAAAATAATAAAATAAAATAAAATAAAATAAAATAAAATAAAATAAAATAAAATAAAATAAAATATTCATTTGAACCATCAAAGGTGAGTTTCTAATGAACCACAATTTAAATCCAGCCCCACTTTGGACTCTGCAAACAACAGGGTTTTGATTGAAGTACTGCTGTCCTCCATAATCTAATGTTATAATACCTTTAGTTGCTTAGTTTATAAACAAAAGTG
>JAKSZT010033836.1:293755-325795 GCA_026826555.1 Tolypeutes matacus
TGAAATGAAATGAAATGAAATGAAATGAAATGAAATGAAATAAAATATTCATTTGAACCATCAAAGGTGAGTTTATTATGAATCACAATTTAAATCCAGCCCACTTTGGTTTCTGCAAGCACCAGGGTTTTGATTGAAGTACTGCTGTCCTCCATAACCTAATGTTATAATACTTTTAGTTGCTTAGTTTATAAACAAAAGTGCCCAATTTGTTTTTAAGTGAAATGAAGCCTGAAACAGTAACTGAGAATTACAAATTAACAAATAATTATGACCACAAAATAATTATATAGATGCCTTTATATTATAAATTAGGAAAAGGTTAATATATGAAATTTCTGAATCTGGCTGAATTTAGCCTCAACTTGTTATTTTGTTGATCATTCTAAACAGATCTCACAGTCTTGGTTTTGGTTGCTCTAAGACTTAACCTCACCTTTGTGTATATTTACTATTGTGATGGTTATTCTAATCTAAAACTATTTTTGTTTATAGTTATTTCAGAATTAAAGTCACCCTTGTGTATGCTTGCCATTGTGATGGTAACCACTCTGCCATCCCTTGTTTGAGTCCATAAAATCTCCTCTCCCCTAGTTTGTGGAAGGCAGATTTGAGACACCCTTTCTCCTGTCTTTCTGCTGACATTAATAAACCTGCTTTATCTCATGACCATCCTGGTGTGGCTTCCAATTCATCTGCTCTTGGCCAGAACTAAGAGGGATATTGGTGGGATTTCCTTCAATTTGGCACCCAGATGGGACCCCATGACTCTGAGGAGATTGCTGTCTGGTGGAATTCACAATCTTTAGGGTTAGATATCCACTCTTCAAATCCATTGGCCTCCAGAGTCCTATTATCACCAAGTACTGAGGATTGAAGGATTTGCCAGTCCAAGCATCAAGGATCCTGAAAGCAGCAGGTCATGAGAGAAACCAGTTTTCCTGTAGACTTCAACCACCTTGTTGAGCACAAAATTAACTGGGTCTTTGTCTTGGTTTTGTATTGGAGTGATGGATTAAATCTCATGCCAAAGCTGTAAATGCAAAGCCCACACTCTGTTTCTTGGTTTCTAGGTTCTAGGTTTCTAATTTGGGGGATGGAATGGGTCTAAGGACTATGGTTTATAGTCCTGCCTGGAGATGGCTTGTCATCCCCTGAGTGCAGGCTCCAGGAATAGGAAACCTCAACTCTGGGCATGAGATTAGAGAAAATATAATGGAACTGGTTTTACTCATCTGAAGACTGCTTGAAAGTTGAAAATGGAAATAAGCAGAGCTCTGAATTAAAAGAACATTTTGCCTTCCAGATATATTTTAAAACATTGAGGACAATTTGGTTATAAGCTGATGACAAAAAAAGTATTTTTTTTGTTGTTGTTGTAAAACTGCATGGGCACAGTGCAAGTAAGAAGGATCAGAAATAGCTTTTGAAGCGATCTCTTGGGTATAATGCTATTTTACAGTTAAAATTATTTTATAAGAGAAGGAGAATTATAAAATAAAATAGTAAGTTTTGTGTTTGTTTCTGTATCTAACTCTACTTTGTGTATGTCTGTTCAGTGTATATTTTCACACCTCTGGATGTTAATATCAAGTTAACAAATGAAAATTCTTAAGAAAGCTCTATTCAAATTATGAAAAAATTAAATAAGCACAGATATATGAGCTTCTGGTGCTCTTTTTAATTTTATTTTTAAAGAAGCTTTAAATTACATAAAAATATAGGAGTTTCCCATGTGCCCCCTCCCACACTTTTTCACATTAACAATGTCTTTCATTAGTGTCATACATTTGTTACAATTGAACACATATTGAAGCATTGCTACTAATGGTGGACTATAATTTACACTATAGTTTACATTTTATCTCACACAATTTTTTAAGTTATGACAAAATATATAATGGACTGTATCTGTCATTGCAATGTCATGCAGAACAATTACAATGTCCCCATATTACACCTATTCTTCCCTCTCCCTCCCCTCAGAACCTCTGGTGATGACTGTCTTTATATCAATGATAAAAGTTCTTCTGTTGCTAGAATACTAGTAAGTCTATAATAGAATAATAATAAGTCTAATTTGTTCCATTATGCATTCCACACTCTTGAGGATTTGGGGATGGTGATGCTAACTCTGTTTCTAATTGAGAAAGGACTTAGATCCCATGGGGCAGATGGATGGAACTATCTTGCTTGCAGTTGTAGACACTCACTGTTCCTTGGCATGGGAAAGCTTATAATCTAAATATTCAGACCTTGGATAATTAGTTGTTGTTGTTTTTTTCAGGATGAAAATGTAACAAAAATCAGAATAAAGGAATTATTAGTAAAAAGTTTTTTCCTAGAAACCTGTACCTACCTAGCCCCAGGGGCTTCTCGAAATTGATTGAATTAAAGCTCTCCTAAAAACCATGTTAGGAAACTCTGTGGGATGGGCTGGGTGTGGAAAATGGGGGAAATGTGAGTTTAGCCTAAAATTCTGTTTACCAGACCTGGAAATTAAAAATGAAAGAGACAAAGGCAATATTGCAGAATAAACTTTGAATTGCATAGCTTGTCTGTAATCCTCCAGTTAAATTTTTACAGCTTTGGAATGTGAGAAAATAATAATCATATGGCCAAATTTCAGGAAGTAAAGGAAAAGTCCTTGAATGCTATGAAATGTTTTTTTTTCTAAATTATGATTAAAACAAATTAAACAATTGATAAGTTGACATTAAGTCTGTTGAATAAGATGATAACATTGTAAGTTTTTAACTAGTGAAATTATTATTTTTACAAACCATCTTTGAAAAATAATTGTTTTGCTTAAAGTGAAATGACTTGCTTTTCACAGAACAGAATGGGGGATATAAACTAAGGCTTAAATGGATAATTAGAACAGTTGTGAAAGCTTCTTTTAGAAAGTATGTTTTATCCTAAAATAAGATGGCTAGTTTTCATAAAATCAGGATGGAAATATATAGGACAAGATTGAAAGAATATGGAAAGTTGTAGATGGGTAGAGAAATAAATTTAGTTTGTTGCTAACTAATTTAATAAGCTGATTTAAAAGTGAAATTTGTCTTAAGATTAAGTAACTAGTCTATATGGCTGTAAATTATTAATAAGAAGTTATAGGTTGTAAGAAGTCTGTAAAAGCATTTTCTAAATTGAGAGATTTCAATGTAAATGGCTGATTCTGGGAAATCATTGTTAAGTAGAAATCTAGGAGTTTGTATTTATAACAAAAAATAACTTCATAGTAGAGAAACCTGTCAGAGGCCATCTTCATCTATTATGATCATTTCTAAGATTTGTTTGCCAAATGGTATGCAGATGCAAAACCAAAGTGTGACTGTAAAAGTAACACAGTTTTCTTAAAATTTTAATCTGTTAAATTAGAAAATACATGAAAGTCTTTTAAACATGATGAATACATAAAGAACAAAGAATCTATGCCTTATCAGGATGGCTTCATGTACTTCATGTTGACCTTATCATAAACTTAATGGTTTAAAAAAACATAGGGCCATTGTTATTTTGGAAGTTAAGTCTTTTCCTAACTATTTTACTAATTTCTCACTGTGATAATGTTAGAGGTTCCTTATTACAAGGTTCACAATGTGTGATTAACAGACTGTGACATAAAATAAAGGCAACCCCCATCCATGACCTATGTGACTGATTCAACAAAGCATAGCCTATGTGAGTAAATTCAACCAAACATCTCCTCACAAGAACAAAGGAGCCACGTGGCAATGGCACAGAGTGAGACAAGGATCTCCACACCCTCCTGACCAAGACTCCATCAGCCCCTCTTACATTCAAGTGTACATTACTCCTTAGCCCACTACCCCCTTAACCATACAAAGAAAAGAATTTGCTTCTATGGTCCCCTATTCACTTTTTTTTTTTTTTTATATATATATATACATATATTTTAAGAGGTGCTTAGATTACTTAAAATATTACACGGAACCCACTGAGATTCCCATGTTGCCCACCTCCCACACCTCCTACCACATCCCACACAAACATCTCCCACAGTGTGGCCCACCAACCTCAATGAACTTACACATCCTGGAGCCTTGCCACCAACCATAGACCACAGTTCACACTGTAGACCACACTCTCTCCCACTCAGTTCTGAGTGGTGTGTGCTGATTTAAAATGGCCTACATCCATTGCCACAACAGTACTCAGGACAACCTCCAACTCCCAAAGAAGCCCCTGTATTTCAACTGCTCATCCCCTCCCTACCCAAAAACTGTCAAGTGGCCACTGGCTCCACCTCATTGTTATAATTTCTTGCATTGCAAGAATCACCATATGTGAGCAAGAGAATACCATCAAGTCCACTCTAGTCCATAGTTCTTCCCCCCTATTCACTTTTAAATCAGCTTATTAGAATTTGCTTCTAAGACTACTAGGTCTTACCTGAATCCTAATCCCTCTCTCACTGATTAACATTTCCCCACCTTTTGATGTACTGTATAAATTAATAATTACCCCTTCCAGGGGTGGGCTGAAGTCTATTCTTCAGATCCCTTACATTGGGAGATCTCCTCAATAAATTTCTTGCCTGTAAACATCAGTCTCCATGTCCCAGTGACTGCCATTTTTACTAACATTTGATGCCAAAATCTGGGACTGGGATTGTGTTGAGACTAATTGGTGGGGAGTCTCTACCCTGCCACTGCCAAACACCCATCCAGCACTAGACAGCGAAACACAACTGGTTGAGTCAAGGATTTCTCTGCTGGAGGATCCTGCTCTCTCTCTCTCCTTTTTCTATTGTCCAGGAAAACACATGAAAAATCCTAGTGCTAGGTCAGTGATTCTAACTGTCCCTGAGGGCCAGAGTTGGTCAGAAACCCATGTCCTTATAGGAGAGACCCTTGGCTCTGGAGAAATCTAGTTCCAAGTGCTATCTCCTCTTTCCCTGGGTTATTTCTGACTGATTCAGTGATGACTGTCTCACTCAGAATCTCTTCTGTTTTAAGAATCCTTACTCTCACCCATGCCACCTAAAATGGGGAACTTGATTTTGGCCCCCACAAAAACTGCACCTTTAGGTTGACTCTTCCATCACTTTGAAACTGTACCAAGAAGGAGACATCAGACCCCAAAGTCTCATTTTCTATTCAACATCTGTGTGACTGCAACATAAAATGGACAATGAAAATCAATGGCTGGAAAATGGCTTTTTCGATTTCCAAGTTCTCTGAGACTTAGAGAACTTTATCCAGTGCAATGGCAAGTGGTCTGAAATTCCCTACACTCAGGCTTTCCTTTTCCTTCATAACCATTCATCCCTCTGCCAATCCTGTACCACCTACTAAATCCTCCTTCTCCCCAATAACCCCCCATTTCACACACAGAAAACCCTTCTTCCAACTTTGTTCCCTCTGATCATGCCCCTCCTCCACTGCTATATTCCTCATTACTGTTCCCTGAGGCTACCCCATCCTCCTCACATTTCCCCACACCTCCCCCTGAACCTGCTCCCTTCCCCCCACCCACCACTTGCTCAAAAGCCCAACTCCCACCTTTCAAGCCTCCTTCCACAGCTCCTGTCCTCCATATCCAGGAAGTGGTTAAGGCAGAAAGCATTCTGTGCATTCATGTCCCCTTCTCCCTCCCTGAACTCTCCTAAATCAAGCACAGTCTTGGGTCCTATTCCTCTGATCCTTCTCATTTTATCAAAAATTTCAATATCCAGCTGTCCCTAATAACTTTACTTAACAAACATACAACTACTCACCTCTTACAAGGAAACTTTTAGCTGTCTCCTAAGTCTAAGTATACCCCAAAACATGAAGAAGAAATTAAATGTGTAACTTATTTATATATTTGGGAACAGTAGGAAAATCTTAAGGATTTTTAAATTTCTCACTACCTATTCTTTCCTATACTGACATGCAGAAAATATATTTGTTTATAGTTTTAGTTATTCTTAGAAAAGTGGATATGTTATAAAAACAACCAAAATCCTTATCAGTTACACTGTTCTGATTTTATGCTTCTCTAAAAATGCATGTAGTCATCTCATCTTCAAAAAAAGGGACTTAAAAGGAAAAGCAAAGCAAGTCTATAAGTTTTGTTTTAACCTGTTGATTAATGTAATCTTGGTAAAAGTGAATTCAGTCACAAAACATCTACTATGGTCTGTAGTTAATGATTTCTAGGTGCAGTTTTATTTAAAATACTCATAAGTTAATTAAGACCTAGATTGTAAGCACTTGAAGCAATCATATTTATACTTGATCTCTGATCTCTAATTGTTATGTCTATGTCCTAAGATGCTTTACTCTTTGTGTATAACCTAATAGCTTCCTAGAATTTTGGGGGGCCTATGACACCTGGAATGCAGAGCTAAAGTTAGCCAGCTCTAAAGGTCCTAAAAAGCAGCATTAATTCTAAAAGTCCACCCCAATTAAAGGAGCTAAAAATAATCATATTTAATTAAAGGGAAATGGGGAGAAGAGGAACAAGATGACAGCAGAATAAAGAGATCTAAGAGTTAGCTCACCTGACAGTGCAGTTAGTAATCATGGACAGATATCAAAAGCACTTATATGGGGGACCAAGGAGACCAGAATATCATCAGGCAACATCCTTGAGAGAATGGAAGTAGAAGACTGCCCATATGCAGTGAAGAGTTGTGAGTTAGAGCACTCCATGCTATGAAGTCCAGTATCCATCCCCCAATGACAACGCAAGCTACCTTGGGAGCTTATCCCTTATGTAACATGGGTGATCCAGAAGGAGAAGAGACAGGAAAATTGGTAGAAGGAACAGTTGAGGAAATAATGGTAGAAAATGCCCTAATCCTATTGAAGGACATAGGTATCTGTCAAAGAAGAACAATGTACTCCTATCCACACAAATCCAAATAGACCGACTCTGAGACACCTACTATTAAAGGTTCCCCCTTATAAGGTTTGTAATGATTAACAGGTTATAAGACAATAAATCAATTTCTTCATAAATTGAAGAAAGGCAGCTGCCAGCCATAGCCTACCTAAACCATTGTGCAAGTTATCACCCTTCCCCCTCCCAAGAATAAACTAAGTGGACCAGATAAGGACCATCACCCCTTCCAGGCCCAAGCTCCACCAACCTCTCCCACATTCCAAGACTTCAAAGCCCACTTACCTCTGGCCATTTGACCCCAGGCTGTACTAGTTTCCCCACTTATTGATGTACTGTATAAAGTCATATCCACCACCTTCCATGGCTGGGTTGAAGTCTCTCTTCAGACTCCTGTCATGCTGGTGGGGGAGCTGAAGTCTATTCTTCAGAACTCTTCTATTGGGAGAACTTCCCAACAAACTTTCTTCTGCCATCGTCGGTCTCAAAGTCCCAGTAAGCACTGTTTTTCTCTAACATTTGGTGCCAAAAACCTGGGCTGGGGTCATTTTGAGACTGATTGATTGGTGAGGAATCTCCCCTGCTGTGGCTGAATGCCCATCTAACACCAGGCATTGAATCATAGGAGTCAAAGATTTCTCTGCTGGAGGATCCTGCTCTCTCTCTTTCTTTACTTTTTCTGTTGTCCAGGACAAATAACTGAAAACTGAAAAACCTAGTGTTAGGTCAGTGAACCTCACTGAACTTGCTCCATCCTCCTTCCCTTCCCCCATACCATTCCCTGGGCCTACTACCTTCTTCCCACCCATCACCCACTCTCAAGCCAAACTCTCCATTTTTCAACATCCTTCCTCAGCTTTTGTCCTCTCTCTCCAGAAAGTGGCCCAGACAGAAAGCATTATGCATGTTCATGTCTCCTTTTCCCTCTCTGATCTCTCCTAAATCAAATACCATCTCAGATTCTATTCCTCTGATCATTCTCATTTTATCAAAAATTTCAAAATTTTTTGACAAACCTACAATTGCCTGCCTCTTACAAGTAAGCTTTTAGCTAACTCCTAAGTCTGTCTAAGTGTACTCCTAAAGAGTAATAATCCAAAATATATGTGTTAAATATCTGGCTATCTAAACTGCTAAATTAAAGCTTAACTGCATTTATAGTGCTCAAATATTCCTGTTTCTGATTACTAAAGTGTTTCCAAAAACAAGCTTCATATTACAAGCAAAACTGACTCCAGAAGAAAAAAAATCTTAAAAACAATAAAATCAAAGATATAAAATAATGAAAAGCCTAAAAATAGCCATTAGTCAAGTTAATGAGCTTTATGTTTCTGTCAGTATGTCTTAACTCATTTTGGGTTTGTTTCTTCAGTGCTAGTGAATATTTTCATGACTCCAGATGGTAATATTAAATTGATAAATGAAAATTCTTAAAAATGCTCTATTCAAGTGGCCAAAAATTAAATAAGCACTTATATTAATAAGTATGGATGCTAATATATATATTAAATCTTTAAAGTGATGAAAACTGTAATCTTGACTAATGAAATTACTACAAATCTCTTCATATAAAATAGTTCTTACCTAGGCATGGCTTGAGCTGGGATGTTTGAATTGCTAATTACAGGAACTCATTGTAGAAAGAGACTGAATGGATTACAGCAGGAAAGCCTGTCATAGGCCACCTCAATCTGCATATTAAAGTGGTGATAGGGAGAAAATAGTTTTGATTCAATTGGGAATCTTAGGTTTTCATAAAATAATGGGGAAAGTAGTTTTTCCTGCACTGCTAAAATAAAATACCTGTTAATTAATGTAATCATGGTAATTATATATTGTAGGAAATTTGCTTTGAGACAGTTCTCAAAATCATTTTAGTAACTTGTATATGTAGGGTGTATAGAACATGTTTTTATTATTAAAGAAAAAGAATAATTTTCTCCCAAAATAAAACAACTGTTTATAAAGAAAAGTTAAAATATAAAACAAAACCTGAATGAATACAGATAGTGCAGAAAGTTTGTGAAAAATAAATTTTTGTAGTTGAGTAAAATTTATTGGGCCTATCTATAAAGTTTTAAAAGCTGTAATATCAAATAGTATACTAATGCAAAGTTAAAATTTTGTTCTTTCTCTGTTAAAATTACAAAATTCCCCAAATCAGTGGTCAGTAAAAGTTTGAAAAAATTATTGTCCTGACTAATTGGTATACAAAAGAAAAGATCTCTTTTATCAAAATAGCTCCTTAGACTTTAACCATAACATTTCCTTGACTATTTAAGAAAACTAAATCTTATTACTTTTTAAAGAACATAATGTTCAAACCTGTTTTCTCAGAGTTAAATCCTAAAAGATATCTTGCACCTTGGGAAAAAAGTGAAATAATAGAATAGTTGAGTTCATTTGATATATTATAAGTTGAATGGAAAGTGTTGGAAAGTTTTCTGAAATTAAAAGATTTTTTTTAACCCTCTGTTAATCAAAGTTGTACCAGTAAACTGTTCATATGAATATTTAAAGAGTGCATAAAATTCCTGAAAATCTAAAAATATTTCAGCATAATATTAGATAAAATATAGCATTTTTAATTATTTTTAAAAAATGGTATATGTCACATAAACAACCTCTCCACCTAGAAATTACTTTAGCTTGGGGGCGGATATGGCTCAACTGGTTGGGTGTCCGTCTCCCATATGGAGGGACCTGGGTTCGATCCCCGGGACCTCCCGGTAAAATAAAAAAAAATTAAAAAAAATAAAAAAAAACTAATCTTAAAAAAAGAAATTACTTTAGCTCATGTTCATCTAATTTACCCCTCCTCTGCTAAAAAAGCAGCTCTATGACTGCAGAAAAAGAGCGACCATTGACAGCTGCCAGAGCTGTTACATAATAGTAGATTATCATGAATCAAAGTTAACACCACTGCTGTCAGCAGCAGTCCCAAATATTTCAAGTTTGTTGCAAAAATAATATCTGGTTATACACTAGTACTTTGTTTTAAAACTTGCTCAGGCCTTCTCTAGTATCTCTTTAGGCAAGTCAAATCAGCCTGCATTCACCTTCATGAGAGAAGTCTAAAGGTGGATTTTTCAGTGCTTCCCCAAGGCTGTGTGCATAGCCCAACCATCTGTCCTGGCATGGGGGCAAAGATTCTGGCTGTGTGGAAAACCTGTGACTGTAACGCAATTGATTATATTATATTAACCAGTAATCCTTTTCTCAGTATTAAAAGAAGCATCAGAGACAATGGTATCTTATCTTAAGAGCCTGAGATGGGCAAATTCAGACAAGCTACAAAGTATTGGCTGTCTATCAAATTGTTCAGTTTTATTTAGTTAAATAAATAAAAAAAGGTACCCTTTGCTGTAATTGATAAACTACAATGTTTTCTAATAGGGTTTATAATACTGTTGAGATACTGAAAACACTTCATCCCTCATTTAGCTCATATATTAAAACAATTATATGTGTAAATCAGAAAAGTTTGTGCTGGAAATGAGAACAACCAACCCCACCCCCCAGCAGGCTGCTTTTCAGAAATAAGGGCAAAACACAAGTTTAAGCAGTAAATTTACCTTGTAAATTGGATGTAGCCTGTACCAATATTGGTTTTGTTAGGAGTTTGTGGCAGAAGCAACATTCTAAATGAATAGCCTTGGGCTTTAGTCAACAATTGTAAGACGAAGCCAAAATACAAGAAAGGAACAATGAACTGTTGTGGGCTGCCCTCTGTAGGGAGGAGAGATCTGTGGAAGAACATTTGGGATGCCTGCCAGCAGCAACAGGTAACTGTCTATCAGGTCCCTATCCACTCCCCTAACATCTCTCTTAGGACTGTTGAGGCAGATGCCCTCATGAAGATCCAGAGCCATACCATTGAAATCCAAAAGCAGCAGAGTGGCTCCACTGAAAGGGCAAATATTGTGGGTACCAGACATTGTGATGCCTAGCCCAGCAGTTCCAACTGGCTGTCACTCTCCAGCAACTCATGAATTTCACCCAGGAGTGCCCTTCATGCTCACTCCAATGACTGCAACGTCAGGCCCTCCTGCTTTCATAAGGGTCAAGGTATTCTTTCAGTGATGCAGACACTGCAAAGGGACTCTTACAACTGGATCCTTACTACAGTGGAGTAAGCCATAGCTCCAGTTAAGATGCTAACAGCAAGAGCAAGACAGATACTAAAGTTACAAATTAAAGTGCCAGCCACCCCACAGCACAAAAAGGGGAAGTAATAATAATTTGTTGTTGCCTATGCCTCAAACAATACAAATTTGGAGAAAATAACATCATTTTAAACATAGGCCTATGTAGTCCTACTGGTTGGAAATCTTAAATCCATGGAAAATAAAAAATCACCCAAAATACTGTTATGAAACCACAGTTAATAATCTAAATACCCCTATCACCTCTAAAACTCTATGTGTGTAAGCCCACCAAATTATGTAATTTCTCTGTCAACGATTATTGTTCAGTGTTGAGTATATAATCTTATTATTCCTTCTCCTAAGATGCCTGGAGGTGATAACCTCACAGCCCACCCTAAATTTCATGGTTAATTCCTATCCTTACCACAATTATAACTCTCATTCTCCTCATATCAGCAAGTCCATACATCTTCCATCCAATAACTCAGTTAATCCAAACAGCTGTCTAAGATATCACCCATGATGATGTACTTTCTCCTGCTACAAAAATACAGTGCCAGCCACTGAGCCAGAAGACACAATATCTCAACACCGAAGGGGAAGAGTAACTGAATCCCACAATGTCCCATTACAGCTGAAAGCAGCAATATTGATGCCCACCTTCCCACTCTCCCTCCCCACCCAACTGTATAAAAAATAGTTGGTAATGTTAGCCCCATTTAGCAAGATAACTCCCTGTGACCCTAGTTGACACTGGCAGGTCTCCCTTGCCCCAATAACAGATGACTACAAACCCCACCCCTGTCCCTAATCCAACAGGATGTACCAATCTCAAAACCAGTCATGAGAATATCACAAGATTGTGGGAGGTACCTGTGCAATCATAAATGAAACTTGTTCTTATATTAAGAAAACTGGGCAGGTAGAAGAAAATCTTAAAATTTTAAAAGAAAACATAGAGATCATTCAGAGGGCCTGAGACAACAGCTATGGAAATCAATCCTGGTTATCCTCATTTCTCTCTTTCTTTTCCTCACCCCTAAAATCAATTCTTTTGTCTATTATAACACCAATACTGTTACTATTGTTGCAGGTTCTTTTTGGTCCTTGTCCCTTACAGCTTCTCATATGATTTAGATGCTGAATTGTACAATCAACAACTCAGGAATATCTAGATGGTATCTTCTTGCTACATGAATGCTAATACCAACCTCTTTGGGACCAGAAATCAGAACCCATTGAACAGAACAGAAGGGAACCCTTCACTGTCCAATAACAGCAAGAAGTAGCCAGACTGAGGCAGTGTCCCCAAACCCCTCACCATTCCATTCTGCCCAGTATTCCCATTACTTAGGTCCTTCATCATATATATATATATATATATATATATATATATATATATAAATCAAAGAGTTATAAATGTTACAGGTCCCCTCTATGAGGTTTGAAATGATTAAAGGACATAAGACTATGAATCAATACCCCTGTGACCTAAATTGAACAAAGGCAGCCTCCAGCCATAACCCACCTGACTGATTGAGCAAGCTATTATCCTGTAGACAGCCCATACCCTCCCAAGAATAAACAAAATGGAGAAGATAAGGACCATCACCCCTCCAGGCCTAAGCACCACCAACCCCTCCCATATTCCACAACCTCCTAGCCCACTTCCTCTGATCATTTGGCCCCAGGCTGTATTCCGTTTACCACTTATTGATGTACTGTGTAAAATCATGTCCACCACCTTCCATGGGTGGGCTGAAGTCCCCCTTCAGACCCTTGCCATGCTGGGGGGGGGAGGGGCTGAAGTCTATTCTTCAGACTCCTCCATTGGGAGAGTTCCCAATAAACTTTCTGCCTGCCATTGTCACTCTCCATGTCCCAATGAACACCATTTTTCTCTAACACCTACTGAAGTCAAATGCCAAAGATAAAGAGAGAATCCTGAGGGCAGCACAAGAAAAGCCATCCATCACATGCAAGTGTCACCCAATAATATTAAGCACTGATTTCTCATCAGAAACCGTGGATGCAAGCAGGCAGATGTGTGATATATTAAAATAGTGAAATAGAAAAACTGCCAGTCAAGAATCTCGTATTCAGCAAGATTGTCTTTAACAAAAGAGGATGAGTTTAGAATATTCACAGATAAAGGGAAACTGAGGGAGTTTTAAACAAGAGACTGGCTTTGCACAAAATGTATGCTACAAAACCATGAGAAAATTTGAACATATGGTGGCAATTGTACTTTCACAAGAATATCTATTCTTACTATGCTATAACACATACACAAAGCCATGAATTCACATTTCCAAAGAAATTAAGTAATCATTTCACTATAGGACACACAAAATGCATGGATATTTATTCAATTCACCAAAGAAATAAAGTAATATTGTCACTATATTTCTACACTGCAAGAAAAATATCAGCCCACTGTTTAGTGTTAAAAATTGCCCAGTGGGTTCCGTGTAATATTTTGGGTAATCTAAGCACCTCTTAAAATATATGTATATATATATATAAATAACATTTTTGTAAGCAAATACACATATATACATATATATTTATATATCATTTTGCAAATGTTTGTATGTATTGTGAGAATTTTGATTTTTACCCATAATAAAAAAAAATAATAATCATAAAAAGAAAAAAAAATTGCCTTAAGAGAGTCCATCATTAGAATAACCTTTTTTCACTAATATGATTGTTGAAATTTCAGTTTAACTGATCATCCTCTTTAAATTTATGTTGTAAATTTACGGTTGTTGTTTATATCTACATTAACTTGTTTCAATATCTGTGCTAGAGGAAGGACGGACACAAATTTAAAATCATAATAAAGGGCTTAATTCTTCCAAATGGGCATAGGGAGGAGACTTCCTCCTTCCTCCCATCTGTCTCTGCACTTAATTGAGAAAATCTGTAAATTGTTTTTCTTTGTCCTTAAAAAATGTACATAAATTTAAAATGAAAAAAGTTGAATGAGCCTCTTGCAAATTACACAAAACAAAAGAGTCTCCATTTCTTTGTAATGTAAACAGGGAAGTGCCCTTAAATTTCAGTTTCCTTTAAGAGATTAGCATTATTTCCAGCCCTAAATTGCAAATCTACCTCTGAAATGTCTTGAGAATGTGTATGTACCTGGCAAAATCCCATTAACAACCTGAAAAGGGTGAGTTTTTTTTTTGAAATCTCTTTGCTAAATGCCTGTGATGCACAACATTCTGCATTAAGGCTTATTCAATATTAAAATTGTTTTTCTTTCTCTTCTTCTTTTCAGGAGATGTTTTCTGAGTTAGGAGAGGATTTTTTAATTCATGTTAAAGTAAATTATTACAGAAGATATTGTTTTGGTGAGTTTAAAATTTGGGCAGTTTCCAAACCAAACACGGAATGGAGCTTTCACAAGACAAATAACAGGGAAAGGATATATAAGGTGAAAGGGAAAACATAAAGTAAGAATATTTGATTGGTTACTGTAAAATCCTTTTAGGAATTTGTTGATCTTCAGGTTAAGTTTGACACCTAGTGGCTATAGTGTTTCTCTGCATTTTATATATTTTATAAAATCTGCTGGTTTCCATTTGTTATATTTATCATTTACATTTCCACAACAAAGATAATATAAGTCATTGTTAAACTTCTTACTCAGGAAAGAAGAAAGGAAAAGGAAATGTCCTCTGTGGTATCAACCAAGTATAACACTGGGGTATTTCATATTACCTCATGTATTCTTTAATATGTTTCTGAGCTAGGTAATAATTTCCATATTGTATTGTTGAAGAAAATGAGGTTTAGGAATATTAAGCAATAAAACTACAGAAACAACTGCCAAGTTTACTTAAAACTACTCAATGTTTCTACCTTTCTCTTAGCAATGTGTCTCACTCAAATTAATATGTAAGTGTATTAGTCAGGGTTCTCTTGGGAAACAGAATCAGCAGGAGATATCTGTCAATAATATGAAATTTTAAAAGAGTCTCTCACATGACCGTGGGGATGCACAAGTCCAGGTTCTGCAGGGTAGCTGCAAACCAGTGGCTCTGATGAAAGCCTGAAGAAGGGTCATTGATGAGTTTCTGGGAGAAGTTGCCTGTCCAACGATGAGCTGGGAAATTCTCTCTGAATGTTGAAATCACTTCCACTTTTAAGTCATTCAACTGATTGGATAAAGGCACCACCCATTGATAATGTAATCTCCCTGATTGATGCAGATGTAATCAGCCATTCACTCAGTAAACTCACTGGTAATTGAAGTCCATAAATGCTCTTATATTACAATTAGCCCAGTGCTTACTGGAATAAACACCTGGACACAACTACTGGCCAAGTTGACACATTAGCCTAACCATCACAGTAAGTATTAGATTTCCTGCATCAAATTCAAATATAGGACCTCTTCTTTATTATTTGACTGCATAAAGTTCTCATATGTATAGGATATCCTTTAGGCCATTTACAGCCATTTATTAGTAGTGAAATATGTGATGTGTGAAAAGCCAAAAATTTTAGCATACTAATGAGTGCCTATAAAGTCTACCTAGCACTATCAGTACCTATAATATATTTTCAATTATTTATTTCCTGCATGACAGAGATATTGCTATTCTAATTAACCCTTAATTCCACATGTACTGAATCATATAACCTATTCTATTCTCCTTGTGTCTTGGATCCCATTACTCCAGACATTTCTCTTTGTCCAGGCACTTGACTCTTCTTAACTTAATGAATGCATTACATCCACACAGCACTCTTCTAATAGAGATTTTCATGTGGTACAGCCAGGAGGAGATCTAGGAAAAAGCATAGTGACAGAAATATTTCTCTTTTTACAAGACCTCCTCTAACATTTTTCCTTCCCTTGGATCCAAGGGGCACTCTAGTATGATGAAAAACTATTCCATCTATTCCATAGGAAATTAAATCTGACTAGTGATTCATAGGTCTGTTTGATATAGTTTAATATAGCATTTTCCCAGGAGAGAATCTAGGTTTTGTTTTTTTCATTGGTTTGTTTTCAGTAAAGAGATTGTCCATGGTTGTGCACCTGTGTGTATAATTTGTGATGAGTGAATTTGTGTGTAATGTATTTGTGGACTTCATTTTATTGAGAAGGGATCAAGAGAAAGACTATCCCATCAAAAAGAATGTATGGTATAAAACCATGAAACTTTTATTCTATTAAAGGGGCCACAGCATTTTATTGAGAGAAATTATTATGAAAATGTATATAAAGCCCATAAGTAGACCATTGATCTAATATTAATGATGTATTTGCTCTTTGTTCTTTCTAACGTCCCTATTCCATCACTTACCACAATTACTGTTGACGTAAAAACATCTATCAAATAAAAATATAGAATAATTTGATTGTTTTCTTCAATGCATGAGAGTAAGCACAGAATAATTATGAAATATTTTAGGTCATAAATATGAAAATTTTAAAATCCTGCAAATTAATAGATTATTTTTTTAGATATGAGGTTTAAAATCTACCATACTTAATTTTAATAAAGAAATACCTTTATCCAGCTTAAAAACACTCATATTATACAGGCACATTGTATATTTCACACGCAAGTGTGAAATCACCAGGCAGGAAGAAGTTTAGATGTCTTAGGGGGTTGCAGTGAGGGGGCAAGTGAAAGCTTGGAAACCAAATTAACCTCTGAATGAAAGAGTTCCACATGATTTTCTGTCTTGTCACAGCCTTCCTATGCATCACTCTTTTCTCATTATCAAACCTGGCTCTGAGCTACAATTGATTGGGAATATTTAACCACCTTTTCACTCTTCTAATACCTAATGAGACCTATGATTATGTCACCAAAGTATCCTAGATATTTCAAAGTCAACTGAATTTCAAATATTTCTTTATTATTCATAAACCACCAATTTTTTCAGAATATTTTCATTTTTACTAAATTTCTCCTAGACTACCTTTTTCATCAAATCTTACTTTATTTGTGTACTGATACTTTTATTGTAAAGTGTACTTTCATCTGTATTTGGTCTATCATTTGGAAAAGTGAAGTAGCAGCTGTTTTTCTCTAACCCTTATTATTCAAGGAACAGGGAATATATCAGATGGGTCTATACTGTCTTTTCATGCCAAGCTTATGTTAGAGTTGAACTTCTTTATCAATGCCCAAGTGTTCAGAATATGTTTTCTTGTGCAGGAGATATTTTGTCTGGAGTGCATTATTAAGTTCCAAAATTAATGCTCTGGATTCTGAAAATAGTCTTCATGACAGTCCAGTTGATAGTCTAGTTCTTTGACCTAGCACAAAAATCATGTAAAGTTTCTCATTCAATTCTTAGCATGGCATGTAGAAAGTGTTGCATATGTGTTTGTAGTAGTTGTTCTTGTTTCTAGGATCAAAAACAATTTATGTATCAACCCCAGAGGAGTTACAACCACTGACACTGTTTATAGTTGTTATCTTAAAGATTACTTTAGTTTATTTCCATTCATTTACATATTGTAGTTGCTTACATTTGTTATTTTAATGGTTACTTTGCCTTATAGCCATTTATCTGTGTGATTTACCTTTATTAGGCAATGGTTAATTTAGCTTATTTCCATTTCTTGATATTATATTGTTATCATATGTTAACTGAGTGATGTATAATGCTACTCAACCACTCCATCTCTGCTTGTTTGAATCCATAAAAAAATTAAACTCTTGAGACTCAGGGAGACAGATCTGAGCTTTTTCCTCATCTGCCTTGTAAAAACCAACTCTTTCTTTTCTTTAAATCCTGGTATCACACATTAACTTCTGTGTGCACCAAACAATGAGTGCTTGCTCAGTAACAGAATTGGAGAGAAAGGTTAGTTGGAGGTGGTATCTAGGCCATTTTATTACTTTGCTTTTGGTAGCAAGAATGTAGTTCTATCAGTATTGGTGATAGTTAATGAATTACAAGTAATTGTTTCCCTCTTCAGCAAAGGAATCATATTTTTGAGGAGATGGGCAGAGAGATGCTGGTGATTTTTTTTCTGTGAAGGTAACTATGGGCTTTGCTAGAACTTTTTTAGTTTAGGAGCAAGGTTATGCTATAGCATCACTTTTCCCTCTGGAAGAAGAAAGAAGGTTGGAAGGCCTTTTGACAGGCTTCTCTCTCTGAATATCCACAAAGTCTGCCTGTGGTAGCACAGTTTCTTTCCATATATTCTTTTTTTACTGGTTTCCAAATTCTTGCAGCATTGCATTGACCAAGCATTTTAATTCCTTTGTGTTGCTTTCAGCACTCATTTATTTTCATCTCTGTAATGTTGTAAATTATGTAATTAACTTGTGAGATAAAATGAAAAATGATTTGATTATACCACAATTATACTTAAAATATAAGGAAACCTAGACATATTTAATTTTTTTATGCAAAAAACCTTTATTTTTAAAGAGGTTTTAAATTATGAAAAAAGGATTCCCATATACCTCACTTCCTCCTTCTCCCACATCTTCCTTTATGAATAACATCTTACATTAGAGTGGTGCATTTGTTACAATTGATGAACACACATTGAAGCATTGCTAATAACAAAGGCCTGTTGTTTACAATGTGGTTTACACTTAATATCAATGCCCTCAGAATGCCCTTTCTTCCAACTATTATTTCTTCCCCCTCCCCTCAGAACCTCTGGTAACCATTATTTTTAAATCATTGTTACATGTCCTTCCATTACTACAATATTAATAAGTTTAGTTTGTTCATGGTCACATTCCCCCTCATGTTTATTCATTTCTCAAACTTGAGGGATGGTGATGCCAGCTCTGCCTCAGTTTGAGAAGGGACTTAGATCTCATAGGGGAGATGAAAGAAAATAATTTTCTTGCAGTTGTAGATACTTTCTGTTTTGGGGGTGGGGGTTGTCCATCATGATCATTTTGTTCATTGTCCTGGCTAGTTAGATTAAGTGTAGAGTAGGTGTTGGCTGCAACTCTTCTGAGATCCAAGATTCAACTAGCATATGGAAAGAATGAAGATTTAAATTTCTGGGATATATATTTAATGGGTATAGTACTAATTATAGGATCAAATAAAAGGTGTAGAAGAATCATGTGTAAGGAAATTATAAATGAGTGTAATTCTGTTACATTGGGAAAATAGGTTGTCATATATTTCAAGATAAGGCCAATCAAGAGATTGCTGATATCAAGTGGTTGTGTGCCTTGCCTACAGTATCTGGGTGACTCTAGAGCCCTCAGGAGCACCCTTATTTGAGAGTTTGATTACAGTGGCTATTTGTGAGGTCTGCTTGAGCCATTCAAAAATGTAATCTCTGTTATAATTTCTTGCATTGCAAGAATCACCATATGTGAGCAAGAGAATACCATCAAGTCCACTCTAGTCCATAATTCTTCCCCCAATCTAGAGGCGACTGGGATGGTGATGTCCACTCCAACTCCAAGTGAGAGAGGGCTTATATCCCATGGATATGGTGGGTGGGATGATCCTGCCTACAGATGCAGGCCCTCTCCATTCCCTGGGATGGCCATTTCCCATCGTTGTCTCCTCACCAGGTGACTTGGATGAGTCCATTGAGCTGTAGGGTGTGGAGCCAGTGGCCACTTGACAGTTTTTTGGGTAGGGAGGGGATGAGCAGTTGAAATACAGGGGCTTCTTTGGGAGTTGGAGGTTGTCCTGAGTACTGTTGTGGCAATGGATGTAGGCCATTTTAAATCAGCACACACCACTCAGAACTGAGTGGGAGAGAGTGTGGTCTACAGTGTGAACTGTGGTCTATGGTTGGTGGCAAGGCTCCAGGATGTGTAAGTTCATTGAGGTTGGTGGGCCACACTATGGGAGATGTTTGTGTTGGATGTGGTGGGAGGTGTGGGAGGTGGGCAACATGGGAATCCGAGTGGGTTCCGTATAATATTTTAGGTAATCTAAGCACCTCTTAAAATATATGTATATATATATATAAAAAAATAACATTTTTGTAAGCAAATACACATATATGCATATATATTTATATATCATTTTACAAATGTTTGTATGTATTGTGAGAATTTTGATTTTTACCCATAATAAAAAAAAAAAAATGTAATCTCTGGAATGACCTTCTGACTCTTTCTGAAATCTCTTAGCCATTGTATTAGTCAGCCAAAGGAGTGCTGATACAAAGTACCAGAAATCAGTTCGCTTTTATAAAGGCTATCTATTTTGGGTAAAAGCTTACAGTTACAAGGTCCTAAAGAGTCCAAATCAAGGTTGATTTCTCACCCAAAGTCAGTTGCCAAATATTAATGCAGGATGGCAGGTGATGTCTGCAAGGGTTCAGCATTCCTCTTTCCTCTTAAGGTTCCATGGGCCCAGATTCCTCCAATATCAACTGTAGACTGGCATAGAGCTCAGCTGCCCTGTTCTCTTCAGCTGCAAACTATAAAGTGAATGGCTTATCTCTCTTCCCAGGGATGCAGGATTAAGGCTCTCTCCTCTTCCATGTCTATGGAATCTCTCTCTTCCTCTGTGTATCTTTTTCTGTGTAAATGTCCAATTACCTAGCCTACCAAGTGGGCAGGGACTCAACCATGAGTCACCCTAATGATGTGGTTGAATCAAAGCCCTAATCTTGATTTAATCAAGTAAATGTAGAACATTTCAATTTAATACAATAAAAGGGTATCATGTCCAGAGGAACAGACCAGTTTACAAACATAATCCTTATCTGTTTTGGGGTTCATAAATAATCTCAAACTGTTACAGCCATAAAAACTCATTTGTATTTAATATTTCCCACTTTTGGTCATGGTATTTTTACAAAATCATCACTCATTGGTGCTTGGCACTAACCCCTTGGTGCCAGTGAAGTTATCCCTGGGAATCATGTTCCCAGAGTTTATGTGCTGACTTTGGTTAGAGAGAGCCAATATTTGAGAAACAATGAGGTATTCAGGAAGTATCTCTTAGGCAATAGTTATTATTAGGTTAAGTTGCAATTTTACAATGATAAAGTTCATAGTTACATACATTAATATTGGTCTGTTTTCTTTTTTTTATAATCGAATTTTTTAAAGAATCCTGAGATTACATAAATGTCACATCAAAAATATAGGTGATTCTCCTATACCACCCTCCTTCCTTCTCTCACACTTCCCTCATTAACATATTTCATTAGCATGGTACATTTGTTTCAATTGATGAACACATATTGAAGCATTACTACTAATAATGGACTACAGTTTACATTGTTTTACAATTTGCATTGCGCAATTTTTAAGGATTTTGAGAAAATATAAAATGGCTGATACCCATCCATGTAATACGCAGTACAATTCCAATGTTTCAAAAATGCCCCATGCTATTACACTTATTGTTCCCTCTCCCTTCCCTCAGAACTTCTGGTGACCACTGTATTTATATGAATATTACAAATTCTTCCATTACTAGAATAATAAGTATGCTTTAGCCACGTTTTATGTTTGTTCATTCCTCTATCTTGAATATTTTGGGAGGGTGATGCTCAGTTCTGTTTCCAATTGAGAGGATTCTTAGACCCCATGGGGAAGAGGGATAGAACTGTCTGGTGTGCCGCTGAAAATACTCTCAGCTTCTTGGGTAGAGCATTGTCCATTTTCATCCTTTTGTTAGTTGAACTGGGTGAGTCTGATGATCTGAAGAGTAAGTATTGGCTGCAACTCTGTTGAGATTCAAAGCTCACACAGATTGAAGTTTCTGGGACATATATTTGATCAGTATGGTGCTAATTATCAGTTCAAATAAATGGGATAGAAGAACCATGTGAAGGAAAATTAAAAATAAGTCTAACTCTGATATATTGGTGAAGATGGTTTATCATATATTCCAAGGTAGGGCTCAATGGTGGGGTGCCAATTTCCTTGGGTTGTCTTCCATTCCTATAGTGTCTATATGTCATTAAAGCTCCCAAGACCACCCTTATTTGAAGCACTGTTAACTGTGGCTGGCACTAAGATCCTCCTGAGAAATTTAGAAGCATAATCTCTGGAATGATGTCCTGACTCCCTTTGAAATCTCTTAGTCATAAAAATTCATTTGCATTCAATATTTCTTCCTTTTATTCTAGGTGGATCTCCAAATGCATCATTTACTGACACTTGGTGTTAATCTCTCAGTGCCAGGGAGGCTCATCCCTGAGAGTCATGTTCCACATTGAGGGATAGGCAGTGAATTCATATGTTGAGTTTGGCTTAGAGAAAGTCCACATTTGAGCAAAAAGGAGGCCCTCAGGAGGTAACTCTTAGGCAATATATGTTACCAGGCCAAGTTTTGATTTCACAAGAATAACGTTTATAAGTACAAGCATCAGTATCAAAGGCCTGTCACATTGGTCTGCCCTCCTTTTCTAGGCACTGCCCATATACTCCAGAGATTATCACCACTCTAGGAGAGAATGTAGTAGGACTCATCAATATGGTAATTCAATATTCCATGGGTTATTCTGTGGGTCTCCAGCCATCAAGACAACACCCCATGACCATATAAACACATTCACACTCCATAGAAGCATGCCACAAGCACACTCCCACACACACATCTCCTCACCACTGACACCCCAGAACAGTGACCCTCCTCTACCAGAGCTGCAAACCCTCTTGAACCCAAAACTTCCCCAAAAACAAAGTCAACAAAAAATAGCAAAAATAGAATAAAAATTAAACAAAATTAAAAAATAAAATATATATTTTTTTGCATTGTGACTTTCATCTCTTTAAGATCTCTTAACTTTCATGCACATTGACAATTTCTTCTTTATATTCCCCTAATGTCTTTTTTTTTTTCACTTTATTTTCCAAGAAGCTTTAGGTTACAGAAAAGTCACATAGAAAATACAGGCCAATCCCATACACCACACTCCCTACACCCCACATCATTACCTACCAATGGCATCCTAAATGAGTATGGTACATTTGTAACAATAGATGAACAAATATAAAAACATTGCTACTAACCATGGTCAGTGGTTTACATTATAATTTATAGTTTGTACCTTATACTTTTATATCTGAAAAAAAATGTATAATGGCCTGTATCTATCATTGAAAGATCATGCAGAACAACTCTAATGCCCAAATATGCCCCATGTTACACCCATTCCTCCCTACCTCTTCTCACAGAACCTATGGCAACCACCACATTTCAATTTTTGAATAATGAGGTTCACAGTTAGATGCATTAATATTGAAGACTTGACATACTGGTCTGTGTTCTTTTATTAGGTGCTGCCTATTTACTTGAGATGTTCTTGCCCCTCTATTTGAGAATATAGCAGGACTCCCCAGGATGAGAATTTAATATTTTCTTGTTTATTGTGTGGGTCTCCACTCACTGAAATAATAGCCTATGCCACAATGAACATGTTCATATTCTAGAAGCATGCTCCAGATGCACCATTTCCCACATAACTCCCCCACCAGTATCCTGAACCAGTGGCCCTCCTTGCCATATTTGTCAAAAGAAGCATTCCCACCATTGTAGTCTCAACCATAGACCTACAAATCCACCTGTTTTTTCCTCTAGTCGTGAGAGGGTGGCCAGATTTTTCTTATTTTTCCTTTTATCTCTTTATTTCCTTTCTTTCTTTCTTTCACTTTTCCCCTCTAACTTTTCTTTTCTTTAATTCCACCTTCTTCTGTCTGATCATTTCTTCTCTTCTCACCTTTTTGATCTTTTCTTTTCTTTTCCTTTTATTTTTTTACCTTTAAAATTCTTATTCCTTTATAATTATTTTGATTTTTCACTCATTATTTTCCTGCCTTTTTCATTGTTCCTTTTCCATCCTTTTTCTTTGTCTTTTTAATTTTTTTTTGTTTTTACATCAATCTTTTTTTCTTATTCTTCTTTTTCTCTTCTTCTCTCTTTCTTTTTGTGGACCTAATGTTTTTTCAGGGGAACATGTGCAATTAAGAATATCTAGAATAAGTGGAACCAAGTGTCAAAGAAGACCCTTAACACAAAACAAAACAAAATTAAATACTAGAGTAGAAAGAGAAGCTAACTAACTGAATAAGCCAATCAAGATAAACCAATGACTAGACAAAAACCAAAAAATTACAAACCATACTAAGAAACCAGAAGACATGGTCCAGTCTAATCAATAAACTAAAAAGCAGGAAGATATGTAGAATGTGGAACCATCAAGGATGCCCTATCAAATATTATAAATCAACTTAATGAAGTGAGGGAAATGATAAAGTATATTAAAAAGACACTGGGGTAATACACAGAAAAATCTTAAACATACATAAAAAGATAACAGATCTGATGGTGATGAAAGATGAAATGCAAGAAATTAAAAATATGCTGAAAGTACATAACAACAGATATGGACAGGCAAAGGAAAGACTTAGTGACAACGAAGACAGAATACTTGAAATCACACAGATAATAAAATAGATCAATAAAAATGGAGAAAAAATTCTGCAGGGAATCAGGGAATTGAATGATGAAATGAAATACACAAGCATATGCATTATAGGCATCCCAGAGTGAAAAAGAAGAGAAAGAAAAAAAAAAAAAAAAGAAGAGAAAGAGGGCAGAAGGAGTGGTTGAGTAAATGTTGTCCAACAATTTCACAACTCTTAAAGGAGACATTGATATACATGTCCAGGATGCACAGTGCACTCCAAACAGAATAAATTGTAACAGGTCTATCCCAAGATACAAACTGTTTTGTCAAGAGTTCAAGACAAAAAATTCTAAAATAAACAAGAGAAAAGATATTCATCTCATATAAGGAAAGCTCCATAAGATTGGTGATTTCTTATCTGAAACCATGTAGGCAAGGAGGCAGTGGTATGACATAGTTAAGCTGCTAAAAGAAAAAAAAAAAAACCTGCCAATCATGAATTCTATATTCAGCAAAACTTTCATTCAAAAATGAGGGAGGGCAGCAAATGTGGCTCAAGAAATTGATCTCCTGCCTACCACATGGGACTTTCCAGGTTCAATTCCAAGTGCTTCCTAAAGAAGACAAGCAAGACAGCGAGCTGATATTATGGGCAGGCTCTGTTAGCTAATGCAAGAAGATGACACAACAAGAGACAAGTGGAAAAACATAATGAGACACATAACAAAGCAGGGAGCAGTGGTGGTTCAAGCAATTAGGCACCTCCTGCCCATATCAAAGGTCCTGGGTTCAGTTCCTGGTGCCTCCTAAAAAGAAGGCCAGCACACAACAAACAGACACAGGAAATGTAAACAATGAAGGGGTGGAGAAAAATAAGTAAATAATATAAATCTTTCATAAAATGAGGGAGAGTTCAAAATATTCACAAATAGAAATTGATAGAGTTTGTCAACTAGTGTCCTGCCCTTAATGAAATACTAATGGGTGTTGTGCAGTTTGAAAGGAAAAAAACAGTAGAGAGAGGTTTAGAGGAGAGTATAGACAGAGGATTATTAGTTAGAGTAAATAAAAGGATAAAATGAAACATAAAAAACAAAATATGGCACATGTAAACCTAAAGAAAAAAATGGCTAATGTAAGTACTGCCTTGACAATAATAACATTGAATGTCAATGGATTAAACTTTCCAAGCAAAAGTTGCAGATTTGTAGAATGGATAAGCAAACATGACCCTCCAAGAAATTCTGCAAGAAACTGATTTAGACCCAGAGATGCAAGAATGTTAGAGTGAAAGTTTCAAAGGCAATTTTACATGCAAATAATAACCAAAAAAGGGTGGGAGAGGCTATACTACGTGTGACAAAAGAGATTTTAAAGACAAAATGTTGTAAGAGACAATGAAGGACACTGTATAATAATAAAAGAGGTACTCTATCAAGAAGAAAGAAATATCATAAATATGTATGCACATAACCAGGATACCTTAAAATACATGAGGCAAACAATGGTAAAAATAAGAGGAGAAATAGGTTCCTCTACAATCATAGTGAAGGGCTTTAAGAAATCATTATCAGAATTGGACAGAATATTTCAAAAGAGGTTTAATAAAGGAACAGAGACTGAATAATATGTTAGAGGAACTCAATCTAATAGTTACAAAACATTACACCCAAGTAGAGCAGAATATACATTCTTCTCAAGGCCACATGGATCATTCTCCAAGATAGACCACATGCTAGGTCACAGAACAAGTCTCAATAAATTTAGAAACATTGAAATTATACAAAGTAATTTCTCTGACCACAATGGAATTGAGCTGGAAATTAATAAGTGACAGAGAGCCAGAAGAGTCACAAATATATAGAATTTAAACAAGATGCTCCTAACCAGTCATTGGGTGAAGGAGGAAATTGAACAAAGAAATCAGTAACTATCTCAAAATGAAGGAAAATGAGAACACAACATATCAAAAATTATGGGATATAGCTAAAGCTCTCCTGAAGTTTATAGCCATGAATGCATATATTAAAAAAAAAAAAAAAAAAGGTTAAAATAAAAGACCTTACTTCCCACCTAGAGGTACTAGAAAAGAACAACAAAATTGTGAAACTTATATGGCTTAAGTGACTGGGCTCCTGTATGCCATATAGAAAGTCCAGGGTTCACTTCCCAGGGCCTCCTAGTGAAGGCAAGCTGGCCTGCATGGTGAGCTGGCCCAAGTGGATACTGGCCCACATGGAGTGCTAGCCCATGCAGAAAGCTGGCACAGCAAGATGATGCAACAACAACAACAACAAAAAAAAAAAAAAAAAAGAAAAAAAAAACACAGAGGAGAGAAAATAAGAGACACAGCAGACCAGGGAGCTGAGGTGGTGCAAGAGATTGAGTGCCTCTCATCCACTCCAGAAGGTCCCATTGCCACCTAAAGAGAAGATAAGCAGACACAGAAGAACACACAGTGAGTGGACACAGAGAGCAGACAATGGGGGCAGTTAGAAATAAATAATTAAATCTTTATAAAAAGAACAACAAACTTATCTCAAAGAAGCAGAAGGAAGGAAATAACAAAGATTAGAGCAGAACTAAATGAAATTGAGGAAAAAACAAAACACTAGAAAATTTTAACAAAACCAAAAGCTGGTTCACTGAGATGATTAAAAAAATTGATAATCCCTTAGCTACAGTAACAAAGAAAATAAGAGAGAAAATGCAAATAAATAAAATAAAACATGAGAGGGAATCTCACTGCTGATTCCACAGAAATAGTGTCATAAGATGATACTTTGAAAAAGTGTATGCCAACAAGATAGATAACTTAGATGAAATGGACAAATTTCTAGAAACACATAAGCAACCTACATTGACTAAAGAAGAAATAGAAGAACTCAACAGGCCAATCACAATTATTGAGATTAAATTAGTAATAAAAACCACCTAAACGAGAAAATTCAAGGACTAGATGGCTTCATGAGCGAATTCTACAAATCATTCCATAAAGAACTAACAACCAATCCTTCTGAAAGTAGAAGTGGAGGAAACATTGCCTGACTCATTGTATGATGCCAACATTGTCATAATACCAAAGCCACATAAAGACTCCAAAAGAAAAGAAAAATACAGACCAATCTCTCTAATGAAATTAGATGCAAAATGCTCAACAAAATGCTTGCTAATCATATCCAACAATAATTGAAATGAATTATAAACGATGATGAAGTGGGTTTTATCCTAGGTATGCAGGGATGGATCAACATGAGAAAACCACATTAACAGACTGAAAGAAAAAAATCACGTGGCCATCTCTATTTATACAGAAAAAACATTTGACAAGGCACAGCATCATTTCTTGATAAAAATGCTTCAAAAGATAGGGATAGAAGGAAACTTCCTCAACATAATAAAGGGTATATATGAAGAATCCACAGCTCATATCGTGCTCAATGGTGAAAGGCTAAAGATATTCTCTCTAAGATTGGAAAAATGACAAGATGCCCACTGTCACATTTAATTTTACATAAACATATTTCTTTTCTTCCAAATGATGATATTTTTGCTATATCAAGTCTTAATGGCTTCTTATTTCTTAGAATGATTATTATTCAAAGCTGCTTCTTAATATTTCATGTAAATAATGCATCACTCTATCTCTTTCTCTTATTCTTCCTAATTGCCAAACTGTAATTGAATTTATCTCTGGAATCATCTTGAGAGGTTTATACATGAAAATATTTAGGTCCATTGTAAATAGGCTTTAGAATTTTAGACTCTGAAGAATGCCTGACATGTCCAGTTTGATGCCTTTTTTTGGTCCATGTGGATACAAACACTGATCTTAGTGCTTTTGGTGTCTGATGCAGAAATGTATATATAATCTTATTTTAAATCCAAGGGTACTTTATTTCTTCCACTTTGAGTGTCATTTGTTCACCTGCTCTTTAAAATTGCGAGCAAGATTACTTATGCTAGAAATGTGAGCCACATGCACTTGTAACTTATTCCTCAAAAGTCCATGTGTAATCCCATATTTATCACTTCTAATTGATGATACGTTGGTGCTGTTAAGGTAAGTTTATGGTATTGTACATCAATATTAAGGGACAGTATTGTTAGATCAAAAGTGTTTGGGATGCACAATTGTATCTTAATTTTCCAGTGCTGCTGTGACAAATGCCACACAGTGAAATGGCATTAAAAACAGGAATTTATTGTTTGATTTTGTAGGTTATATACCTGTGGTTGCTGGGATGTATGTACCCTATAAAATCATTTTTTATCTTAAACCATTATTGTGGGTGTGAATGCATTTTTTTTTACTTTTTATTTTTTTAGATAATTTTATTTCAAATTCAAAACAATAAAAAATAAAATTCAACTCAAAAACTTATGGAAACATTAAAAGTTCTTGCCAGGCACATTAACTCATCTAATTCCAGCTACTAACTCATTTGTTCCTCTAGTATTTAGAAAGATACATGGATAATACAGGTTAGTCAATTGACATATTCAAGGTCTCCTTATTAATGAAAAAGAAAGAAAAAAATGCCTAATCATATCCATATCTCATAAAACCAAACTCCATGTTCTTTTTGACCTTTAACATTAATATAGTACTGATTTTGCTTTTACTAGAGAAACATTAGAATTTTTTGTAAAAATTAGTCCATAAATTATGCGAATATTCTCACTTGCCTGATTTTGTGATAATCAGGGTAGGCTAAATATTTGCTATATTAGAAACCATGCATGTGTCCCCAGACTTAGTTCTTTTCCCTAGGTCTGGTTTTTAGAATGCTGGTGATAAACTAAGAAAAAAAGAAGAAAAAAATTAGTCCATAAATTACATTAGATGTGTTTATCCCATAAATCACCACACCCTTAACACCCTGTAGTAGAACCTGTTTGTTGTTATACTATCAACCACAATCCTCCTTGAATAAAAAAATCATGGTTATACATCCCCAATATCCTCCAGATGTCCTCCAGCTAATATTAATCTTCCTAACTACTTGTTTCAGCCATATTAACGTCCATAAATCAACAGTGATTGTCACAGTCATTACAATGCATTACCATAAAGTTTAAATATTACCATATATTTACATTTGACCTTATTAAACATTCTACATATATCCAACACCATCTTCCCATTCTCATCCAACATTCCACTTCCCACCAAACTACACTTCATAGCCCAACTCCATAAGTCTATTCATTGAATTTAGTTCATATAAGTGAGACCATAAAATATTCATCCTTTTGTGTCTGGCTTACTTCAGTCAACATATTATTCTCAAGGTTCTTCAATGTTGTCATGTGCTTCCCCAACTGAATTTTTGCTTGCATCTGAATCATAGACCATCATATGAATATACCACATCATGTTTATCCAATCAACTGTAAATGGAATGTAGATTGTTTCTATTGTTTAGCAATTGTGAATAATGCCACTATGAACCTCAGTGTACAAATATCTGTTCACATCCCTACTTTCAGTTCCCCTCAATATATTCCTAGTAGCAGGTATATTGTTGAATCATGTGACAGCTCTATATTTAGATTTCTGAGGAGCTGCCAGTTCATCTTCCACAGATGCTCAACCATTTTACACTACCACCAAGAGTGAAGGATTGTTCCTATTTTTCTACATCCTCTGCAGCACTTGAAGTTTTCTGTTTTTTTTTTTTTCTTTGTTTGTTTGTTTGTTTGTTAATAATGGTCATTCTGTAAGGTGTGAGATGATATCTTATTGTAGTTTCATCTACATTTTCTTTTTTTTTTTTAATTTATTTTTATTGTGGGTAAAAATCAAAATTCTCACAATACATACAAACATTTGCAAAATGATATATAAATATATATGCATATATGTGTATTTGCTTACAAAAATGTTATATATATATATACATATATTTTAAGAGGTACTTAGATTACCCAAAATGTTACATGGAACACACTGGGATTCCCATGTTGCCCACCTCACACACCTCCCACCACATCCCACACAAACATCTCCCACAGTGTGGCCCACCACCCTCAATGAACTTACACATCCTGGAGCCTTGCCACCAACCATAGACCACATTTCACACTGTAGACCACACTCTCTCCCACTCAGTTCTGAGTGGTGTGTGCTAATTTAAAATGGCCTACATCTGTTGCCAAAACAGTACTCAGGACAACCTCCAACTCCCAAAGAAGCCCCTGTATTTAAACTGCTCATCCCCTCCCTACCCCAAAAGTGTCAAGTGGTCACTCTCTCCACCTCATTGTTATAATTTCTTGCATTCCTAGAATCACCATATGTGAACAAGAGAATACCATCAAGTCCACTCTAGTCCATAGTTCTTCCCCCAATACTGAGGGGACTGGGATGGTGATGTCCACACCAACTCCAAGTGAGAGAGGGCTTATATCCCATGGATATGGTGGGTGGGATGATCCTGCATGCAGATGCAGGCCCTCTCCATTCCCTGGGATGGCCATTGCCCATCGTTGTCTCCTCACCAGGTGACTTGGATGTGTCCATTGAGCTGTAGGGTAGGAGTTGCAGCTCCACCGAGATTTCATGCACACCTGGCACATAGGTAGGTGGGAGGCTCCAGTCTCTGGAAGTATACCTAAAAACTCCAGCATCACATATAGGTTTGAATAGAAGGGACTGGTGAACCATGTGCAGGGAGGACTTATTTGAGTCTAATTCTGTCACTCTCAGGAGCACAGATTCCAAAATAAAACGCACTGATAAGGCATCAGTCTCTGGGGCTATACCCCCTTATATAGGACCAGGGTGTCTCCGGAGCTCTCAGGAAGCCCTCTGAGTGGGGTGATAGGCACTTAGATGTTCTATGAGCTCCTACTGAGGTGTGCATAAGAGTTACCTCTGGGATGATCTCCTGACTCTCTTTGAAGTCTCTTAGCCACTTGAACTCATTTGTCTTTACCATTTCCCCCTTTTATTCAAGGTCTTTTTCCAGTTGTGTTGCCAGTTGGCACTTGGTATTAATCCCTCGTTGCCAGGGAGACTCATCCCTGGGAATCATGTCCCACGTTGTGGGGAAGGTAATGCAATCATATGCTGAGTTTGGCTTAGAGAGAGGCCACATTTGAGCAAAAAGGAGGCTCTCAGGTGGCAACCCTTAGGCACCCCACAACTGCAGGCTAAGTCTCATTTACAAGAGGAAAGACTCACAAGGGTAGTCATCAATAAAAAAAAAACACATCAGTGGGTCATCCTATTTTGACAGGCACTGTCCCTACACTCAGAGGACTATTGCTGCTCCCTTGGAGACTGTAACAGAGCTCTCCAGGCTAGGAATTCAGATTCCCTCATTTACTGTGTGATTATCCACCCATCGTGACCATTCCCCATCCCCCGATCCTTTGAATGATTTTGTATATCTTTCATGTATATTCGGATGAACCAACCCACACAAAACCACCCCCAGACACCTCCCCATATAATCCCCCACAGTACCCATTGTAACCCTTCTGTGATCCAAATCCTCCATGAACATTTAGTCCATAAAATAATCAAATACACTTACTAGGAAAAAGACACAAGTGTGATAAGCTTACATGCAAGAGACAAACATAAGGAAACTCAAGGGATAAAAAAAAAAGAGAGAAGGGAAAAGAACAAAACAATATAAAATATAATTAGTGGATTGGGACATTCAAAAAATGGGCAAA
>JAKSZT010033836.1:362908-380852 GCA_026826555.1 Tolypeutes matacus
CTCTCCATCATTTTTGAATGCCAGTTTTGCTGGATAGAGAATTCGTAGCTGGAAGCTTTTTTCTTTTAGTGTTTTGACTATGTCATACCACTGTCTTCTTGCCTCCATGGTTTCAGCTGAGAAATCAGCACTTAATCTTATTGTGCTTCCCTTGTATGTGATGGTTCTCTTTTCTCTTGCTGCCTTGAGTATTTTCTCTTTGTCCTGACCATTGGACAATTTGACAAGTATATATCTTGGAGTTGGCCTGTTGGTATTTATACTATTTGGGGTGCGCTGTGCTTCCTGGATCTGTACATCCATCTCTCTCAATAGAGTTGGGAAGTTTTCAGCCATAATTTCCTTCAACACTTCTTCTGTTCCCTTTCACTTCTCTTCTCTTTCTGGGATGCCCATAATGCATATGTTTGTGTGTCTTGAATTATCGGTTAATTCCCTGAGACCATACTGGATTTTTTCTATCTTTTTGTCTATCTTTTTTACAATCTCTTTGATTTCAACTGTATTGTCTTCCATATCACTAATTCTTTCCTCTGCCTGTTCAATTCTGCTGCCATGTGAGTCCAGCATCTTTTTCATTTCTTGACTTGTGTCTTAGTTCGCCATTATATCCATTACCTTTTTAGGTGTGTTAGCTATTTCTTCAGTATGTTCTCCCAGTGTCTTCTTTATATCCTTAATCTCTTCCTTCATTCCTTTAAGTTGGTCCATGATATTTGTTTGGATAGCTTTGATTAGATGTTCGATGTACTGTATTGCTTCCTGGTTTTTATTTTGTGCATTGGACTGGTCCATGTTTTCCAGTTTCTCAGAGTCATTTGTATTTTTCTGTAGCCCTCTGGTCATCATATTATCTTGATGGGTTTGTTCAGTTGATTAGCTTTTCTCTATGCTCTAGAATTTTATTTAGCTGTCGGTTCTGCGTGTGAGTTAAATTTTCTCTTTGGCAGTTTTTCTTCTTATTTTATTTCCTTGCTTTTTTCTATGTTCCCTTGAAGGCAAAAGGTTAGGAATCAAAAGATGTAAGGAAGGCAGAAGGATAAGAGAAATATTGATAAAAGTTAGAAGGGGGGCAAAATGAGACTTAATGAGATGAATATTTAACTTGTGTAGGCAGTGTAGAGTACTAGGAAAAAAAATGGAGTTCCTACAATGGACTGGGTAAACAAATGGAGGAATATATATATAGTGATTTAGAAGGCTAGAATTATGAGGAGTGAAAGAAATAGTAAAGAAAAGTCTGAAAAGAAAAAGTTAATACTAATAAAAAAAAAAGACAAAAGAAGAAGAAGAAAATAAAATAGATGGGATAGAAATTAACACCCTTAAGTTGTGGGCCTATGAAAATATGTTGTCTCTAAGAGCCACAACAGAAAAGAGAAGGGAGAAAGATGCAGGAAGGATAAGTGATAGTTTGTAATACAGAATCAATATATACAGCGAGTGGGAAATTACTGAATAAGAAGCCCAGTAAAGAAGCGACAAGCTGGCAGTACCTATTAAAAAAAAAAATAGAAGGAAAAGGAAGGGGGGAGGAAAAAGGAAATAATAGCAATAGACCAGAAAGTAACAGAGAGAAACCAAAGGTCCACACAGGCAAGCAGTCAAACAGAGCTAAGGAGGGTCAATGATTCCCCTAGGGTCCACTGGGATCCTTCCTGCCTACTAGTGTTTATCAATGAATTTCCCCACAGGGTTCTATATGCAGGTCCTGAAGCAGCTTTTAGCTATTAAACTAAATTAAAAAGAATTTATTTTTCATTTGTTGAGGTGACCTCACTTTTTTTTTTCAATGTTTATTTTTTTAGCCAAATGCAGGACCCAAAATAATTCCTCCTCTAGACCAACCCCCTTACGGAAGGGACCCTAGCTGGGCCCATGGAAATTAATCAAGCACGTCCCACTTTCTGGACTCCCCAGGTTAGCTGAAGCTCTGATGTTAGTCAGTGAGGAGTGCTAAAGACGGCGGATTCTGCCCCTTCTGGCGCCGAGCTGGAGCGTCACCGGGCTGCTCAGTAAATCAGTTTGAGTGCAGATTCGCGTCTACTCTCAGCCTAACGGTGCTTCAGGTCGGCTTATCTGCTCCCCAAAGCTATGGGGTGGTGCAGGCAGCCAGATCTATTTCTAAAAATATGAAATACCCTTTCCTGTCTTCCAACAGAACCCTCCCTTTTTTCAGAAGTGTCCCTTCCTCCTGGCTCCGCTGCGGCCCGGGTCTTATCCCTGGGTGGCTAGGGAAATCAGCTGTGTTTCCCAACCAAATCCCTCCTCCGGTTCACTGGGTGCTGATTAGCTCGTTTGCTCTGTTCACACAATGTCCAAGGTGCGCCAGGCAGCCAGATCACCAGAAAATAAAACTTTTTCGCCCCGCCCGTGGCTCCAAATGGCCATTTTATTTAATTTTATTTTTTTTTCACTAACCGCGGGGCTCAGCCGCCTGTGCCAACCTCCACCAGAAGCCTCAAAACTCATGAATCTCCACCGTTCCGTCCACGCCATCGATCCGCGCAGATAGATGTCCCAAGCTTCTCACTCCACGCGTGCTCAGCACACACCCCCGGGCAGGACCCCGTCCACAATCCGCCTTGCTCTGGGAGATTGCAGTGTGCGCCCTCCTACACTAACACCATCTTGGTGCTCTGTCCTCCATCTACATTTTCTTAATTGCGAGTGTTGTTGAACTTTTTTTTATGTGTCATTTTGCCATTTTATCTCCACTTTGGAAAAATGTCTATTCAATTGTTTTGCCTAATTTAAATTGGGTTGATGGTCACTTTCTTGGTGAGTTGTGTGATATCTTTATGTAATATGTAGATCTATCGCTTGTCAGATATATTGTCTCCTGTGATTTTTTTCCCATTGAGTACGCTGTCTTTTTACTTTCTACCCAAAATCTTTTGAAGAACAAAAGTGCTTAATTCTGAGGGAGTATATTTTATCTATTTTTTCTTTTGTTGATCATGTTTGGGTGTAAGGTATGATAAACCACCACAAACCACAAGATATTGAAGATGATCCCTACATTGTCTTCTAGGAGATTTATGGTTGTAGCTTTCATATATAGGTCATTGATCCATTTTGAATGATTTTCTGTATAAGGTGTGAGATAAGGGTCCTCTTTCTTTTAGATATGGATATTCAGTTTTACAAGCACTATTTGAACCTGTACTATTTGTATCATTATGCTAGTGTCATGATTTTTTTAAACCACTGTAGCTAGATAATATTCTTTAACATCTAGAAGTGAGTGTCCAACTTTGTTGCTCTTTCATAGGATACTTTTGGCCATTCAGGGACACTTACTCTTCCAGATAAGTTTGATAATTGATTTTTTTGAATTTTGCAAAGAAGATATTGGAATTTCTATTGGGATTGCCTTAAGTCTTAGATAAGTTTGGATAGAACTGGCAGCTTAATGATATATGGTTTTCTAAATCATGGACACAGAATCATTGGTATTTTTAAACAATGTTTTATAGCTTTCTCAATACAGATTTTTTATGTCTTTGGTTAAATTTATTCCTAAATATTTTATTCTTTTAGTCACTATTGTACTAGTGACAGAGTTAATGAAGCACAAGCTCCCTTCTTCTGTTTTGACTACTTAAAAAGGATGATATTAAAGTTTTAGAAAATATTAAACTAAAATCAAAGAAGAACTGTGAAATAAAACCATTAGGCAAGAAAGTTAAATTAACCAATAGAGAAAAATCACCACATAAACCGATGTTTAGGTACCAATAAAAGAAAACAACCATGCTAAGAAACAGATAGATATGACTAAGTCAAACAAACAAACCAAGAAACTAGATCAAACCCAGGATTTTAGACAACTAATAAATTATGTTCACATAAACCACTTTAATAAATTTAAGATGGTGAAGGGAAATATGACTAAAGAGTTAAGAGTTATTAAGATGACACTGTGTGAGAATAGCAAACAATTTGAAAGCCTGCAAAAGAAGTAACAGACCTTATGGGAATGAAAGACACAACTGATGAGATTAAAATACATTAGAAGCATATAATAGCAAATTTGAAATGTCAGAGAAACTAATAAGCAAATTTGAAGACAGAACATTTGAACTTGAAAAGATAGGAAAACAGATAGGGAAAAGAAAATTGAACAGGGTCTCAAAGAATTGAATGGCATTACACAACACACATGCATGTTATAGGTGTCTCAGAAGGAGAAAACAATGGAAAAGGGGTAGAATGAATATTTAAAAATATACTAATTGAAAACTTCCAACCCTTAAAAAAAACATAAATATCAATATATGAGAATATCAATGTACCCCAAACAGAATAATTCCTAATAGAGCCACTCCCAAGACATTTACTATGTCTATTGTCAAATGCCAAAGAAAGAAAAAGGGTTTTGAAAGCAGCAATAGAAAAGCAACGTATTACTTACAAGGGAGACTCAATAAGGCTAAGTGCCAATCTCTCATTAGAAACCATGGAGGTGAGAAGGCAGTGTTATGATATATTTAAGGTTCTGAATGAGAAAAACTGCCAGCCAAGAATGATTTGTCCAGCAAAGCTATCCTTCAGGAATGAAGACAAGTTATAAGTCCCTACAGACAAAAACTGTGAGAGTATGTTGCCAAGAAACCAAATCTACATGAAATGTTAAAGTGTATGTGACAGCCTGAAAGGAAAAGAAAAGGGATAGAGACCTAGAGAAGAGTATAAAAATGAAGAATGTAACTAATAGAAATTGAAAGGTTTATAAGAAAGAACACACTAATATATGACAACAGAAAGCAAAGGGATAAAATTAGACCATGTATCTAATACCTTCATAGTGGTGACACTTAACCAATTTTAAATAGTACTTTGATGAAGTTACTTCATTTAAGATGTGGTCCAACTCATTCAGGCTCCTGAACTAGGATTAATCCTAATACTGGAGTATTTCATAAGCCAAATGATTTATAAACATTGAGGAAGCCTACAGAGGGAGCAGCCAGAAACTGAACCTCAACAGAACCCAGAAGAGAAAAGAGAGACCAGGAAAGGCTGCCATGAGCATTGCCATGTGACAGAGGTACCCATGGCTAAAAATCACCTGTAAAAGCCAGAGAATGCCAATATTCATGAAGAAAGCATTGCTTTGAAGATGCCTCAATTTGGACTTCTATTATCCTCAAAATTATGAGTGAAATAAATTCCTCTTGTGTAAGCATTGTATTTGCTTTAGCAATGTGCAAACTAAAACATCATCCAATACCATTGTTTTACCCTTATGTTTTACCCTGATATTACCCCTGAGTCTGAAGTATTCTAGTATGGGCATGCTTGGAAAACTTTGGTTTCCTTGGTTTGTAGATGCATCTTTCCCTAAGTACCATTTCATTTGATCCTTCTCTCTTTTTTGTTTATAAGGACATCAACAATATTTGATGCAGGCACACCTTCATTCAGTTTGGCCACACTTTAACTCATCTTCTACGGTACTAATTAAAAAATGGTTTCACATCCATAGGATTGGAGATTTGAACTTGAAGATGTATATTGTGGGGAACATGATAACATCCCCTAGAGGAAGATATTTTCAAGCAATATTTCATATTCATACAATTTTACACTAAAACCAGAAATATGTGGTTAATTCTTCCTAATGGTTACTTCAATTTTCCCTCCCTCTCTTCTCTTGATAGATCTTGGTTTCTGACTTTTATTAATCTATCCAAAAAACCTCTTTTTTTGGCTTTGTTGTTATTCTCTATTTAGGACTTAGTTAAGTAAATATCTTTCCATGTTTTTTTATATACTTATTGTCAACAAGTTCAGATTTAATTTGTTCTTATTATTATGTTCACATTCACAGGACCAGTGATTAGGACTTGAATACATATTTTAGGGTTACAAATTCAACATTCAAAAGACATTTATTACTCATAAAAGTATGAAATACTTAAGGATAAAAGTGATATAAAGTGGTTCAAGACATGTACATTGAAAATTACAGAATTATTCTGAGAGAATACAAAGCCACTTGCAAATACAAAGAAATATTGTTTTCATGGATTGAGTAACTCAAACTTATTAAGATTTCAACTCTTCCTATATTATTTTCTAGGTCAAAGCAATCCCAAACAAAATCAAAATAAGTTATTTTTAAATAAATTTACAAACCTGTTATAATATTTATATGCAAATGATGTGAATCTAGATTATTCCTCAGACTTTAAAAAATAATTGGACAACACACATGATTGGATATCAAGGTAAAGTATCTCAGTGATCAAAACAATGGTATTTTGAAAAAGACAAACAATCAATTGATGGAACTAATTTGAGAGTATAGTAGCAGACCTACACATATGTGCTAAACTAAATCTCAGCAAACAAATGTAGGCAATTCACTGGAGAAAGAATAGTTTTTTCAACAAATTGTGCTGCAATAATTGGACACCCATATTGTTTTAGCATGATAAACTATTGAAAGCAGATGCCATAAAATGGGTTAGCTTTAACAATGAGAATTCATTAACTTACAAGCTTACAGTTTTGAGGCCATGAGAAGGCACAAGTCAAGGTATTATCAAAGTGATGTTTTCTTCCCAAAGTCTGGTTCCTGGCACTACTTGCGTTCTTCTCCCACATGGCAAGACACATGAAGGCATTTGGTGGTCTTTACTTTCTCTTTCAGGTTTAGTCGCTTTCATATACTTGCTTCTGTAGCTCTGTCTCTCTCTCTTTCTCTCTCTATTCATTCTGTTTATAAAGTACTACAGTTAGAGGATTAAGACTGACCTAGTGCCATGCCTTAAATGAAGGAACCTCATGAAAACCTACTTACAATAGTTTTCATTCATACAAAAGGATTAGCTTTGAGAACATGATTTTCTGGGGTACATACAGTTACAAACCACTACACTCCACCCTCTCACCCCATAAGCAAGATACATTCATTCCATCAAAATATCACAAATGTCTTAAGTCGTTTCAGTTAGATTTACATTCAAAGTCTCATAAAAATTGGTTATAGGTTTCATCGGTCCTGGGCATAAATGCCCCATAGCTGTGGATTGGCGCAACTTAGAGAATAAGTTATCTGCTTCCAGTACAAAATGAGGGACACTCATAGAATAAACATTCTCTTTCCCATAGGGAGAAATTGAAAAAAAAATAAGGTTCACAGTTTCTAAAAGGTTCTGAAAACCATCAGGGCTTACCCCATTAGATTTCAGAGTTTGAAAATCATTGATGGAAATATGGTTTGTCCTACAGGCCTGATGAAGCAGCAACCTCACCCTTTCCAAGTGCTTGCACATTGGCCATGCTCTCCCCCAACAATGGGGTAAAGGCTCCAACATTTTCAAGTGTTGGGTTGAGGTCGAGGCTCTTGGCTACACCCTCATCAATCATTGGGATGGCAGCCAGACTATCTGCAATCCCTCAGACTTTTGAGAAAACGGGGGTGGTAACACCCTTCCTGATCAATGAAGACCTGCATTCTCCAAGTACTAGAACATATTTAATCTTTCAACACTGATGTGTGAGTCTACTCTCTTGGCCCAAGAATATGTTTTCAGTCCAGACCTCAGCTTCCATGGTCCTGTCCATGCAGTGATTTTTCCTTCAGTCTGTCCCTTTTCCATGCCTTTAGGTCCATGCTAGTAGTGATTTCTTTCACACAAATATTACAAAAAAATTGCAGATTTTGCAAGTAGTACACTGAGGTCCCAACCATCAGAAAAAATAACTGTTCAAAAAAAATCTTTTCTGGACAACTGCATTTCCAATTCTGATATGCATTAAAATGGTTGACTGGTTCCATGTTGAGCTAAATCTTCACATGGAGAACTATTCCCTGGGGATTCATTTACTGGATGCCTTGAATGTTCCAAAACATCAATTTCTGGTTTCTTTATGCCCAGGAGTTTACTTCTCAGCTTATCCCATTCCTCTCACATTTTATATAACCTGCAAGGAGAAACCAAGCAATATTTTCTACATTAAATTTGGAAACCTCCTCAGCTAAATATCCAAGTTTGTCATTTTCAAATTCTGCCTTCCATCCAACATCAGGACTCAATTTTTCCTAGTTCCCTGCCACTTTAGAACCAGGGTCACCTTTCTTCCAGTTTGCAGTTACATAGTCACCATTTCTAAGGCCTCATCAGAAGTACCTTTAGTATCCATATTTCTGCCAACAGTCTCTTCAAAGCAATCAAAACCTTTTCTATCATGCACCTCACAATCCTACCCACCTCTAGTCATTACCCAATTCCAAAGTGTTAAAAAAATTTTTGTATTTGCTTTAACAGAACCCCATCCCCTGTACCAAACCTGTATTAGTCAGGATTTTCTAGGAAAACAGAACCAACAGGAAATATCTGTAAATATGATGAGATTTCATAAAAAGTATCTCTCATAACTTGTGACTTTGGGGGTGCACAAGTTCAAATTCCATAGGGCAGGCTGGAAGCTGGGAACTCCCAGGAGTTGCTGGCTGGCTGAAATAGAGATAGAAATTCTCTCTTCTGACTGCTGAAATCATAAGTTTTCCTTTTAAAATCTTCAAGGATTCATGGATGAGACCTCTCCCATTGTTGAATGCAATCTCCTCAGTTGAATGTAGAAGTAATCACCCACAGATGAAATCAAATTACTGTTGATTTAAGTCCTTGAAATGTTCTCACAGTAACAATCAGGCCAGTGTTTGTTTAATGAAACAACTGGACGCCATTGCTTGGCCAAGTTAACAGATGGACCAAACTATCAAATATATGTTTTAAAAAAATCGATCCATACCTCATGTGTTATAAATATGAATTCAAAATGGATCTTAGAAGTACATGTAATATGGAAAATTACAAAATATTTCAAATAAAACTAGGGCCAAATCTTTCTAGTATTGTATAAGGCAAAAAGTACTTAAATAAGATACAAGAAGGGTGATCCTTATAAAAAATTAATTGGAATTCATCAAAACCAAAATTTCTGCAGTAAACAGGTTGCAATGACCATGCAATCAGGACTGAGTTGGTAATTTTCCACATTGTAGGTAATTTTCCGCTAGTATTTCTAATAATTAGCCAAGTTGTCTGTTTGTGGAAGGCAGATGGCATGAAGTATGGACAACTATTGCCTTCTATGTATAAACAACTATGTCCTTCTATGTATTAATACAAGTGAATTTGAGCAGGGTGGTCAACCTCAGGCATTATGGAACTGGACAACCAGTCAAGCATTGGGTTCTGATATCCTTCATTCTGAAATGCTAGAATCCTCTACTCAAAGCTACTTAAATTTCCAAGCTGGGAATAAAAAAAAAAGTAAACTTAAAATTACCCATTTTTATCAATTAATGAAATACACAGAGTACTGTTTAGCAGCTTACTGGTTGTTTGAGCTAGTTTTTAACCTATAGAAACTTCAATAAAATCTGAATAATAGAGCTCATAATACTTATTTCAAACTATACATTGTGGTGAGGACTAATTGATATAATGAACTAAAAAGCCACAATTTTTCTCAATAAATTATTATTTTAAAGTAGTTTGATCTGAACCAGACATAGCACTCTAATGTGATGATTTCTTGTAGCTTTAAATGTGTAAGACAATCTTTAATGTATGGAATTGCATATGGAAGAGAGGGAACAGCTAACTGAACTTCAGTGTGCATTTGGGGCTGAAACTTTATAACCTGCACCAATGCAGTGAAATGGAGGAAAGAACTGCATGATAACTGAGATAAAAGACAGGCTGTATTTTGAGGGTTGATTTCCTCTGACATTTCAAATACATTTTTGCTTAATGATATATTGTTTCCAACCCAGATATGCACATGTGGGGAAAAGGTTTATTCTTTATTCTTTTATATTCTTTTGTCTCCCATTCCCCAACCATCTATTTCAGCAATTTTAGTCTCTGGCAATAAATAATTTGGATGCAGTTGATTTTACAGGTCATTAATTTTACTGGTCTACATACTTAGATTACTCTTCAAAATGATCCATATGGACCAGTAAATTCCTGTCTTTGGTTCTATGTCATTCCTTTCTCTTATTTTCCAGACAGGTAACATAATACCTTGTTGATGACAATGTCTCTGCTCCTATTCTTCAGAAAGCTAGATGAACATAGAACCTACAGTTCTGGATCTACCTTGCTCTTCCAGAGAAACAGTGCCTGAGACAGGTCATGCCCTTAGGCCCAAGTGACATTACATTGGGCAGTGGTTTATGGACATTTACATAAAATCTGTTTGGACATACCTCAGGGAATGCAGTTTCTAAGAGCTTTCAGAGACCTATTAATTTTTGTGTTTTCACATAAATTCATAGTCTGGTTCTAAATCACATTTTTGTTAGGCATAGTCATAAAGTAGAGGACTTTTAGAACTGAAATTCTTTATTAGATTGTGTGGGGAATTTCAAAATCCTTTTTGATTAATTTTAGTCACAGTTAGCATGAAGATGGTAATTACTCATTGAAAAGTCCCAGGTGTTATTCTGTGGAATAAATATCCAATTCTCCTTGCAACCCTGATGGGATTGGTGCATTTTTAAATTCTTCTTCCCTTGCAAACCTGTGTGTCTATGGCATTTTGAGATTTCCATAATATTTTTAAGAATTTACCTATTTTGTTGCATTCCTGGTTTGTATTTCTCTGTATTTACTTTAGATTTTGATAATAGAGAAGAATTAGCATAGTAAGTATCTCAGGGCACAGTCTTCCTGACACAGCCTAAATATAACCTGAATTTCACTCATACTTGGCATTCATTAAGTTACCCATGCCCACCTTGGGTTGGAGATGGTCCCACTCTCCAAGTTTCATCTTAATACCATAACTTCCCTTGGAACATAAATAATTTGATGACTATAAAATTGATTCAGCACATATTTGTTTTTAATACATTAAACAAGCCAAATTCCGGTAGAGAAGAGTACAAATAAAGTTACTGAAATTTTCAAGTTGGTAGTGAATTTCACTGTTCCCACTCTGATGTTCAGGGATCTTTCTCCATATTCCTATTAAGGAATATCTATATTTATATTTGACTATCGATAATAAAGAAGATTTTCCTGTGTTTCAAATAATCTGCCATTCTGAAATAGACTAAATTCATCTGGGTCAACTAAGGTAAGTTTATAATATGGCACATTCACCTACCAGTAAGGGAAAATTTGAATTTATTATCATAACTTACTTTAACAATAAAAGCATCTATTCTTATTGTGCTATTTCACACTCAAAAGGGCAAGCAGAATATTTATTAAATCTACTCAAGAAGTAAAGTAATTGTTTCACTATATGTCTTTCATGAAGAGAATAGGTTCAGAGCAGTGATTAGTGTTAAGAATTGCCCTAAAGGGACTCAGGAGAGACCCAAGACCTATGATCATGGCAGATAGCTCCAGAGTTTGGTGCCTTGCCAGTGGCCCTACTTTGGAGTTTGTTCTGAGTGTGACAGACTTGGGCTCAGATGTGACTTCTCTACACATGCCTCTTCTGTTACTTTTATTTGAACCTATAGTTGGTGCTGGAGTTGATAAGTGTACGTCAAAAAGACTTTAATCTCTGGGCTGTCCTTTTGCCAGCTGGGCCCTGAAAATCAGTGGAGTTGCAATACCTACTATCCAGTTCATTGGACTCACCCAGGACAACAAACAAGGATATGATGATGGATAACAACCATCCCAAGGAACTGAGAGAGTCTACAACTGCAAGGAAGAGAGCCCCATGCATCTGCCCCATGAGATCAAAGCCTTCTCTCAATTAGAGGTGGAATGGGTAGCACCATCCCAGAATCCTCAGGATTGGGGACTGAACTATGGATTAAAGTAGATTTACTTGTATTCTACTATGGACTTGTGATTCTAGCAATGGAAGAAACTATATCTTTCATGTGGAGGCAGTGGCCACTGGACATACTGAGGGCAGGGAAAGGGAAATACAGGTGAAATGTGGGGGGGAGTATTTTGGGGAATTAAGAATGTTCTTGAATGGCATGGCAGTAACAGATATGGACAATTGCATGTCTTTTTACAACCTGCAGAATTGCGCACGAGAGAGTGCAAACTACAATGTGAACTATAATCCATGCTTAGTGGCAATGCTCTAAAATGTTTTCATCAATTGTAATTAATGTGTCACATTAATGAAGGATGTTGTTAATGTGGAAAAATGTTGGAGGTGTGGGAAGTAGGGAATATGGTAATCCCCTATATTTTTGTGTAACATTTAAGAAATCTAAATACCTATTTAAAAAAAAATAGAAATAAAAAATATATTAGAAAACAAGAATTACCTTAAATGGTCAATTTATCACCTTAATAACTTTTTTTATTAACTGATCATGGAAATTAATACTTAACTAATCACATTCTTCAAATTTATATTGTGTTTTTATTGTATTTATTTCTTCAATGGACTTTTTTTGTATATGTGTACATAACAATTTCAGTAGTTGCAAATCTCCTCCCACATAGAAGAAAGAAAATAAAAAGAAAATGACTTATGGCATGAATCATGTATGACACTGCTGTGTTTCATATTACCTCATTTATCCTTTATCAAATTTCTAAATTATGTAACAATTTCTCAGTTGTATAGATAAGGAAATGAGTTTTAAGGACATTAAGTAATAAGCTCACATTTAAGACTGCTCAGTTTATTTTAAACTTCTCAATGTTTCTAGTTCTTTGTTACCACTGTTTTAAACACTTCCATAGTGGAAGGTCCATATTTTTCCTTCCTTTCATCATGTATGACATCAATACTTTCAAAGGAGTGATTGCTGGAAAATGTGCTCATTGAATTTTCTTTACTCAAGCAGCTTTGAAAATTCTAAAACTAATTGAGCTGTTTTTCTATTAATCTAATTTTAGAAGTTTATTCTTTACACTTAGTTCCCTGAAGGATATTAAGCAGACCTTCTCAGTTTTGTTTACAGAAATAAGAATATCTCAAAGAAAAACCAGAGAGAATGGTGCAAATATATAACTTTTCTCAGAGACAAAAATCTTGATATCCTTGAATGGCTGTCTGAAAAAGGAGCCATGAAAGCCTTGCACCTGCACAACTGTATCTTAACTGTGCTTTACAAGCCATTGAAATTAAGGACAAGTTGGGTGTGCTTGAGACAACACAGGACTGACAATTTGTGTGTACCCTCATCACAGGACACCTGGCATCACTTTTTTTTCTTACTTGTCTTTCTTCTCAACTACCCCTTTTATTTTTCCCTATTAAAAACCCTTGCTCCCATTTTCACTTTGAACTGGTTTTGGAAAGATTATGCAGTTCTTTTTTGTGCACTCTGATTAAATCACCTTCTCAATAAAAGACAAGTTTGTCCTTTGTGGTGCTGGATCAAGAGGAACTGTCTATTGGAAATAACCATCCTTTTGGTAACAGGAGTTTTCTTATATTCTTTATGGTCAAACTTGCTATTTGTTTTATTGAAAATGAGTCTTCTCATCTGAATCTATTCAAGTTTCTTTTTACTTCTGCTAGCCACAGTGATTATAATATCATCTTCCCTTGGATTAAGGGATGGGATTTTAGGGGCTCTTGAGGAATAAACAGTTGTCATAAACTAGAAAATAAGCAAGACTTTTGACCTAAGAAATGCACATTAGTTAAAACTAAAGTATATTATTCCAAAATGGTTTAAAATCAGAGAATTCTGAGCCATGTGTTTATATTAACTGCAAGGTATAGTTTTATGTAAATATTAGATGGAAAGTCTAAATGTTTGAGAGAAAGATTTGGAATATGAAATATTTGATTATTATACTCTTTGTATATCATTGTTTTAGAAAGAGAAAAAGAAAGCTAAAAGTAAGATAAAACACATTTAATATGTGCATAATGCAAACAACACATCTTTCTTTAAAGATATAATTTCTAACAAATGTTCAAACCTAACATCCCTCTTTTTATTTGACTGTATACACAGTTCTCACACAGAGGGAACACAACATGTGTTAATAAAAATCATATATGAATAGTGAAGTAAGTGAGAAATTAAAGGCTAAACACTTTAACATATTATCAACATGTGCCCATCAAGGTGGGAATGAAATCTAGGAGACTATCAACATCCTGTAATATACATTTATAAAAAGTTTTATATCAAGGAAATACTACTATTCCAATTAATCTTTACCCCCACATATTATAAAGTTTTACCAAGGAATATTTTGATTTTAAATAAAGTGTCCATGTGTATGTGTGCCTGTTGTATATGATGTGTGCATTTATGTTAGTAATACATGGGATTTGCTTGTGTTTCTTGAGGAATATTCAGAGGAAAATCCCTTGCCAACAGAGAGAATGTTGTTCCTAAGATTCCTGAAATGGATATACAATCACAGGATAAAGCCAAGGATGATATATATTTATCCTCTTTGAGCTTAATTTTCTCATCTGTTATTTGTAATTGGTTGCAAGGGAAATCAAACATGCTAGAAATTGGTGATAAAATTTAATTTTCTTGCTAAGAACAAATATGGTTCTCAGCCTATAAATACTTCTAATTGATGACACTTTGGTCCTAGTTCTCAATATTTTTGGTATTTAAATCAACACATAGAAGTAAATTGCTGGATCATAGTGTATGTAGCTTGAGTAATTAAATCAAACAGTATTTCAAAGTGTTTGTGCAATTTTGCAGTACTATAAACAATGTATGAGTTTCATTATATTGATATTTTGTGGGGCTTTTTTCTCTCTCTTTCTTTTCTCTTGATTGATCATGCTAAAGGTTTCTGAATATCATTAATCTTTCCAAAGAACTAACTTTTACCTTGTTGATATTCTCTAAGATTGATATTTATGCCATTGAGTTTTTTTTAATTTTCATGTTATATTTATCTCTATGTTGTTGGGATTTAATTTGATTTTTCCCTTACATCTTTATTCCTAGATATTTAGATAAATCATTTGCATACTTTTTGATTATTAATATTATATATATCATTAAACATTCTACACAATTTAAAAGGATATTAAGGGAATATTATGAACACATTAAAGAGAATAAATTCAACAACATAGAACCTCTGGGCAGCTGGATTCAGAACGGTTGTTTTATCACTTCTGTTCTTCTTCCCTTTCACATATGGTCTGTTCTTCTTGGCCAATCTTAAAGTCAAAGAAATGAAGGAAAAACAACAAAGAACATCACAAGTTAATATTTGGAAAGCAGATGAGTGTGAAAAAGAGAACAAAATCCACATACATTCTATTCCCACTGCTGTGTTTGGAGCCTATGTGTGCACCTCTAGAGTGGTTTAGTTGGGTTTAGGAACATGGAACCCTGTGTGCATCCAGGCTTAGCTTGGCTCCCTCTACCCCTCACTGACTTGGGCTTAGAGAGGGCTCTGGGCTGAGCCTTTCTCACTGTCCTTCCCTTAGGTGGTGGGACCACTACTATCAACCTTGGGGATAATCACTGGGCCATTTCTTGCCTCTCCTGAATGAAACACACCCTCTGGACTTCCATGTAGTGTGGAATTTCTAGGGCTGCAGCAGCCAGCAGCTGTGGCTGAATGCCTCCCACAGGCACTACACGCTAAGGTCCTCTCCCAGGTGTGGATGCTGTGGTGTGTGATCAGCTGTGTGCTCTGCCTCAAGTTCTTCCCGCTCTTAATGCACTGGAAGGGCTTCTTGGTGTGGATCAGTTGGTGTCTCATCAGGATCGAGCTCTGCTTGAAGGTTTTCCCACACTTGCTGCACTGATAGGGCTTGGCCCCAGTTGAACGATCTGGTGCCTGAGCAGGAATGAATCATATTTAAAGACCTTCCCACATGCACACTTATGTCTTCTAATGAAGGCAAATAAATTCAACTACTCAAATGAATGAAAAAAATATCCCTTGAAGAATGTTAGTTTAAAAAGCTCATAAAGAACCTAGAACAATCTCAATAGCCCTGCATCATTTAAGGGGATGGATTTGTTGGGTTAAATTTTCCCAATAGGAAAATCAATCAAGTACTCTCACCAGTTCATTCTACCAAATATTAAATAACACAAAATACCAAAAATACACAAATTTTTCAGATCTCATCCCATTATATCAGTATTTGTCTGATTAATGTAAGTTATGATGGGCCTACATATTCCTTCATCTTTTCTATATAAATAGTTATATTTCTGAATAAGAACAGTTTTATTATAAATATATAATCTGGGTGACTTTTAATAAGTAAGTTTAGCAGGATTTCAGACTAAGATACATATTCAAAAATCAATTATAGTTTTTATACTTGTAGCAAAATTTCATAATTAAATTTTTAAAATGCCACTCTTTTAAATTCCTAAGCAGCCATAACAAACTACCGCAAACTAGTTGCTTCAAACAACAGAAATTTAGTGTTGAACACTTCTGGAGGTAGAGGTAAAAAATCAATTTTTGGTAATCTAAGCACCTCTTAAAATATATTTATATATATATATATAAATAATATTTTTGTATGTAAATGCACATATATGCATATATATTTATATATCATTTTACAAATAGTGGTATGTATTGTGAAAATTTTGATTTTTACCCACAATAAAAAATAAATAAATTAAAAAAAAAAAAAGGCAAAAAAAAAAATCAATTAGTCAGCAGGACTGCACTTCCTCAGAAACCTGTAAGGGAGAAACTTTCCTTACATCCTCTAGCTTCTGGTGTTTGCTGGAAATCCTTGGTATTCCTTGGCTTGTACATGCATCATTCCAGATTCTGTCTCCATCTTCACAAGGATATTTTCCCGCCATTTCTGTCTCTGTTCTAATTTCCCTCTTCTTTCAAAGAATTCATATTAAATTAGGGCCCAACGAAACTCAGCTTCATCTTATCTTAACTAATTACATCCTCAAATACTCTATTTCCAAATAAGGTAACATTCACAAGACCAAGGATTAAGACATATACATATATTTTTTGGGGGTGTCACAATTCAATATAGAACAGTCAGTTGTAATAGATAAAAACCACAAAATAGTTAATGATAATTGTGATATAACATGGTACAAGATATGTGCATTAAAACTATAGAACTATACTGAGAAAATAGAAAGACTTTACTACTTTACTAAATAGAGTGAAATATTGTTTTCATGGATTTGATATCTCAAATGTATTAATATTTTAACTTTTCTTATATTAAAATCTAGGTCAATATAATCCCAAACAAAATCCAAACAGTTATTATTTTCATAAATTTACAAAATTCTTTTGATATAATATGGAAATTCAATGGCTCATAAATATCATCAAAATTTAAAAAGGAAAAACAAAAAAACTGAACTTACATGACCTGATAGCAACATATTTTATAAAGCTATGGCCTGGGTTTTTCATTAAGATGGTTAAGTTGTCAATGGAAAAGACTAGAAAGTGTATTAGTAGATTGGTACATATATCTTCAACTAAATCTCAGCAAAGGTGTGTGGGAAATCAGTGGAGAAAAGAAAGTCTGTTCAACAAATGGTGATAGAACAAATGGTGGTGTACAAAAGATTGGACACCAACCTATATCTCACTCATTGTACAAAATTAATTCCAAATGGATCTTAGACGTGAACATTAATGTAAATGTACACAATGCTTAGAATAAAACAGGGGTGAAAATATTTCTGACCTTGAATTAGGCAAAAAGTCCTTAATATAATGTCAAAATCATGACACATTTTAAAAGAGATAAATTTTACCACATCAGAGTTAAAATTGTTGAGGCAACAAAAGCTGATATGACAAGAAATGAATTAAGGCTTGAATCTGCAATTTACTACAGTGCGCATGAGGTAACTGCATACATTTCTAGGGTATATCCAGCCGTGTGTTTGAGAAGACAGTATGTTTAGAGGTGTGTAGAGCTAACTACTTTTGATTTATAAGACATGTCTAGGTGTGTGTTTAAATAGGAAAGATGTTTAGATGTATGAAAAGCTATCTTCTTCTGTGGGTTTAATACT
>JAKSZT010033836.1:380952-396417 GCA_026826555.1 Tolypeutes matacus
GCCCAGAGCCATGAGGGACATTACAATGGAGAGTGACTTAGTGTCACATAATGAGGAACTGGTTTGATATGTCTCTGGGAAAATAATTCCTAAGAATGTTCAAAGATCTATTAATTTCTACAGTGTCACAAAAGTTTATATTCTGCTCTTCTGGATCAGAATACTTTTAAGCAATAACTGAATGATTTCTAGGACATAAATACATGTGCTAGCATCTGTGGGTCTTTCAAAACCTTTTGGATTAAATTTTAGTTTGAGCTAGTGTGCAGATGGTAAAACTGTATTCAAAAATCCCAGCTTGCTTCTCCATTATATAAGGATTCACATCTCCTTGCCACCCTGAAGGGTTTAGTGGATATTTAAAGTCCAATCCCCTTGCAAATATCTAGAAGTTCCTAAGGCACTCTGAGATTTCCAAATAATTTTGAGAATTAACCTGCTTCTGTTTCAGTTACTGGTAATTCTCTGCATTTACTTCATATGTAGGTAATGGAGAAGAATTAGCAGAGTGAGTATCATAGGGAATTCTTCCTGATGCAGCCTAAATATAATATGAAGCATACTCAGACTTGATGATCAATAAATTACATGGTGAGTTTGGTTTGGATAGTGTCCTACTAATCATGTCTTAGGGTGGTTGTGTGATATTGGCATTTATTCCATCTAATTTCATTCTTAGGACCATAAATTCTCTTGCAACATGAGATAAATTGATTACAATAAAACTGTTTTAGCACACTTTAGTTTACACAGAAGCCCTATTCCAGTTGAGAATAGTAGAGTTAAGTTAATGAAAATTTCAGCTTAGCAGTGAATTCACTGAGTCACTTCCTAGTGTTCAAGTATCTTCCTTAATATTCTGATCAAGGAATACATCCATTTATGTTTCTAATGAACAATAAGATTAATTTCATGTTATAAACAGCCTTCTTTCTTAAAATACACTGGATTCATCTGTGTGAACTGAGGAAACTTTAAAACATGGCATGTTCTGATACAACTAGGAGAAAATTTTAAATTAGAAACTGTAATTTAACATTAGGAAATCTGTTTCTATTAGTCTACAACATACAAAAAGGGCTTAAACAAAATGTATTCTATCTATCAAAGAAATAAAGTGATAATTTCACATATTTTTATAGTAATAGAAAAATCAAAGCAGGAATTAGTGTTAGGAATTGTCTTAAAATAGTCTAACATCAGACTCTTTTTTCACTAATGGATTGAAGAAAATTGAAATATATTTCATCACCCTCATTAAATCTATGTTGTTTTTTTTTTTTTTTCTATTCTTACTTGCTTCTTAATTTGAATTTGTTGTATATATGTGATGGAAAATTATAGTAGTTGCTAAGCTGCTCAAAACAGAGTAAAAAAATTAAAAATATGCATGGCATCAACAATTCATGACACAGGGCATTTCATACTACGTCATGGATAGCTTTGATTAGTAGTTCTATGTTCTGCATTGTTTCCTGGTTTTTATTTTGTTCATTGGACTGGTCCATGTTTTCCTGTTTCTCAGAGTCATTTGTATTTTTTTGTTGCCCTCTGGTCATCATATTATCTTGATGGGTTTGTTCAGTTGATTAGCTTTTCTCTATCCTCTAGAGTTTTATTTAGCTGTTGGTTCTGTGTGTGAGTTAAGTTTTCTCTTTGGCAGTTTTTCTTCTTATTTTATTTCCTTACATTTTCCTATGTTCCCTTGAAGGCAAAAGGTTAGGGCCAGAGGAATCAAAAGATGTAAGGAAGGCAGAAAGATAATAGTAATATTGATAAAAGTTAGAAGAGGGGCAAAATGAGACTTAAAGAGATGAATATTTAACTTGTGTAAGCAGTGTAGAGTACTAGGGGAAAAAATGGAGTTCCTACAATGGACTGGGGAAAACAAATGTAGGAATATATATATAGTGATTTAGAAGGCTAGAATTATGAGGAGGGAGAGAAATAGTAAAGAAAGGTCTGAAAGGAAAAAGTTAATACTAATAAAAAAAGAAGAAGAAAACAAAATAGATGGAATAGAAATTGATACCCTTAAGTTGTGGGCCTATGAAAAAATGTTGTCTCTAAGAGCCACAACAGAAAACAGAAGGCAGAAAGATGCAGGAAGGATAAGTGATAGTTTGTAATACGGAATCAATATAAACAACGAGTGGGAAAAAAACTGAAAAAGAAGGACAGCAAAGAAGCGACAAACTAGCAGCACCTAATTTTAAGAAAATGGAAGAAAAAAGAAAGGGGGGAGGAAAGAGGAAAGAAAAGCAAGAGACCAGAAAGAAACAGAGAGAAACCAAAGATCCACACAGACAAGCAGTCAAACAGAGCTAAGGGGGGTCAATGATTCCCCTAGGGTCCACGTGGATCCTCTCTGCCTAGTTGTGTTTATCAATCAATTTCCCTGCAGTGTTCTTTATGCAGGTCCTGAAGCAGCTTTTAGCTATTAAACTAAATTAAAAAGAATTTATTTTTCATTTATTGAAGTGACCTTCTCACTTTTTTTTTAATTTTTATTTTTTTAGTGCAATACAGGACCCAAAATAATTCCTCCTCTAGACCAACCCCCTTAGGAAGGGACCCTAGCTGGGCCCATGGAAATTAATCAAGCATGTCCCACTTCCTGGACTCCCCAGGATAGCTGTAGCTCTGATGTTAGTCAGTGCGGAGTGCTAAAGACAGCCGATTCCGCCCCTCCTGGAGCCGAGCACCAGCATTACCGGGTTGTTAGGTAAATCAGTTTGAGTGCAGATTTTAGCCACTTGAATGGCTAAAATTAAAGATTGATCATATAAAGTGTTGGGGAAGATGTTGAACAGGAAAATATCAATGATTTTTTCAGTCCATAGTTGATATAGGAAGGCTAGAAAGAACTGAAGTTTGGTATTTCCCTTCCCCCAAGTAGGTTAGACTCTGGAAATACCCATCTTGTTTTCCCTTGAGGGTAGGCATTTATCAATGATAACATACTGCTCTGGTTTTATTTCAGAGTGGTTAATTTTCAACTCCCCTGCTAGAAACAGAAGGAGGTTTTTCTCTGAAATTCAGAATAGGAATCAGATGGGGATCCTGGTGGTAAAACTCATGTAAGTATGGGGTGCCTCTAAGGCTTGGCCACCTGTAAATTTTGTCTCTCAATCTATCCCATGCTTGGACTCCAGTGATTCATCAATTACTCTTTAATTTTCCTTCCTGGGGCTGACTATACCTGAGGTTTCTGCTCCAGGTAAATTGTGATCGTTTTTTTTCTGCCTATCTCTTCATTTCTCCAGGAGAGAGAGTTTTCCCTGGAAACCTCGTTCTATGAAGGATCTCTAGTTGATATGCAGTTTTTCAGCTTTTTCCCTTTTGAGAGGTTGGAAGTGTTGACTACCCGAGGTCTTTATATGTGAGAATGGAAAACAATTCATTATCATCCAATGTTAGGTATTTACAAACTTTTCTACTATTGTTTATTTCTTAAATAATATGTTTAGCAGAATATATTTTTAATTCCTAAATATATATAATCATTTATTGTTACCTTTTTCCCTAATTTTATAGTTATTTACATATATACACATATATATGTATATACACACATATATATATTTACACACAGACACAGACACGCACACATATCCTGTAGGTATTTTTTCCCCTGGAGAACCCTGTCTAACACATAGAATTCAGTGGGTTGCCAGGTGAGGAATAGGGAAAATGCATGAATAAAAGAAAAATCATGTAAAATAAAATAAGCATTAGGAAATTGGCATGGGTCCATGTGTATAGTCTGCTCTAAACAAAGGGGTAAGATTAATTCTACTCTGTTAACTTTAGATTCTATTGGCTCTGTCTCTCTCCACCAACACAGGGCGGAATGTAAGACAAACATCAAAAACAAAAGCTAGTGCAATAAAAATTGATTAATAATTGTGGATTTTCCTAATTCTAACTACCCTAATATTCACAGGTACCTAATAACTGAAAAGTGTACATCACTATGGGCTTTCAAATGGGTATAATTAAATTTGTAAAAATGTCTTCCAATCTCCATCATAATGGCAACAATTTTGTGTTGGCAAGGAAAATTGCATTGCTCTTTTGAATCTCTAGCTTCACATTAATGCAGTTAGATGATAAAGAAGAATTAAAAATTTCTGAAGTATGTATTATATACCATGGTAAACAATTTAGTGAATATAGCTTTTTAGAAGAAAATTCTAAGATAGAAGACAGATAGAAAACCAAATATCTATAATATTTCATCAGTGCCATATATAACAGTATTCCTGGTCCTTTTATATGATGGCCCTAAAGAAATGAATGCAAGAGAAACAAGCCTTAAAGCAGTCTATATGACAACTATAATAGTATTGGCTTTAATACTTTAATTATAAGTATGTATATTTGGCTGCTGCAAAATGCACATGGGAGCTTTTCTCTCTGGTCCTTCTTGTGTCATTTAATTTAAAGTTGTTCTGAGCAAGGGTTCCCCAAAAGATGCTTTTTGATGGCAGATTTGCATAAGAGTCCAAAGCTTTCCAAATCAGTTTGTTACTCCATAGCACAATGCAGAAATAGACAAGAATCCAGTCTGAAGGACCATCTTGACAAAGAAGAGTAAATTGTTGCAGAAGGATTGAAAATGATGGTTAATATCCACCAATTAAAAAACCATTTTGAGATTAAATCATTGTGAATTCAAATGCTTCTTTGTTTTACATAAAATTTGACCTTACTATTTCCAAATTTGCAAGTTTATATTCCTCTGGAATACATTCTTATTAGCTATTTTCAGGAGAGGCCATTCAGTAAATATGGATGAAAATTTGGGAACAAATTAAGGTTTTATCCTGTATTTGTATTTGAGAAAAAGTTTTTAAGCATAGTGAAAATTGTTTGGGTTTTAGAATCATTCAAAAGGCCCAACTGAGTCTTTCCCTTAGCATTTGTGTAAACTTGGACTTTGATTGTAATAAACATGTACATATATATATACACACACACTAATAATGTAAATATATTCTCCAGTAAACTATTGGGGTAGTAATAAACCCCCACTAGGATATACTGAACATCAATTAGTGGGTATATATAAAATATCTAATAAGGTGCTTGGAATATAGTACCTATAACTTATGCTATTTAAATATTTTACTCTAAATCCATCAAAGAATTAAGCATATGAATTTCACTTTCACAATTTTTCTTTATAATAAATATAATAGATAATTAAAGAATTTGAAAAAAGCAAATATATTAGCCATTATTGGGATTTCATACTATCCATATCCTCTTGTCTAGGTAGACATAATTCACACATCTAAACAGCTTTTTCCTTCTTCAGTTTTCTCTTTTTACTTCTTCAATTTTCTTAGTCTTTTCTTTCAATCTTTTTTTATTTCAAAATGTAGAAAGCACATATTTCCTAGGATAATTTTTCTCTAGGGATTTAATTTGTTAGGGAAGAGGGACTTTTGGTAGAGACTGACAGTTAGTTAGGAAAAAGGTGCAGTTGAAATTTGCCCCCAAACACTGAATTTATTTGCATATGATTATGTGCAGATGCATGAGTGTTTCTGTGTGTGTATATTTGTGACAGAGTGGAAAGGGGAAGGAGAAAGGAAGAGAGAGGGAGTGACAAAAAGACAAAGAGAGAAAGAAAGAGAGAGAGGAAGGGAGGGAGGGTAGAAGGAAGAGAGAGAGAGAGAATGGATTTGCATATAGTTGAGGGAGATTTTAAGTGTTGGAATATGACCAGAAATGAAATGATATGAGGATATTTCCAGGAAATATTTCAGCATGATTTTGCTTTTTAAGGGGATACCCAGTAACTAATTTCTGGGTTGTGCTTTTAAGGATCTTTTCTTACTTAGATGTGCGTTTTCCCAATTAATGTGGAATCATTGTAGGTACAGCAAGATTGGACCCAAATGTTCAGAGATCCTGAGGTTTGCACCAAAATTAGGGGGATATTCTAAACCAAGAGTTTATCTTTTTATAGTTTCAGTTGTCTAGTTATTTTAAGATATTTTCTATAGTTCTACTACAAAATTATTCCTAGATATATTGGGTTCTTTAACTATTAGATTAATTGACATACACAGAGCAAAGATTTTGATATTCTCAATTTGTGATTATGTGCTATGTTAAGTTGAATTTTGAGTCCAGAATTCTTACAACAATATCCATGTTTTTCTCATATTTAGTATTTGTCTAACATAAGTAAAACAACTGACAGGTGAATTAATTTATGACTATGATGGAATCCCATTTTATTACATAAGTGTTTATCCTCAGCAAAACATTTTTCGGGAGCTGTTCTGAGGGTATGGTTTATGTTAGACTCTTAAGCCCGTCTGATATGATGGGCTTCATTTCTTTTGCTGAAGGCAGAATGTAAATGGACTCAATATCTTTGGTTCCACTTGCCAGTTGGATAAGAAATCTCAACGGAATGAGTTGATTAGCGTGAGCAATGTAGACATATTAGGATATTCAAGACTGTATGCTCATATACATATTCCTTAGACTAGGGATGGGTACATTCCATCAAAATGTTCCCATACTCTAAAATAAAATCCAAACAGCAGCCCATTGACAATAATAGTGTTTTGTTTTTTTTTTTAGAAAAAGATGACTTGGATGAGGAAGGCCTTTTGACATGGGCTAAAGGTTGTGCTTTCAACATATTTGCTCCTTCTTTCCCAAATACACTGCATCTGAGTGTCTGCACATATCTAAAGTTATGTTCAAATGAAGTAATAATTCTTTCATCTTATTACTTCATCCAACATACCAAGAGAGAACGCTTACCTTTCTAAAGTTTTTCTAAGAGCATCCTCAAAATATGCTTTTAACATGATTAGGAGAAAGGTGAGTCTTTAACAATGTCCCAAATTCATATATTAAGAGATGTAGCAATTGCTATATCTAATTCCCTATTTCTAGCAAACCAATGTCCTGAACTTCAACCATACATGAGAAGAAGTAAAGTCACTAAAAATATTAACAACTAAATTGGGTTATTTCTATGATATGATTAAGTTACTTGTTTTTTTTTTTTTTTTTAATTTCAAGAATAAATATTTAGTTCCAGTGGAGGTGATTTGGGTCTCCAAACAAAATAATAGTAGGATAGAAAAAGGGAGGGAGTTGCTTACAATTATATAAGTAGTTAGTGGTAGAGATGGAGAAACACCTCATTTATTTTGCAAAGATGGAAAATAGCTGGTCCCATTTAGCCTATGGCTAACACAGCATAGCCTTGAAGAGCATGGAATCTAGCATAGTGTAAAGTTTCTTATCTTAGATCTGCTACTATATATCTTAATGATGTGGTATAATTAATTGAGCCCTCCTATGCTTCCAGTGCCCCATATATAAAATGAGAATAAGAATATTACCTACTTAGGTTTGGGTTTTTATGGGAATTAATACATATAAAATATTTATAAAATATGAGGCTTAAAATATGTTCTGATTGAAAAATAATTTAACATGACAAAACAGTCCTAAATTAAAAAGATTTAAATGTTAAAACCTGTAATAAATCTACCTTGACCTGCATTGTTTTTCAATTAATAATTCACACCAAGTTTAAACATGCTAGTACATGTTTAATGGTATTATTTCAGATAAATTAAATTTCTCTTGTTTACTCTGTACTCCTCACATTACCTCATGGAAAATCAGAACAATGTCACAGAATTTGTCTTCTTGGGGAAATGGAAGGACAAGCAGCTAGAGCTACTGTTCTGTTTCTTGTTCCGGCTCTCTTTTTTGGTGGTCTTAATGGGGGACTACATCATCTCACTCACAATTACCTGCAGCCATCTAATTGAACAGCCAATGTACTATTTTCTCTGTCAACTATCCCTCATGGACCACCTCCTTTACCTCTGTTGTAATTCCCCAGCTAATCAGAGACCTAGCTTCAGAGAGAAAAATCATTTCCTATAACAACTGTATGACCCAGCTCTTCACCATGCACTTACTGGCAGCTGTGGAAATATTCATCTTGGTGTCTATGTCTTTTGACCGCTATGTAGCCATTCTCAAGCCCCTGCACTATATGGTCATCATGAACAGGCAGAGATGTAACATGCTGATTATCAAGGACTGGAGTGTGGGCTTTTGTCATTCTATTGCACTGCTGTTCATGGTCCTCAATCTACCTTCCTGTGGCCCTAATAAAATGAATCACTACATGTGTTATGTGAAGACTCTTTTGAAACTGGTCTGCAAAGACATACATGTTTTTAGTGTCTTAGTTATTATTAATTCAGGGATTTCAGGGGTTTTAATTTTCCCTGTCCTGGTGGCATCTTACATAAGCATATTGTACAATATTAGGACACACACTTCTACAGCATGACACAATGCTCTGTCAACCCGTAGCTCTCACATAATTGTTGTAATTTTGTTTTTTGTGCCCTGTATCTCTATATATATTCTACCTGCTGGCAGTGAGAACAAGGATAAAGAAATATCTTTGTTTTACACAATGATTTCCACTATGCTGAATCCTTTCATCTATACACTGAGAAATGTGGAGATAAAAATAGCCTTGCAAAAGTTATGGTATCAAATGCTACCTTGAGAATTAAAGTTCATAAGGTGATATTCATTGTGATTCCCATGCTATGTCCGTATTGCAGCTATTATTCACATCATTGTGATGAATGAAGTTAAGCTTTCCTTGAGAGTTGGATTAAATAACTTCTGACATTACAAAAGCATAAAGAACATATTACTATTATTCCTGTAGGAACCTTCACTTTAAAGGGTCTACATTGTTCCCGGTGTGAACATTTGTATTTGAGGAACACAAGAAGTATCTCTCTAAATGGTTTCTTTAATCTTGACACTCCCATCTTCAGAAATTTACAAGAAAAGCTATTTTCCTTGGAATAATTTAGAACTTCCTATTCTGATAATCAGAAATCTCACCAAATTTGCTCATGTCCGGTTTAATCATCATAGAGATTACTGCATTGGAAAAACAAAATGTTGCAAAATATAATACATTTTTCATGTAAAGGATACCTGTGTGATGTCTTTTCTATTGCCTACCTTTTTTCTTTTGATTTCCTTTGTTTAGATGATTTAAGCAAATGTACTGCACTCCTCTACATTCTCCAAACAGACTGATCTCTCACTTCCAGGTTTTATTTTCTGCTATCTTCTCTACTTAGGATGCATCTTCTCCTATATTTGAGGGTCATGACTTTTGCATAACTCACTCTAATTCTTATATGATTCAGGAGAATTTTGCATACTCATCAAATGACCGGAATTACCAGCACACTATGGAGATATTGTGGGTTTTGTTCCAGACCACTGCAATAAAGCAAATATCACAGGAAAGCAAGTCACACAATTTTTGGTTTCCCAGTATATATAAAGTTATGTTTACATACTACTGTAGTCTATTAACTGTAAGATAACTTTATGTCTGAAAAAAACATGTACATACATTAATTAAAAATACTTTATTACTAAAAATACTAACGTCTGAGACTCCAGAAATCCTAAAATTTTGCTAGTGTTGGGTCTTGTTTTGATGTTTATGGTTGCTCATTTATCAGGGTGAGGGTACCTGAAGGTTTGTGTGGCTGTGACAATTTCTTAAAATAAAACAACTGTGAAGTTGGCAGCAATGATTAACTCTTTCCTTCATGATAGTTTTCTCTGTAGTATGTAGGCTGTTTGAGAGCATTTTGCCCACAGTAGGATTTCTTTCAAAATTGAAGTCAATATTCTCAAACCCTGTGACTGCTTTATAAACAGAGTTATGTAATATTCTAAATCCTGTGGTGTCCTTTCAACAATATTCACAATATCTTCACCAGGAGTATGTTACATCTCAAGAGACCACATTGTTTGCTCATCCTTAAGAAGCAACTCCTCATCCATTCCATTGATACATTATTATGAGATTTCAGGCAAACATTCATGTCTTTGAGCTACCTTTCCAATACTATTTAACTTCCTATATTCACTACATCTGTAGTTACTTCCTCCACTAAAGTCTTGAACCACTCAAGGTAATCCATGAGGATAGGAATCAACTTCTTCCAAACTGCTGCTAATGTTGATATTTGACCTACTCCCATGAACCACAAATGTAATTAATTTCCTAGAATTGTGAGTCCTTTCCAGAAGGTTTTCAATTTACTTTGCCCTAATCCATCAGAAGAATTACTCTCTGTGTCTGCTAGAGCCCACCAAAATGCATTTGTTAAATGAAAACACCTGAAGGTTAAAATTACTCCTAATCCAAGGGATGCAAAATGGATGCTGTATTTGCAAGCGTGAAAACAAAATTAATCTCATTGTACATCACCAAGAGAGCTACTGGATGACTAATTGCATTGCCAATAAGCAGTAACATTTAAAAGGTTTCTTCATTCTGAACAATATGTCTCAATGATGGGGTTAAAATATTCCATAAGTCATGCTGTAAACAGATGTGCTGTCACCCAGGCTTTGTTTTTCCAATTATAGAGCATAAGTAGAGTAGATTTAACTTAATTCTTAAGGACCCTAGGATTTAAGGAATGGTAAATGAACATTGGTTTAATCTTAAAGTCCACCAGGTGCATTAGCCCTTAACAAGAGTATCAGACTCTCTTTTGAAATTTTGAAGCCTCAAAGTAATTACTCTCTATCCATCAAAGTCCTCCATGATATTTTCTTCCAATATAAGGCTGCTTCATCTTGTACTTTTTATGTTATGGACATGGATTCTTTCCTTAAATCTCATTTACCAATATCTGCTAGCTTCAAACTATTTTTATGGAGCTTCCTCACCTCTCTCAGACTTGACAGAATTGAAGAAAGTTGGGGCCTTTCTATGGACTAAGCTTCAGATTCAGGGAATGCTGTGGCTGCTTTGATCTTCTATCCAGAACATTAAAATTTTCTTTATATCAGCAATAAGCCTGATTTACTTTCTTATCATTCATGTGGTCACTGGAATAGCACTGTTAATGTCTATCAAGAATGTTTCCTTTGCATTCACAACTTGGCTAACTCTTTGGTATAAGATTTTGTCCTATCTCAACTTTTGTTATCCCTTCCTTAGTAAGAGTAATCATTTCTAGATTTTTTATTAAAGTGAGAGACATGCAGCTCTTCTTTTCACTAGAACACATAGTGGCCATTATAGGTTTATTAATTGGTCTACTTTCAGTATTGTTGTGTCTCAGGGAATAGTGAGGTTCCAGGAGAGGGAGAGAGATGGTGATGCAATTGATGTTTGGTGGCACAGTTACAACACATAAAACATTTTTCAGTTAAGTTTGTCATTTCATGGGAGACTATGAGTTTTGAGGAGAATGAGGATAAGACCTATCCCATCCTAGATAATGCTTTCTGACAAATATTGAATATTTTATTATAATTAGTTTTGATTTGTTTTTAAAGTTCCCACACAATTTAATGGTTGAAAATATGATGAAACTCTTTGTTAGGCCCAGCCCAAAATCTCATGAACTGAAATTATATATTTGCTAGTAGTTCCTTCTTGCATTCATTTTCCAACCTGTAACCCAAGGCCTAGTGTTGAAAAAAAAATGACAAATCAATGTATGGTGAATTTGATTAATTGACTTGCTAAGCATATGAGTATAAGCACAGGAAATTTAAGAAATATTTTAGGTCATAAACATGTAATTTACAAAATTCTATCAATTAATATATTTTTTTAGAAATTTAAAGTACACCATAATAATTGTTTACAAGAATACCATAACTTAGCTTGAAAGCACTCAAATTATACCAGCATATTATTTAAGCTGGAACATGGTCAGAAATCACCAGGCTGACAGAAGCTTAGAAATAAGGTATCAAAGTAAGTCAGGAGGTCATTCAAGAGGTTACACTTATGCAAGTCTCTGCAGTATGACATTGACTGCCACAGTAAACAATGCCTCAGATAGCGGGGCTACTGAGGGCTCTAGAGATATCCAGAATCTATAAGCAGGATAGACAGCTCAGGAATTCAGCACCATGTTAATGGGCCTTACTTTGGAATTTATGGTCCTCAGTGTAACAGAATTAGACTCATTTACAGGTTACCTACACAGAGCTCTTCTGCCACATTTATTTGAACCTATAATTAGCACTATACTTGATAAATATATGTCCCAGAGACTTAAATCTTTGGTACATCCATGGGCCAGTTGAGCCCTGAATTTCAGCAGAGTCACAACACCTACTCTTCAGTTCCTTGGACTTACCCAGGACAACTAACAAGGAGATGACGATGGACAACACCTATCCCAAGGAACAGAGACTGTCTGTAACTTCAAGCAAGATAGCTCCATCAATCTGCCACATGGGATCTAAGCTCCTCCTCAAAGTGAAGCAGAGTGGACATCACCATCTCAAAACTCTCAAGATTGGGGAATGAACAATGGACTAAAGTAGACATTATTATTTTACTTCAGACTTATTATTCTAGCAATGGAAGAACTCTCACCATTGGAAAAAATGCAGTGGCCCTCAGAGGTTCTGAGGGATGAGAGAGGGAAGAATAGGTGTAATAATCATTTTCAGGGCATTGTAATTGTCCTGCAAGACGTTGCAATGATGAATACAGGCCATTATATATTTTATCATAGCTTACACAATTGTGTGAGACAGAGTGTAAAATATAATGCAAACTACAGTCCATTGTTAGTAACAATGGGTCAATATGTGTTCATCAGTTGTAACATTTGAACCACACTAGTGAAGGATGTTGTTAATGTGGGATACAGGGGAGGGGCAGGGAATGGAGTATATGGGAATCCCTTATATTTCTTTATATAACATTTATGTAATCTAACCTTCTTTTTTTTTTTTTTAAAGATTTTATTTATTTATTCATTTATCCCCCCCTTGCTGCTTGTGCTCGCTGGGTCAGCTAACCACGCTGTGTGGGTGGGCTTGCCTTCACCAGAAGGCCCCGGGAACCGAACCCAGGGCCTCCCATATGGTAAATGGGAGCCCTACTGATTGAGCCACAGCCGCTTTCCTAAGCCTTCTTTAAAAATAAAAAAATGAAAAAAATTTTGGGACAGGTGATGGTGGCAAAAGCAAAAAATTGAGGCCAAAGTAAGCTGTGAGTGAACCAGTTTTTTATGAACTTTTGCCTTGGTCAAACTCTTCCAATTTTATCCTTTTTCTTCTTCCTTCAAGCCTATATCTGTCCCTACTTATCCATTGATAGGGAACATTTAGACACTTCTAGACTATTTTAGTATTCTTAAAGATATGAGAAAACCCTAGTTTAAAATATATATCCTAGATATTTAAAATTAATCATAATTATAAATAGGTGATTCTTTACTCTCTAATTATCAACTTTTATAGAATATTTTTATTTTACTAAATGTCTCTTAGATGATCTCTTTCATCTAAGAATGTGAAAAATAATAGTTTATTCTGTATTCTGATGTTTTTGTTAAATGGGTCATGTTGAAGAAGATTCCTTGTATTTCTATCATTTGAAGAATTTTTATCAAGAAAGAATGCTGAATTTTGTCAGATACCTTTTCTGCATTGTTAGAGATGATCAAGTGATTTTTCTCCCTCAATCTGTTAATGTGGTGTATTACAATATTTGCTTCTCTTATATTGAACCATCTTTGCACATGTGGGATAAAACCCACTTGATCTTGTTGTATAATTAATTTTGTATGTTGTTGGTTCAATTTGCAAATATTATTTGAGGATTTTTTTCACCTAAGTTCATTAGAGATGGATTGGTAATGTTCTTTTCATGAGATATCTTTATGTGGCTTTGGTACTATGGTGATGTTGGCTTCATTGAATGAGTCAGGTAATGTTCACTTCTCTTCAAATTTTTTGAAGAGTTTGAGTAGATTGGTATTGGTTCTTTTAAATGATATGTAGAATTCATCTGTGAAACCATCTGGCACTGGACCTTTATTTGTTTGGAGGTTTTTGATGACTGATTCAATCTTATTACTTATAATTGGTCTATAGATGTATTCTATTACATTTTTCATTAAGGTAGTTTGTTTGTGTGTTTCTAGAAATATATCTACTTCATCTAAGTTGTCCAACTGGTTGGTATACGATTTTTCAGAATATCCTATTATTATCCTTTTTATTTCTGTGGGACCAGTAATGATGGCCCCTCTCTCATTTCTAATTTTATTTGCATCTTCTCTTTTTTTCCTTAGCCTAGCTAAGGTTTTGTCAATTTTATGAATCTTCTGAAAAACTAGCTTTTGGTTTTGTTAATTCTTCCTTTTTCTCAATTTCATTTAATTCTGCTCTAACCCTAGGTATTTATCTTCTTCTTGCTTTTGAATTAGTTTGCTGTTCTATTTCTAGTTCCTCCAGATGTGCAGTTAGGTTCTTTGATTTTAGCTTTTTCTTCTTTTTTTAATGTAGTCATTGAGGGCTATAAATTTCCCTCTTTATTCTGACCTAATTACATCTCATAAATTTTGATATGTTGTGTTCTCATTTTCATTTGCATCAAAATAATTACTGATTTCTCTTGCAATTTATTCCATGACCCACTGATTGTTAGAGCCAATTGTTTAAATTCCATATATTTGTGAATTTTCTAGTTCTCTGCCCTTTATTGATATCCGGCTTCATTCCCTTCTGGTCAGAGAAAGTGCTTTGTATAATTTCAATCTTCATAAATTCATTGAGACTTATTTTATGACCTAACATATGATTTATCCTGAAGAATGAGCCATGAGTGTTAGAGAAGAGGGTATATCTTACTGTTTGAAGATGCAATGCTATGTATGTATAATTAGGTCTAGTTCTTTTAATATATTATTCATGATCTCTTTCTTTATTGACCCTCTGCCTAGATATTCTGTCTATTGCTGAAAGTGGTATATTCAAGTGCCTTCCTATGACTGTAGAGTTGTCTATTTTTTCCTTTAATTTTGCCAGTGTTTGCCACATGTATTTCAGGACCTCTTGGCAAGTTGCATAAATATTTATGATTGTTCTTTCTTCTTGTTAGATTGCCCCTTTTATTAGAATATAGAGTCCTTCCTTGTCTCTTACAACAATTTTACATTTAAAGTCTATTTTGATCAATATTAGTATATCTACCCCAGGTCTTCTTTTGATTACATTTTGTGTAGAAATATCATTTTCCAACCATCACTTGAAGCTATTTGTTTCTTTTGGTTTAATGTGATTTTCTTGTGCATAGAATATAGATCCTATGTCTACCCATTCTGCTGATCTGTCTCTTAATTGTGGCCTTTAATCCATTAACATTCAATGTAATTACTGTAAACTCAGTAATTACTTCAGCCATTATAGATTTAGGCTTATATATGTTATAACTTATTTTTGCTTCCCTATTGACATTTTTAGTTATACTTTAAATAATCTCCCTTTCTAAACTCTAGACCAAACCTCCCTCTCTGGTCTTTTCTTTTCAACCTGCAGATCTCCCTTTAGTATTTTTTAAAGGGCAGGTTTCTTGTTGACCAA
>JAKSZT010033839.1:0-19149 GCA_026826555.1 Tolypeutes matacus
AAAAAAAAAAAAAAGGAAAAATTATCATCTCAATACATGAAAAACTTGACAAAAACCCATACACATTCATGATAAAAAAACTCTTAGCAAAGTAGGTAAAGTGAATTTTATTAATTTGATAGAGTATACACAGAAACTTACAGCAAACATGAAATCCCATATATTGACATTGCTAAATTCCCTCCAGTCTCCCCCTCAATAAACCATACAAAATATTAGTATTTTTCTTGTGTTCCATAATATGAAAAGTCTTGGAATTTCTGGTATAACAGAGGTGCCGATAACCTACTGCTGAATCTCTGCACATGGAGGGAGGAGCAGTTCCCAGAAAATAGGTTGAGGAGGGGAGCATGGTCAAAACCAGAGACAGCACCAGTAACTGTTACTCTTCCATTCAATGCCAAATGGCAATGGCTCCAAGCCCCATGGCCTTACTCAGGCAGTGCAGTCTTGTACTTGGTTCTGCCCCTTGGAGAGATCCTTGGATATTTCACAGATCTACCTGAATGTCCTATATGGTCCGGGATAGCTGACTTCCACTTCTACCACCAGGGCATTGTCAATTCTGCACACCACTTCTTGCATCTCTGGGAGCAGTACCTTTCCTGGACTGTGCTTATCCTCTCTTAACTGGGTTATCTCAAGCATGGGCATAGTCCCTGCTTGTACTTCTTCAAAGCAACAGAGCAAATTCTAACATTTTGCTAAAGATTAGGCATAACTGAAGGGGCATAGAACACTTTACAACTGTTACTACATGCAGCTTGTCTTAGCATCTATGGGACTAGATTCAACTTTCCAGATTTCCTGGCCAGAAGAAGTGCTCTCAGGCATTCAAGGAAGGCCTGGGTATAGAGGTCTGTACTAGTAACAAATTTTCACAAACTGGGTGGCTTAAGAACAACAGAAATTTATTCTTTCATAGTTCTTGAGGGCAGAAGTCCAAAATCTGTTTCACAGTGTGAAATAAAGGTTTTGGCAGGGCTGGACTCTCTCCAGAGGCTCTAAAGAGAACCTGTTCTTTGCCTCTTCAAGCTTCTGGAAGTTGCTGGCTTCCTCACCGTGTGGCTGCATCACTCCAATCTCTGGCTGTCTTTGCATTGCCTTCTTTTCTGTGCCTGTGTGAAATCACCCTCTGCCTCTATCTTACAAGGGCACTTGTGATAACATTGCAGACCCACCTGGATAATCCAGAGTAATCTCTTCATCTCAAGATGCTTAATTTAGTCACATCTGTAAGGACCTTTCTTCCAAAGGTCATATTTACAAGTGCCAGGTTTTAGAGTTTTCTATATCTTTGGGTGTCATTATTCAACCTACTATAAAGCACAAACAGAGGCAGAGTGCCCCCTTGCTTTGTTCTAAATCCCCTCTCTTCATCTCTTTCCTGGGATCTGCATCTTTTAAGGAGCACTGAGAAGATGGGACCTCCTACCTACAGGGGCCCCAATAGGACCATGACATTAGAACAGAACCCTCAGTCATGAGTACATTGCTCAACGTCTGGGCAGTTCAGACTAACAACACGATGTGTCAGATAATCTGGAACATAATTCCAAGTTGAGTTTAGCCAAACCAGGAGATTCTTGGAGTATTTCCTCCAGTATGGATGAAGCTTCTACCAGCATCCGACCTGGTCTCCCTGTGGGTGATTGCTCATACACACCTCCACGAAAACAATCCACACATAGTAGGCACAGTACACCAAGACTAAATCTTGACAAGGAGTAACATTTCCCAAAGAATTAAAGTCTCCAAGAATGGCACTCTGGCTAAAACAAAAGGAATTCTTATTGCAAATAGAACTTCTAGGTTTTCACTCTAAAACCCTGCATTCATGTCCCTATATAATTTTCCTCAAGAATAATAGTAGTGTGGGTTATTTACATCTATGTAACTGAACAGTCTATTCATTTTTCTGTGAATAGCGAAAGTTTTACTTCTTCCTTTCCTATTTAGATGACTTTTATTTCTTTGTCTTGCCTGATTGCTCTTGCTAGAACCTCTAGCACTATATTGAACCACAGTGGTGACAGTTGGCATCCTTGTCTTGTTCCTGATCTCAACAGAAAAGCTTTTGGTCTTTCACATTGAGTACAATGTTAGCTGTGGGGTTTTTTTTTTTTTTTTTATTATGGGTAAAAATCAAAATTCTCACAATACATACAAACATTTGTAAAATGATATATAAATATATATGCATATATGTGTATTTGCTTACAAAAATGTTATTTATATATATATATATACATATATTTTAAGAGGTGCTTAGATTACCTAAAATATTCCACGGAACCCACTGGGATTCCCATGTTGCCCACCTCCCACACCTCCCACCACATCCCACACAAACATCTCCCACAGTGTGGCCCACCAACCTCAATGAACTTACACATCCTGGAGCCTTGCCACCAACCATAGACCACAGTTCACACTGTAGACCACACTCTCTCCCACTCAGTTCTGAGTGGTGTGTGCTGATTTAAAATGGCCTACATCCATTGCCACAACAGTACTCAGGACAACCTCCAACTCCCAAAGAAGCCCCTGTATTTCAACTGCTCATCCCCTCCCTACCCAAAAACTGTCAAGTGGCCACTGGCTCCACCTCATTGTTATAATTTCTTGCATTGCAAGAATCACCATATGTGAGCAAGAGAATACCATCAAGTCCACTCTAGTCCATAGTTCTTCCCCCAATCCAGAGGCGACTGGGATGGTGATGTCCACTCCAACTCCAAGTGAGAGAGGGCTTATATCCCATGGATATGGTGGGTGGGATGATCCTGCCTGCAGATGCAGGCCCTCTCCATTCCCTGGGATGGCCATTTCCCATCGTTGTCTCCTCACCAGGTGACTTGGATGAGTCCATTGAGCTGTAGGGTAGGAGTTGCAGCTCCACCTAGATTTCATGCACACCTGGCACATAGGTAGGCGGGAGGCTCCAGTCTCTGGAAGTATACCTAAGAAACTCCAGCATCACATGTAGGTTTGAATAGAAGGGACTGGTGAACCATGTGCAGGGAGGACTTATTTGAGTCTAATTCTGTCACTCTCAGGAGCACAGATTACAAAATAGAACCCACTGATAAGGCATCAGTCTCTGGGGCTATCCCCCCTTATATAAGACCAGGGTGTCTCCGGAGCTCTCAGGAACCCCACTGAGAGGGGTGATAGGCACTTAGATGTTCTATGAGCTCCTACTGAGGTGTGCGTAAGAGTTACCTCTGGGATGACCTCCTGACTCTCTTTGAAGTCTCTTAGCCACTTGAACTCATTTGTCTTTACCGTTTCCCCCTTTTATTCAAGGTCTTTTTCCAGTTGTGTTGCCAGTTGGCACTTGGGAAAAGTTTTCAATTAGCAATAATCGTGCCTCGGATAAACCTCATTGGTTACGATACTGCCACTGCAAAAAGCTGCCAGTTGGCACTTGGTATTAATCCCTCGTTGCCAGGGAGGCTCATCCCTGGGAGTCATGTCCCACGTTGGGGGGAAGGTAATGCAATCATATGCTGAGTTTGGCTTAGAGAGAGGCCACATTTGAGCAACAAGGAGGCTCTCAGGTGGCATGCAAAGGAGATTTAGTATCAAATGTTAATCTGATACAAAAATAGAATGTGATCGCTCCATTAAAATGACTAAATTTGCTTGGATTTTTTGTCTGCTCTTATTAAGAGGTTGTAAAAGGTTATTCTTTACCTTCTGTGTAACCTGCCCAGATAACAAAGATTTTGTGTTGTAGCAGAATAACCTTCTTTGAGTTATGTTGACTTTATCATGTCCATGATTATTTAAGAAAACAAAATTTTCTTCTTAGGAAAGAACTAAGTTTCTTTACAGTCATTTTACTTTCTTATGTTTACTTTTTAAATATTTTATTGTCACTTTGGTTAAATAGGTAACCAAGCATTATTTCTCAGTAATCCATGATCCATAATCAAGTGTTCAAACTTCCTGACAACATATGATATTTTGCCTTCCCCAAATCAAATCCTAAATATCTTTTACATCTAGAACTGTCTTTGAGATTCCCCAGAGGACCTCTGGAAAAATCACAAAGGTTTGTCTTTCATCTTGTGAAAAAAGACAAGTGCTAGAAGTAACAATAGGTTTATTTAATATGCTGCTACTGGTGAATTATCAAATCAGCTGTGATGCTTAGTCTTCCCTAATTAAATTTGTAGAAACATATCATGAACAGCAAGGAAATTAACAAATCTCTAAGCAATTCCCATATAGCATAAAATTGTGGAAATATTTATATTAACAGCATTTTACACAAAATTGAAAATGATGCTCATTTAATCAGATATGACTCGAAATTTTTAGTGAACAAAGGTTGACTTTGTGGAGCCAGTGCTTACAAAGCCTTATTGGGAAAACTGGCCTGGTACCTGGCAGACAGGAGAATAAGGAAGGTCACTTCCTGATAGGCCCAAGAAGCTTAAGATATTTTAGGGACCTTGAGAAGAAAGGAATTCAACCAAATTTATAGATACACAGGTGAAATCTTATGGTGAGTTCTTGGCTTAGCTTCCTAGCTTCAAGAGGCTTTGAGTCTAATCTGAGTCTAATCTGAGATGCAAACAAATTTAAGAAGTCCTTTATGGTAAATTACCATTCTTTTTTCACCTATGTAAATAACCATCACAAATCCATTGAGACCAGAGTTAATTTGTGCTTAAGAATAATATTTCTTTGAGATTATTTTTTATCAAACGGGAGTTGACTCCAGGGAGAACTTTTGCGTTGCAGTGGAAAATTATGCATCTTCCTATCCTTGGTAGCGCACCCTTCAGGATTATCAGATTCTAGTCTGCTTGTTATCTTTGAGCTTTTTGCACCTCTTTTAAATTGTGGGTAACTCATAGACATACAAATTCTATCTCTTCTGGTAGAGATCTAATTAATTTCCTCCCGATCTGTGGAAAAGCCGGCTTTGGTATCTACCTGCAAATTGGACTGGGTCCAATTACCTTGCAAAAGGTAATCCTTGGGGGCGGATGTGGCTCAAAATGGTTGGACATCCGTCTGCCATATGGAGGGACCTGGGCTCGATCCCCGGGTCCTCCCGGTAAAATAAAAATATATATATATATAGAAGGCGCGTGAGCTGCCAGGCTCTGTGTGCCGCTGAGCCGTCGGGCCGGGAGCCATGCAGCAGGATGACGTAACAGGGGAGAGACAAGATGAGATGCTCCGAAAGCTCCAGAAGCCAGGAGCAGAGGTGGCGCAGGCAGCAGAACACCTCTCTCCTACATCGGAGGTCTCCAGGATCGAGTCCTGGTGAAGACCGGAGGAGGAGGATGAGAAGAGATGGCAGGAAACAGACATGGAGAATTGCTTAGCGAATGGACACAAAACGGGGAAGGGGGGGTTTAAAATGGATAAAGTAAATAAATAAATCTTTAAAAAAAACAAAAACGGTAATCCTTACCAAAATTTTCCTTCCATATCTGGCTATAACCTTTCAAACTAATGTTTCCAAAGTCTTCTCCCTCTTGGTGTCACCAAGAACTAAAACCTGACTGTCCAGATCTTTATTGGGATTCCAGGATGCCTCACAGCTGGCCTTTCCCCCCAGCATCTGAAGAAGCCCTGCAAGCTGAGTCCCTAGGACTTAATACAAACTTCCAAGGACTCACCATGGCAGCAGACCACGCATGGCCAATTTCTCCATGGATGCTAAGGAGAGTCTCTGCCTGAGTCACTAAGGAAGTTCTGTGAAATACTTGGGTCATGCATGCCCTTATATGAGAGGCAATGACATCCCAGCTCAAGAGCATCACAAGACTCAATGGGTTGTTTCCTCCACCAACCTTTGGAATCCACTGGACTGGTGACCCTCTGGGTTCAACTCTTGGCTTTTTATTTTAATACAACCCTTTATACTAATATTGCTTATTTTCAGTTTTTGCATCCCTCTTTTAATATGCCTGATCCCCAGCACTCTAAAACAACTGATCTTTGCCACCCCACTCAACAGGTGGTTCAACTGGTTTGATCGGAACAGCAATAACAAGAATCCTCAAGAGACTATTTCTTAGACCTTGCTTTGCCCTACTCAGAAGGTTTATTATCACCTCTGAGTTGTAGAGGGAGGAATAGTATTCATTCATCTTGAACAAAAGGTGGAGCGACGATGTTGATCTTTCTTTGTGCCCTGTGTTCCTGGAAAGCAGCAACAGGGGTGAGAAATCTCCCCACCCTCTTGTGAGCCTTTTTGTTCCTAAAAACGCCAACCAACTAAACACAAGCACCACCCTGCACTCACAGATTCCAAGACATGACCCACCTCATCCTTTCCTCAATGACTCCCCTGTTTTATAAAAGTCCAAATTCTCTCCCTCCTCTTTGAAATGTTTGTCATGAAAGATCATTCTCCCTGTTGGAAGAGGCTGAATGATATCATCTCCTTCATTGTCCAATATGGTTTGCCTTTCACAAAAGCAAAGAGCCCTCCTCTGTTTTCCAAGCACACTTTTCTTCACTTGTAACCCCTGCTCTTGAGAAGTAGTATAGCTTGGTTAGTTGTTTAGAGCATGGGATCTGGAACATACGTGACCTTTCTGTGCCTCAATGTGCTCATTTGTAATGGGGATGAGGAGGAGAAAGATGAGGTAATGATGGAACCTACCTCATAGGGTTGTTACATAAGAAACTGATAAAAGTGCCTGGTTCAGAGAGTTATATAAATAGCTACTATTTTAATTGGAGGAAAATGTTGGGCTCACCGAGTTCTGATGTTCTGAGGGGAGTTTATTTCCTATTCCATAATTCTGAACTGAAATTTCATATACACCTTTTAACTTCAGGGCTTGTATAGTGCCATACATGACAGGAATTCAATAAATATTGAATAAAGGAATGCCTGGATGGATGGATGGATGTATAGATATATGGATGGATGGATGGAGGGTGAAAGAACTATGGCTGGGGAAGGCAGCATCATTATAACCAAAGGATGACTGCTTTTAATCAAATTTAGTATTTATTTCCACATTTAAAGGAGCAAGTTGAATTCCAAGCTGTGTCTCAGAGTTGTGTTATTAATGCAGAGAAATCAAATCAAATCAATTTCACTGAGGGGGTAGTACTACATAGGCATCTGGTGTGACCCAGAGATTGCACTCAATGCTCCAAGGTCAGGGCTTGTGAGGCAGTGTGACCTGACTTCAATTAATGACAGCTGCCTCTGAAAACCTGGTTTCTTTCCTTAGGGAAATAGAGTGTAAATTAAAGTCTGGCCAGACTGAAATGCATCATTGTTCAACTGAGTGCAGAAACTTGAATTCACACTTTCTGATTTGTCAGTAAGACAGAAATGCTTTCAACATATAATCAGCTCCATCATTAGTCAAATGGAAATACAGACTAATCTGAGCATTAAATGTGGGAAAACTTTTTAAACTTTAAAACAGACAGTAGAATTGTACATCATTAAAAAAAATTTAAGCTGTAGTGGGGATATTCGAAACAAATCAATATTCTAGGCAACTAGCCATAACTCTTACTATATACTGCCCTCCAGTGGATTCCTGTCAGAAATTATATCTGGAAATTTAAATAACCTATACATAAGCTTCCTTTGAGATAGGATGTTCAATCTCTAACACAAACTTTATAAATGCTTTTACAAATACCAAACAATAATCTTCACGATCATTTTTTCTTCAAAAATAGCCTGTATATAAATTATCTGTTTTCAAGGTACAGTATATTGTTCATTTTTCCCAGACGTTGAAGTTCCCCCAGTAGTTTGCCACTGTGTTGGTTTATGTATGTTTTTACCCATCTCCTTAGTGGATCCTGAACCTGCAGTTGAGTTACTACTTTTAACTGAATTCATTCTGGGTAAAAGAGGAATGATATCGGACTTGTATTGACCTTCTTAGAAGAATCTCGAATGGCTGTTCAAACACTGCCTTGACTCTCCTGAGTAAGCAACAACTCTTTTTACTTATTTTACAAATAAATATCTCAAATTAATGGTAAATTTTAGAATGAAATTTAAAAGTTCCCATTCTGGTGACCCTCTGTATGTGTGAAGTTCTGAAAACAGCAATGTGGCTGCCAACATACCATAATTCTGACTTGCTCTGCTCAGAATTTTGTTTGGTGATTTTTTTTTCCCCGTCTTTCAGTGTCCAGCTGATTTCTGACCATCTCCACTTTAGTATCTGGTCCTATATAGAATTTTCTGTTATTTTTAAATGATACCTTAGGCTAGACTTTTCCTCCTAGGGTAATTATCTTCTTCATTTTTCTCTGATAAATATTACACAGCAAACATTCTACAGGGAATTGGGAATTTAAACCTGGGTCGAAATATGATGCACTTATTACTGAAATATAACTTTCTCAGGGCAGGAATTTATGATGAACATTAGCCAACTAGCAAGACTCTCATAGGTCACTATTTTTATGGAAAAGAAAATGACCGGGAAGACATTTCCTGGAATGAAACTATTGCTTTTTTCCTTTAAAGTAAGCATAAGCATGTAGCTAAGCTCAATTTAGACCTCTTAAATGCACATATAAAATATTAAGGCATTCACTGGGAACTAGATTCTTTCTAGCTGGTAAGTGACATTTTTAGAAGTAGAGTTTTAACATATTGCTCCAGGAGAAATTTGCCACCAGGATAATAGACACTGAAAATGTGCTTGCTGGCTAATGAAATTTTGAAATAACACAGCACTTCAAGTCAAGCTATTTGGGTTTATTTTGAATACTCTTCTATATTATGCTTGCTTATCAATAAATTCCCCTAAAACTCACAAAAAGGGATATAGGAAATTGTTTACTTAATGGTAATAATATCAATTATGTTCTAAATGTCACGGATGAACTTAAAGCTAAATCTCTTTGCAAAATGCTTTAACAAAAAGACCAAGTTGATTGAGAAGTGTTCCTGATGGTTGATTGATTCAATTTGATTCTAGAGTAACTTTTATATATTTAATATTTATTCACTTCTTCATTCTCTTACTCCAAAAATATTTATTGAGCATCTCTGTACACTGCAAAGTATACAATATGTGGGTGATTCTAATATGAACAAGACAAGGTCTTGCTGAATAGGAATCCAACATATAGTGTGAGAGTCAGATGGTAAATAGATAATTAAAGTACAATATAATTAAGTGTTGTAATGGAGGCATATAGAGATTATTATCAGAAGATAAAGGAAGCATATTACTGAGAATGGGGAAGCCAAGGAAAGCTTCCTAGACGCAGGACTATTTAAAAGATAGTGGGTACACAAGACGCAATGAGGCTTTTCAAATGCAGACGTAACGAGGCACTGGAAAGAATGGTTTGTGAAGGAAACTGAAAATAGTGCAGTTTAGATAGAGCATGGGCAGATGATGCCGGAAGGGGGCAGCCGGCAGGGAGGGGAGGGGCCAGAGCATGAAGTGTCTTACATGTTTCCATAGGTGCTTTGGAAAGTAAAGGAAGCAGGTGAAGAATTTTAAGCAGGATAATGGCACGATGAGACAAATTTTAGAACGTATGTCCTGGGAGTAAGTGGAGAACTGCCAGAGGCATTTCGTTAGGGGCAAGGGCCTACTTAAGAGACTATTGGGGAAAAAAGGAGACTATTGGATGGGGTAACACAAGTGTGAGATGATGAGAAATGCTAAGAAGGCAATAAATCCAGTGAAATAAGTCTTAAGAAATTTACAGTAAATCGTTTTCCAGATTTATAAATTCTCTAAACTGAGCGTATGTATAGATCATGTCACATGGTTTCTCACACAAAAATTTTTGTAAAAATGAATTTCCAAACAGAAATATGACCACATATTAACCTAACCAGTTGTTACTCATATTTACTTTATTTTTTCTCTCTTTTAGTATACCATTCTGCACACTTCTGTCTAATTTTCTCATGTCTATAATTTGTCAAATCTGTAATCAGATCTGAATCTTATCTTGTCAAGTATTACCGATCCCTTCCCAGGTTATTAAAGTCACTTAAAGCACAGTTCATTGGTGAAAAAGAAATCTCTGAAATAAAATTAATGGGGAAAAGAGTTGAGAGGGGAAAAAGTGACAAGAAACAATGACAGACACTTGGGATAATACATTGGCACATCCATCAGGATTGAAGACATTCTACAACACAATGCACTTGTTCTTAATTAGAGCTAATCTGTGAATCATTTAATGAAAGCACCCATTCCCAGGCCAAAAATAAAATAAAAATGAGCCCAATTTCAATGCTTAAATAAAATTGTACTGAACAAAAAAAAGTCAAGCTTTTTATGCATTACTCCACAGCTGAACACAATTTTGGTGGGGCAAAATTAAAGTGTCTAGTTTACTGAAAAAGGGAAATCTTGGAAGTGTTAATGATTTGGGTATGCATACAGCCTGTATTTCAGAGTCAGTGAGACAGTTTCTCCAGTCAGAGCCCCCGGGTGCAGAGGCCTGCTCAGCTACTTGCTGGCCGTGGGGCCTTGAACACATTATTTCACTTGTCCACACCTAGTTCCTTCATCTGAAACAGAATTTGTCAACTGTGGCACTACAGACATTTTGTACTGGATAATTCTTGGCTGTGGGGCTGTCCCATGCATTGAAGGATATTGTAGCAGTTTAGCAGTTTGATATAGTTATGAATTACAAAAATAGATATTGGATTATGCTTGTAAACTGTTCATCTGGGCATGATTAAATTATGATTAGGGTTTTGACTGGGCCAAGTCAGTAGGGTGTTGAGCCCCACCCCTTAGTGGGTGGGGTCTCAGAGATAAAAAGACATGGCAAAGGACAGAGTTGTAGTAGTTTTGATGTTGGAGTTCTGATGCTGAGTGTTAATGCTGGAGCCCAGGGGAGCAAGGACACAGAGGACCTTGGTCATGAGGAAGGAGAGAAGGCTCCAGGAAAACAGACGAGACGTTCGCCTGATGGTTCACAGCTGGCCTTGTGGAGTGAGGCAAAGCCTAGAGAGCCTCTTGGTCTACAGCTGACCTTGTGGAGGAAACAGAGGAGCTGAGCCTGGAGAGAAATGGAGCCCTGGGAAGAGAGGAACCCAAGAAGCCTGAACCCTGGCAAATGTCAGCAGCTGGCTTGCTCCAACACATGGCAACAGACTTTGGTGAAGGAAGAAACTTATGCTTTATGGCCTGGTAATTGTAAGCTTCTACCCCAAATAAATACCCTTTATGAAAACCAACTAATTTCTGGTATTTTGCATTAGCACCCCTTTGCCTGACTAATACAGATGTTTAGTAGCATCCCTGGCTGCCTCTCACTAGATTCCAGGGATACTTCACCCCAACTGTGACAATCCAAAATGTCTCCAGACATTGCCAAATGTTCTCTTGGCCTTTTGAGAACCACTGTTTTATAAAGTAACGGTAGTCCCTAAATCATAGAGAAGTTTAAGGCTTAAATGAGAAAATAGAATAATCTATTAAAAAAAAAAAAAAGAAAGAAAGAAAAGAAAAGCTTAGTGTAATACCTGAGTTCAACTTTGGAAAAGGCTACAATTACAATATGATTTCAAGTTTATTTGCACTACAATATGGATGCATGAGAAAATGTAGCTCCCCCATGCTATAACCACTCTTCTCTTCCTGAAAAGCTCTGTCCGCTGAGTAGCAGAGGTTTACCCCTAGTTCAATGCAATAATTAAGCATTCCCTAGGTCATACTTAGCTTCTTTAGGGCCAAAATGTTCAATCACACAAGTTTCAACTCTTCTGCTCCTACGCCTCTCCACGTTGGGGTCTAGGGGTCTGGAGGGGAGTTTCCATGACATAGAGTGTTGGGGAGAAGGGTCCCCAAGTCTGTGCTTAGCACTCTGACTCCTGTTCTTTAGAGTCTATCTTCCTAATGCACACTTTAAAAAAACTTTATTGGGAGGCGGCTGTGGCTCAATCAGTAGGGCTCCCGTTTGCCATATGGGAGGTCCCGGGTTCGGTTCCCGGGGCCTCCTGGTGAGGGCGGGCCCGCCCGCACGGCGTGGTTAGCTGACCCAGAGAGCACAAGCAGCAAGGGGGGGATAAATGAATAAATAAATAAAATCTTTAAAAAATAAAAAATAAAAAATAAATAAAAAATAAAAAAAATAAAAACTTTATTGTAGTAACACATATACAATATAAAATTTCCCATTTTAACCACTTTCAAATATACCAGTCATTGGTATTAATTACATTCACAATGTTGTACTATCGTCACCACCATCCATTACCAAAACTTTTCATCATCCCAAAATTTTGCATGCTTATTTTTTTCTAAGTGAAATTACAAAGGAATTTGTTTAAAGATTATTCAAACTGCAGTTGACAAGGTAAATTTATTTTTCAAAATAAGATGTTCTGGAGTCCTAATTGCCTGGAGTTCTTTTGAATGCTTTATATTTAATGCATTCCATTTTTAGAGACATATATTTTCCCAATTTAGTAGGTAACTTGGGGTTAAAGCCGGAATGCCATCAAAGTCACCTGACAAGACATGGCAACTCCCCTACCTCCCGCAAAAGTTTTAGTCACTAATTACAGAACATAATGAAGATTATTTCAAATTTGGATTCTTGAATTTCAACATTCCCCTCCCTAGCCTAAGAGTCATGTTTAAATGAGAAGGTGCAAGTTTGAAGCCAACTATAATAACAACAGAGAATGATTTGAATTCATTTACGCACTTGCAAGTACAATCTGAGAAATGAAGTTTTCTGATAAGATTATTAGAACTGGATCACATTGAGGTCAAGAGGCTAATTATTGGATCATACAATTAATAGCTACACCAAAATGCTTCATACCCTTGCAGAATCACTTATTTTACTAGCCACCATGAAAGCTGTCAACATTCTGTGTAGGGCCTATGAACCAAAGAAAATTTAAAAGTTGCACTTTCAAATTATACTGTTAGCATGTATGTTGCCAAAAAGTTTTCAGATCCAAAAATTATCACTGTGTTCATTTAATAAAACAAAAGGCAATTTCTGAAGAGAAATGTTTGAAAGAACATTGTTTGTTGCTCTAAAGAATCATCAAAAATAAATAAATAGTGGGTGTTGATAATTAAATCAAGCCCCTCACGAAAGATATGTTCAAGTCTTAATCCCCGTTCCTGTGGGTGTGAATCCATTTGTAAATAGGACCTTTGAAGATGCCATTATTAGTTAGATATGGTATCATTTGTGAATAGGCTCTTCAAAGATCATGATGATGATGATGACAAATTGAATCAGGGTGGGCCTTAATCCATTTGGCTGAAGCTCTTATAAGCAAAGTAAATTGGGCACAGAGGTAGAAAACAGAAGTCTGAAGAAGCCAGAAGCCAGCAGAAACCAGAGGAGCAGACACAAGAAGAGAGAAATCGCCATGTGATAGTGAATTGCCGGAATGCAGCAGGCTCTGGGAGTAAGCAAGTCCTGCCAATGCCTTAGTGGTGGACTTCTGGCCTCCAAAACCATGAGACAGTAAATTCCAGCTGTTTAAGACAAGCCATTATGTGATATTTGTCACAGCAGCCCTGTCAAACTAAGACACGGATTGAATTATGTAAATTGGTAAATGAATACCTTGAAACAAATAAGATATAGAAATGCTGCCTAAGTCTGTGGAGTAGTATGTGACTGCATTGACAAGTATGAGTAAAGACTTTACATAAAGATTTTGTTCTGAAATCCCTGGGATGCAAGTGATAGTCTCATATACAGAAAAGCCCTAATATTGTCAGTGAATCGGAATTTCACATTAAATGATGCTATCAAAACGATAATAATAATAAAATTCAAGCTGCTAGCACAGTATGTTTTCAGCTTCATGCAAAGAAATGGATCAGACTTCCATCCTCTGCTGTTTCATACATAAGCATAATGACTATCAGAAGAATGGAAAGTGATGATTGATGTTAAAGATCTTCAATTTGCAGATTTATTGAATTTATTAAAGACCTACAGAATGGCTTACTTGACTGATATTATTTAGCATCTAAATGAATTAATTAAATATTGGCAGAAGCTTGTGTATCTGTATTCATGTGTAATAACAAATTTTATGGATTCAAATCAAAATTTGACGTTTAGAAAAGTGAGAATAAGAACAGATCAATATTAAAATTCTACTTCTAAATGGTGGACAAGGGATTTCTTAGCAATATCTTATGGAGAACAACTAAAAAAGTCAGACAAAATATTGGATAATCTTTTCAAAGGCAATAGAGAACAAACAAGACAATGTAGAATTATGGCACCAAAATCCAGGAGAGTTGGAAAGCCCAGCATGCTGAGCCCAGAATTTGGGACCATTTTTCGCTCAAGGCATTTTCCCATTCTGAAAGTGGCAGATGAGGGACTAAGAAGTTCGACAGACTTCTGGAGAGACTCACTGGGGTGGGGAGGTAACAAAATTTGAATTTGAGAAATTCAAACAAGGGAATGTGAGAACACCCTGGGTATTGTGTTGGAACTTTATAAGGGTTCAACATAGAGAAAGGGTGAACTGGAAAGAGACCAGCCCTTAACAGGGAAGGAAGTCTAGCTTCAAATCACCAGCTCTGTCAAACACAGGAGGCCAATATCTTATTTGAACCTCCAGAAATAAAATTTGCAAGAATAACACATAGACACTGTTATGGGTTGAATTGCATCTCCCCAAAAGATATACTGGAGTCCTCCAGTACCTTAGAATGTCCTTAGGTGGAAATAGGGTAATTACAGGTGGAACTAGACAAGTTAAAATGCAGTCATACTGGAGTAGGGTAGGCACTTAATCCAATACGACTGGTGTCCTTATGAGAAGAGGAAATTTGGACATGGCCAGAGACACAGAGAGATTAGATGGCCATGTGATAGAGGCAGAGACTGAGCTATGCCACAAGCCAAACAATGTCATGGATTGTCAGCAAGCCACCACCACAGCCCTGCAGACTTCAGAGGAAGCACGGTCCTGCCGGCACCTTGATTTTGGACCTCCAGCCTCCAGAACTGTGAGACAATACATTTCTGTTGTTTTAAGCTACCTAGTTTGTGGTGCTTTGTTATGGACTTCTAGGAAACCGACAGACATTCATATGGTTTTCTACATGCACATTGATTCACGAAGTCTGATGGTGGAAGCTGTTAAATTGCTGTCACCAAATGTAGAAACTTGATTTACAAAATGGAAGAGAAAGAACAACACAACAGAGTTTTGTTATACATGTTTTCAGGCAAAAATATTAGCTGATAATTAGCAAAGATGTACATTTGTACAATCTGATCTTGAGCAGACTAATGTGACATGAAAGTAAGCAATTTTAGTTTGTTTTAATTTGCCAGGCTCTGATAAATACCACACAATAGGGTGGTTTAAACAATTGGACTTTATCTTCTCATGGTTTTGGAGGTGTCAGCAAGACCATGTTTTCTCCCTGAAGTCTATAGTGTTGTGGTGCTGGCTTGCTGCTATCCTTGGGGTTCCTTGGCTTGCCTTCTACCTCCATCACATGATGGCCTCTCTCTCCTTATTCTGCTCTTCCAGTTTCCACTGACTTCCAGCTTCTTCTCATGTGTACTTCTCTTACTGATTGTGCCTGAATTTCTTCTGCTTATAAAGTACTCCTATAATACATATTAAGGCCCACACTGATTCAGTTAGCCACAACTTAACTAGAAATAACATCTCTTCAAAGGGTCCTATTTACAAATTAGTTCTCATCTGCAGGAACACAGATTAAGATTAAGAAACCGTCTTTGTTGGGACACATAATTCAATCTACCACAGTTGTTTATGAATGCACCAAAAATTTTCAGCATTTACTGGTAGAGTATCCATAACAGTCTAATCCTGCAGAGTATCTTCCAGAGTCTTGCCAGGTCTGCACCATTTTCCTCATTAGCCTTTCTCACTAAAAAAAAAAAAAGGCAGTTGAGTCCATTATTTCCCACAAGAAAACTTCAGTCCCATTTGGCTTTACTGGTCAATTCTTATAACCATTTAAGGAATAAATGACACCAATCTTACACAAATTCTTTCAGAGAATAGAAATAAAGCCGGTATAACCTTGGTACCAAAACCTGAAAGAATAATATAAAGACAATATAAGATAATCTCTCTCATGCAAAAATCATGAACAAAATATTAGCAAATCAAATTCAGTGATATATGAAAGTGTTAATACCTCCTGGCCAAATGAAGTTCATTCCAGGAATGCAGAAGTAGGATAACATTTAACAAAAATAAATAATGAAATTTACTACACTAACAAAAAAAAAAAAAAAAGGAAAAATTATCATCTCAATACATGAAAAACTTGACAAAAACCCATACACATTCATGATAAAAAAACTCTTAGCAAAGTAGGTAAAGTGAATTTTATTAATTTGATAGAGTATACACAGAAACTTACAGCAAACATGAAATCCCATATATTGACATTGCTAAATTCCCTCCAGTCTCCCCCTCAATAAACCATACAAAATATTAGTATTTTTCTTGTGTTCCATAATATGAAAAGTCTTGGAATTTCTGGTATAACAGAGGTGCCGATAACCTACTGCTGAATCTCTGCACATGGAGGGAGGAGCAGTTCCCAGAAAATAGGTTGAGGAGGGGAGCATGGTCAAAACCAGAGACAGCACCAGTAACTGTTACTCTTCCATTCAATGCCAAATGGCAATGGCTCCAAGCCCCATGGCCTTACTCAGGCAGTGCAGTCTTGTACTTGGTTCTGCCCCTTGGAGAGATCCTTGGATATTTCACAGATCTACCTGAATGTCCTATATGGTCCGGGATAGCTGACTTCCACTTCTACCACCAGGGCATTGTCAATTCTGCACACCACTTCTTGCATCTCTGGGAGCAGTACCTTTCCTGGACTGTGCTTATCCTCTCTTAACTGGGTTATCTCAAGCATGGGCATAGTCCCTGCTTGTACTTCTTCAAAGCAACAGAGCAAATTCTAACATTTTGCTAAAGATTAGGCATAACTGAAGGGGCATAGAACACTTTACAACTGTTACTACATGCAGCTTGTCTTAGCATCTATGGGACTAGATTCAACTTTCCAGATTTCCTGGCCAGAAGAAGTGCTCTCAGGCATTCAAGGAAGGCCTGGGTATAGAGGTCTGTACTAGTAACAAATTTTCACAAACTGGGTGGCTTAAGAACAACAGAAATTTATTCTTTCATAGTTCTTGAGGGCAGAAGTCCAAAATCTGTTTCACAGTGTGAAATAAAGGTTTTGGCAGGGCTGGACTCTCTCCAGAGGCTCTAAAGAGAACCTGTTCTTTGCCTCTTCAAGCTTCTGGAAGTTGCTGGCTTCCTCACCGTGTGGCTGCATCACTCCAATCTCTGGCTGTCTTTGCATTGCCTTCTTTTCTGTGCCTGTGTGAAATCACCCTCTGCCTCTATCTTACAAGGGCACTTGTGATAACATTGCAGACCCACCTGGATAATCCAGAGTAATCTCTTCATCTCAAGATGCTTAATTTAGTCACATCTGTAAGGACCTTTCTTCCAAAGGTCATATTTACAAGTGCCAGGTTTTAGAGTTTTCTATATCTTTGGGTGTCATTATTCAACCTACTATAAAGCACAAACAGAGGCAGAGTGCCCCCTTGCTTTGTTCTAAATCCCCTCTCTTCATCTCTTTCCTGGGATCTGCATCTTTTAAGGAGCACTGAGAAGATGGGACCTCCTACCTACAGGGGCCCCAATAGGACCATGACATTAGAACAGAACCCTCAGTCATGAGTACATTGCTCAACGTCTGGGCAGTTCAGACTAACAACACGATGTGTCAGATAATCTGGAACATAATTCCAAGTTGAGTTTAGCCAAACCAGGAGATTCTTGGAGTATTTCCTCCAGTATGGATGAAGCTTCTACCAGCATCCGACCTGGTCTCCCTGTGGGTGATTGCTCATACACACCTCCACGAAAACAATCCACACATAGTAGGCACAGTACACCAAGACTAAATCTTGACAAGGAGTAACATTTCCCAAAGAATTAAAGTCTCCAAGAATGGCACTCTGGCTAAAACAAAAGGAATTCTTATTGCAAATAGAACTTCTAGGTTTTCACTCTAAAACCCTGCATTCATGTCCCTATATAATTTTCCTCAAGAATAATAGTAGTGTGGGTTATTTACATCTATGTAACTGAACAGTCTATTCATTTTTCTGTGAATAGCGAAAGTTTTACTTCTTCCTTTCCTATTTAGATGACTTTTATTTCTTTGTCTTGCCTGATTGCTCTTGCTAGAACCTCTAGCACTATATTGAACCACAGTGGTGACAGTTGGCATCCTTGTCTTGTTCCTGATCTCAACAGAAAAGCTTTTGGTCTTTCACATTGAGTACAATGTTAGCTGTGGGGTTTTTTTTTTTTTTTTTATTATGGGTAAAAATCAAAATTCTCACAATACATACAAACATTTGTAAAATGATATATAAATATATATGCATATATGTGTATTTGCTTACAAAAATGTTATTTATATATATATATATACATATATTTTAAGAGGTGCTTAGATTACCTAAAATATTCCACGGAACCCACTGGGATTCCCATGTTGCCCACCTCCCACACCTCCCACCACATCCCACACAAACATCTCCCACAGTGTGGCCCACCAACCTCAATGAACTTACACATCCTGGAGCCTTGCCACCAACCATAGACCACAGTTCACACTGTAGACCACACTCTCTCCCACTCAGTTCTGAGTGGTGTGTGCTGATTTAAAATGGCCTACATCCATTGCCACAACAGTACTCAGGACAACCTCCAACTCCCAAAGAAGCCCCTGTATTTCAACTGCTCATCCCCTCCCTACCCAAAAACTGTCAAGTGGCCACTGGCTCCACCTCATTGTTATAATTTCTTGCATTGCAAGAATCACCATATGTGAGCAAGAGAATACCATCAAGTCCACTCTAGTCCATAGTTCTTCCCCCAATCCAGAGGCGACTGGGATGGTGATGTCCACTCCAACTCCAAGTGAGAGAGGGCTTATATCCCATGGATATGGTGGGTGGGATGATCCTGCCTGCAGATGCAGGCCCTCTCCATTCCCTGGGATGGCCATTTCCCATCGTTGTCTCCTCACCAGGTGACTTGGATGAGTCCATTGAGCTGTAGGGTAGGAGTTGCAGCTCCACCTAGATTTCATGCACACCTGGCACATAGGTAGG
>JAKSZT010033840.1:13475-24385 GCA_026826555.1 Tolypeutes matacus
TCCATATGATCACTTTAATAACAGCAGATTCTGACAAAATCCACTATGATTTCATAATAAAATCACTCAGAAATATAGGAATAAACAGTAACATCCACAACATGATAAATACAAAAACCTCACAGCTAGCATCATAGTCAATGGTGAAAGAATGAAAGCTTTCAGTGAAAGACTGAAACCTGAGGTCAGGAACAAGACAAGGATATTCCTTTTATGACTTCTATTCAAAACTATCCTGGAAGTTCTAGCCAGTAAAATTCGGCAAACAAAAAAAAAAAGAGAAAAGGCATCTAAATAGGAAATTAAAACATAAAACTAACACTATTCTCAGATGATATGACCCTTCATATTGGAAATCCCAAAGGAATCCACAAGAAAACTACTAGCGGAAAGAACCAAATTCAGAAGTTGCAGGATATAAGAGAAACACTAAAAAAAAATCAGTTTTGTTTTTCCACACCAGGAAAGAGTAATCTGAAATGGGCATAAAAAACTAAGTCCATTCATGATAGCATCTAAAAAAAAAATTACATGAGAATAAATTTAAACACAGATGAACGACCTGCACGCTCAAAACTATAGAACACTACTGAAAGAAATGAAAAACCTAAATATACAGCAAGATATTGCATGGACAAGTTTAATATTTAACATTGTTACAATATCAACACAACCTAAAGTGATCTACAGATTCAATGCAATATCTATAAATATCTCTGCAACCTTTTTTTTTTTTTTTAATAGAAATGAAAAAGTCGATCCTCAAATTCATATAGAAGAGCGAGAGGCCCCAACTAGCCAAAACAATCTTTCAGAGGTCTCACAACTATGTAACAAACACAGGCAACCAGGATATCATCCCAAATTATACAACATTACATATAAAGAATGAGAAAAATCAGATCTATTCTCAAGGGGAAAAACAATCACCAGATACAGTCGAAATGAACCACAGAAGGAATTATCAGAAAAAGCAGTTATTAAGTCTCTGCTCAATGAAAAAGGTAAATCCTCTTGGAATGAAAGAAAAGATAGTTCTCAAAAATGAAATGTAAACAACAAAATGATGTAGAAGGAAATTTTAGACCTATATATAAAATAACCACAATTCAAAAGTTCCCTGTGTGGGATCAATAATAGAATGGAGGTAACGGAGGAAAGAGTCAGTGAGATGGAAGTTAGAGCAGTAAAATGATATAATGAAGAACACAGAGGGGGGAAAAGACTGAACTAAAGTTAACATAGCCTCAGAGACCTGTAGGACATTTAATATTCATGCCAAATGCTGAAGGGAGAAGAAAGAGAATGGTGCAGAATAAATATAGGCTAAAACAGACTGAACACTACCTAATCCTATGACACACAGATCTGAGAAGCTCAGAAAATCACACCCTGACACATTAAAAAAAAAACAAAAAAAAAAACCAGCTCATAATCAAGATATAACAATCTGAAAGGACTCTAAGAAAAATGACATATTATAGGAGAGTAACAATTTGAAGGCTTGTCAATTCTCTGCAGACCCCATAGACGCCAGAAGAGAGTGAAACAGCATCTTTAAAGGGCTGAAATAAAAGAAATATCAACCCAGAATACTACATACAACAAAAGCTATCCAAGGATTGAAGGCAAAAAAGAAGACAGATGGAGAGGACAGAAAATGGGAATTCATCACTCAAAGACTTGCTCTATAAAGATGTGAAAGGAACATCTTCAGATAGAAGAGAAATAATTATAAGAGGAAAGCTTTGAACTTCAGGACCAGACATGGTGAATATCTGGGTAAATATGAAAAGCTATTTCACAATTGTTAAATTCTTTAATATACAAATGAATAATTTGCAAAAATTATACCATTTTCTAGGTAGATGGCCATACTGCATGTAGAGGGAATGCATATGACAAGTATAACCAAGAGTAGGGGTTTAAATAATCTATATGGCTGTGAAGCATCTACATTTTACTTGAATTGTTAAAAGATTAACTGATTACTGAGTGAGAAGTTTGGTATACAAATGTTATCCCCAGAGCAACCACTAAAAACAATTCCAAACAAAGTAAAGGTTGGAGAACCAGAACTGATATTTATCTAGGAGATATGATTAAGCAGCTAAAACACTGGCCTACAGGGTTTTCATGTGAACAAAAACAATCACTTCTCTTGGCTAGAGCATGCCATTTTTGTTTGTTTGTTTTTTACTTCCACACAACTTTATATCTAAATCAATACTAAGTACTCAGAGATTAAAGTTTACAGAACAAAAATACAAAAGAGAACATAAATACCTGTCCTTCTCTATGTGCTGCTAATTCTAGTGGCCAAGAGGAATTCTAACCAATGTCAGACGAGGTCTCTGAAATAGAGACAAGTTAAAAAGTCTTTGTTGTGGGGAAGCAGATGTGGCTCAAGTGGTTGGGCGCCCGTCTATCACGTGGGAGGCCCTGGGCTCGGGTTCTGGGGCCTCCTGGTGAGGACAAGCTGACCTATGCCCCCAGAGTGCTGACAGCCTGTGCCCATGCCCATGGAGAGCTGATGGCCCAAGCCTGCACCCACACCTGCACCAATACCTGCACCCACACCTGCAGTGAGCTGATGGTCTGCACCCACAGAGAGCTGATGTCCCATACCTGCGGAGAGCTGGCACAGCAAGATGTTGCAACAAAAAGGAGACAAGCTGACACAGAGGAAACATGCAGCAAATGGAAAGAAGGCAGATGGCGAGCACAAGCAGCAAGGGAAGGAGTAAAATTTTTTTAAAAGTCTTGGCTGTTGTTGTCACTGGTGTTTGGGTTTCTTGAGGAAACTACCATTGACTTTCCCATTTCACGACCCTCTAGCTTGAATTATCAGGTATTCTTTTTCCTAGGGGTGCACTTCAAAAGCTTTGCTCCTCACAATGGCTGAAGACCTATCAGGACAATGAAAAAAGGGTTCTGATGGCTCTGGGAGGGCAGAGTCTGCATTGAGGCCTCTGAGGGTCAGTGGAGGCCTCGCCTCCCTCCTGCCCAGACCTGGGCCTCTTAAGAGAAACCTCCCTTCCAAAAGCACAGAAAGCAGCTCCATCCAGCACTCTTGGATCTCTCTGAATCATGCACCACAGGAAATGCTGACATGAGCTCAGAGAGTCCACTCCAGGTTTCCTGCCACTGAGGAGGAGAGAGGTCCAGCCCTATCTCTCTCAAAGAAAGTGAGCAAGGATGAGAATCTCCCTATCTCCTTGGCCTACATCAAAGCCCAGACAAAGATCCAGATTAGTAAGACTTCCAGTCACTTCACAGCAGAAAATAGGTTAAGGGATGGCTCACCCACATCTGACAGTTCCAGGCTCTGAAACACAAGATTCCTCTGCTGTCACATAGGCAAGGAGACCATCTGAGGCTGCCATCATACACACACACACACACACCAACTACTGTATCGAGTCACTGCTGAGGATCTAGACCCAGGAAAATGGAAGCAGCACTCTGGACCATTAACAGTGCACTGTGGGTGAGGCTGAGGCACCCCAGAATACAGCACCTCAGCTTTCCAGTCCTTTCCCTGGCCTGCTCCTGGTACTGCTCCTCCACCAGCTGCCCCTGCAGCCCCAAGCAATAATCCACAGCTGAGATGTGTGAAGGACTCCCTAGGCCCAGGGGACATCCTGAGATCCTCTGCAGTGGCCACCTTGGTGAGTCCTTTGCCTGAGAAGAAACACTGCTCAGCAGATCCCATCCTCCCCTCACTGTCCCAGCCCCACCTGGCATGCTGGCACACACTCTCCCTTCAGCACCTTTTACCTCATTGAGCCCTGCTGCCACCCCATTATCACACACCACCAGGCTGGCCTGTGTGCTAGGCTCTTCTGCCCTTGATCCCGGCCCCACACGAGGTGTGAACTGTGAAAGGAGAAGCCCCAAGCCTGCTCCTTCAGCTGCTGCTGAGGATCCTCACTCCTTCATAGTCAAACCCATTTCCAGGAGACCCCTGAATGGGAGAGAGGAGTCCCTCTGCATCACAGGGTTTCAGCTACAGCTGTGACCCATGCCGGTTATGCCTTCCCCACATCTCCCAGCACCTCCACCCTTCCCTGATATCCCATCACATACACAATGGAGTCACTGATGCCAGTGTGTGTGGACTCTCCTGCCTCCTTCTCATGGACATCCCTCCCACCACTGGGCCTGGGGCCCCTCACTCCAGGGGCCAGCACTTCCAGCCCCTCAACCAGCACATCTGCAGGCTTGGCTTCCCGCCTTCTTCCAACCTTGGGGTCATGCTGATGAATACCACATCCCTTCCCCCCCTATTGCTCTGGGGGCCTCCCACTGGCTCCAATGCCAGCTTCTTCCCATCTAACCAGGCCCAGCAGACAACACAGTGGCAGTACTGCCTCAGCCAGAGACACCCCAACCTGCCCACAGTCAGGTTCTGCAGCCCCACCCTGATGTGTAAACTCCCCTTTATCCCTGGAGCCATCACCCTGTCCCTATTTGGAGTCCCTGGGGGGCAGCCTCATGAAGCCATCAGCTTTGACCATTCTTTCCACTTTGCAAACCTGGCAGCTCAACCTTTACTCATGCTGGCCAGCCCTGGGCAGCACCACACCATTAGCTTTAGGGGTTTGATACCCACAAATTCCCCCTTAGGCATCCAAGCCAGGCTACATCCAGCCTGTGGGCCCACCCCTGCTGTGTTCTCCTCTGGTGCAGCCAATGCCTCTGACTTTGCAGCTGCCACCACCCTACCTGGGCAGTGACCAATTCCAAGCAATGCTCAACATATGGCAGCACCACCCCAGCCTGCTTCAGGTCAGGGGTTTCAGCAGCACATAAGAAGCTTTGGGAGCCAAGTGAAGGTCACAGATCTGAGCTCCAACACTGAAGTATTCAGTACAAGAGCAGAAAGGAGTGGGGGCCCCCACACCACAAATAGCTATGGGATAAGCTTAGGCCTGAAGCCCTGGGGCCCTGCCAGCCAGATCATCCCTATAGCCATCATGCTAGACAGGACCCCTAAGAGTCACCATACGTTTGGAGGCACTAATGCCCCTACATGCTGCCCAACACCGAGGGGCCCACCCTGACAGGGCCCCCTTCCCATGGAGGGCCCAGCACCTCTCAGAGCCATACTGGATTTACATGTGCATCCATCCCAGCATTTATTCCTACCAACCCAGCAGTGGGCGTGGGCACAGCAAAGAGCACCCTTGACTTCAGGGCTCCATCATCATGAGCCCAGGGCTTTGCAGGAGACAGAACTGGTGGGCCCTCAGCCCATTCACTTCTCTACAGTAGGGCTCCACCCTCTCAGGATCTAAGAGGTGAATGATAGGGAAGCGGCTGTGGCTCAATCAGTGGGGCTCCCGTTTACTATATGGGAGGCCCCAGGTTCGGTTCTCAGGGCCTCCTGGTGAAGGCAAGCCCGCACGCACGGCGTGGTTAGCTGACCCAGTGAGCACAAGCAGCAAGGGGGAAATAAATGAATAAATAAATAAAATCTTTGAAAAAAAAAAAAAAGAGAGGTGAATGATGGCCTGAGGGAGCTGGACCTCAAGAAGAAGCCTTGTTCACTTTCCTGCAGGCTGGTCTTGGGTTGCCCAGTTTAAATGTTATACAAATCAACCCCTGTTCTTTTGCACTCCTGGAGCCAGCTGGAGCCCCAGAGATAAAGCTTTCCATTTCCTCCACCTTCCCTGCAGTTTTTTTTTTTGGTTTGTTTTGTTTTGTGTCATATATATTTTACATGACAAATTGCTATCAATATGTCATGGTAAAGTGTATTTTTTTTTTTATTGTGGGTAAAAATCAAAATTTTCACAATACATACCAACATCACCATCCCAGTCCCCTCAGGATTGGGGGAAGAACTATGGACTAGAGTGGACTTGATGGTATTCTGTTGTTCACATATGGTGATTCTAGCAATGGAAGAAATTATAACAATGAGGTGGAGCCAGTGGCCACTACACACTTTTGGGGCAGGGAGGGGACGAGCAGTTCCCTGCAGTTTTGTTCCCAAAGTTGGGATTTGGAGCTGTCATTTTGTAGGATCACAGTGGTCAGATTACTCAGACAGGAGAGGAGGCCTCACACCGACCCTCCAGACAAGGAGCTGGCAGAGCCCACTGCTGCCCATGGGTGCCTCCGGCCCTTCCCATTTTCTTTGTCATTCTTCCAGAAGTTTTATAAATAAAACCTGATTCTTTTTCTTTTACCTAATATATCTCTGCTCTGTAAATCAAGTGTAGAGAAACCATTGACTTGTAAGATTGGAGACAGATGAAGCCAGAATTAACTCTTTAAAGTTTCTGAAGGCCCAGCTAATGAAGCAGGGAAAGTAGCACAATAGATGAATATGAAGCCTGACACCTAAATATTAAAAATTTGTTTTGATTTTAAGGGATGGGAGCCCAAGATATAGTGGATGCAGTGTAGGGTTAGATGGGGGCCCATGGTAAATGTGGCCCTGGGAAGGGGATGGGTAGATGGGGAGTCTAGGGTGAAGAGGGCCCTGGGGAGGGGGAGAGATAGGTAGGGGCCCAAGAGAGTGGGCCCAAGATAGGGGAGGGAAAGATGGGGGACCCAGGAGGAAATGGGTCCAGGGGAGGAGAGGGCTCAACAGGGAGACAGAGAGACTCATCCTTGCCTGCTGGACCTGCTGCCTCTTGCCTCTGAATGGGCTGGATCACTCCTAGTACACACAATGAAACACACCTGCTATATTTAGTGTTTTGAAGCTTGTGATTTTCTTTTTGCTTTTAATTAAGGTTTAGGCAAATCACAGCTCACCTAGAGAGTGTGGGCCTGGTATCAAGGCCCTGGTAGCAGAGTGAACAAGGGAAGAAAACTCACATCTGCTCTCTAATCAGTGAAATGCATATGTCTAAGGTATGACATATTCCTGGGCAATTTATCTTTAAAAAAGCATAGGACCCACTTACCTTTTGAGAAATAGGATGGAAGGAGACTGTTTGGGCAGGCCAGCAAGCTTACATTAGATTTTAATTCTAAAACAAAGTCTAAAAAATTAGGTATGTTTTATTATCACCATTTTACACAAGAGGGATAGGCACAAAGATCTCAAGTACTTTCCATGAAGTCACCCACCAAGGACATGTTAGGATCTAAGTACAAAGAAATCTGACTTTAGGCTAAACCCCTGTGAATATGCCTTCACAAAAGTCACAATTCCACCTAAGTTGGGCTGACCTCAAAGCCCATGAGTGTCTCCACTACATCCAAGTGCTGCAAATGTGGCAGTCTGAAAGCACCTCCCCAGCCAGGAGTGTCATCATAGAGGTGGTGGAAAGGGCCGAGCACCAGGCACTGTCCTCCACTCTTTACACTTTATTAAATGGTCAGTGAATGATGACTGTCAATATGACCCTATGCTAGGCACAGGACAGGGAGAGCTAAATGTAAACCTTATGGGAGTGGTTTACAATCCAGTGAGCAAGAGATAAAGAATCAGCAATTACGATTTGAGAGGTCAGTGGTAGGATAACAGAACAAATGAGAAAGATGTTGGGACTGGAAGAATTTAAATAGACATTTCTTTAAAGAAAATATACAAATGGCCAATAAGTATATGAAAAGATGCCCAAGTCCATTAGCCATTAGAGAAAGGCACTTCAAATGCATGATAAGTTATCACTTCACACCCATTAAAATGGCTATTACTTTAAAAATTGGAAAAGAGCAAGTGCTGGTAAGGATGCATGTAAATAGGAAAACTTGTACACTGTTGGTAGGAATGCAAAGTAATGCATCCACTGTGGTAAACAGTTCGGCAGTAACTCAAAAGTTAAACTTAGTATTACCATATGACCTGGCAATCTCACTTCCAGATATATATCCAAAAGAACTGAAAGCAAGGATTTGGATAAGTATTTGTATACCAATGTTCACAGCACAATAGACAAAAGGTAGAAGCCAAATATCCACCAGCAGATGAACGGATAAACAAAATGTGGTAAATACAGATAATGGAATAGTATTCAGCTGTAGGAAAGAATGACGTCCAGATATATGTGACAACTAGGTGAATCTTGAGGACATTATGTTGCATGAATTAAGCGAGACACAAAAGGACACATATTGTATGATCTGACTGATACGACCTAATTATAATAAGGAAACTCATAGATTTAGAATCTAGAATATAACTTACCAAGGGCTAGAATGGGGATAGAGAATGGAGAGCTGATGCTTAAATTGTGCAGAAATCCTATTCAGGGTGATTGTAAATGTTTGGGAATGGATAGTGGTGATGGTAGCACTTTATTTTGAATGTAGTTAACTGTGCTGAGTTATGTTTGTAAATGTGGTTGAGAGGAGAAGTTTAAGGTCATGTTTGTTACTAGAAGGAAAGGTAGAAGGCAAAAAATGGGATTGTATACCTCGGGGAACACTGCCGTGGATGATGGACTGGGGTTAATAATACAAATATAAGATTGTTTATCCAAGAATTATAACAAATGTATGACACTATTACATATTGTTAATAGGAAGGTATATGGAAAAAAAACACCTAATGTAAACTATGGAATACAGTTATTAGTAATATCTTAATATTCTTTCATCAATTGTAACAAAAGTACCATGCTAATGCAGAATCAATAGAGGGATACATGGGAACAAAGTATTTTTTACAAAAATTTTCTGTAAACATACAACTTTCCTAATTTAAAAATAAAATTGCAATAATTTAAGAAAGCATTATATGCTAAGTGAAAGAAACCAGACATGAAGTACTACATATTCTAATATTTCATTATTATAAAATGTAAAGATAAATAAATTTATAGAGATGGAATTAGATTAGTGGTTATATAGGCCTGGGGAATGATAGAGGGATTGAGAGGTGACTGCTAAGGGGTATGCAGCTTTTCTTCTTGGAGTGATGAAAGTTTTCTACATTTGGTTGTGGTGATGAATGCACAACTGTGTGATTATACTAAAAGTCACTGATTGTACACTTTGGATAGATTATATGGTATGTGAATATATTTCAGTAAAACTGCTTTTAAAACATGGGGCACACTTTGTGCAGGTCCATGTAGTCCAGTACCAGAACTTTAGATATTATTGTAAACTGGGAATGCATGAGGGTGTCAGTAAAGAGTGACAAGGGATAAGCCCTGACTTAGGATTTACCAGGATCATTCTGGCTGCTAGATAAGAATGGGCAAGTAGGTCAAACACAGGCCAGTTAGGCAGCTATCGCAGTAATCTAGGTGAGAGATATGGTGGATTAGACAGAGCAGTAGCAGTTAGGGAAACCAGGTGGTCAGGTTTTGCACATATTTGAAGGAGCCAATGCTGGATTGATGTAGGCTAAGAAAGTGACACAATCCCAAAATCCTCAAAAGCAAACATAAGGAATGAGCAAACATAAGGGGGAGATGCAACTACGGAGAAAAGTAGACTTATTAATATTCTAGTAATGGAAGAATTTCTAATATTGATATAAAGACAGTGGACACCAGATAATTTGAGGGGAAGGAGAGGAAATAGGTGTAACATGGGACATTTTTGAAACACTGTAATTATTTTGCATGATACTGCAAAATAATACAGGTCATTATACATTTTCTCAAAACCTATAAAAATGTGCAGAGCAAAGTGTAAAGTATAATGTAAACTATAGACCATGCTTAATAGCAAAGCTTCAATATGTGTTCATCAAATGAAACACACGGACCACACTAATGAAAGATGTTGTTCAATGGGAAAAGTGTGTTAGGGAGAGGGGGCAGGGTATATGGGAATCCCTGTATTTTTGATGGAACATTTATGTCATCTGAAACTCCTTTAAAAATAAAGAAAATCATATTTTTTTAAATTGTGACATACAAGTAGAAGTATCAATGGATTGTCATGCTAGACAAGAGAAAGACTGGGGCATCAACAAAACTATTTGTTATCTGAAAACATGGAAAGAGTTTCTGAAGAGAGAATGCACTGAATGAGATCCATAAAAAACAGAAATGATAGATTGGTCTTCACCAAACTTTAAACTACTGATGTGCAAAAGACAAATTATAAAGGCAAACTACAGATAGGGAAAAATATTTGCAAACTTAACCATGACAAAGAAAGAACAGATAGCTAGAACATTTGGAGCTGGTATCTGGAACAGATATCTAGAATATCGGAAGTGGATGTGGCTCAAGCTATTGAGCGCCTGTGGGAACATGGCAGGTTCCAGGTTCAGTTCCAGGTACCTCCTAAAGAGGAATGAACTATGGACTAGAGTGGACTTACTGGTATTTTACTATAGACTCACTGTGATTCTAGCAATGGAAGAAATTATATCATTGATCTGGAGGCAGTGGCCACTGGAGGCTCTGGGGGCAGGAGACGGAAAGACAGGTGTAATGTGGGGGCTTTTTGGGGACTTGGGAATAGTCCTGAATGGCAGTGCAATGACAGATATGGGCCATTATATATCTTTCCATAGCCTGCAGAATTGTGTGGGAGAGAGTGTAGACTACAACGTGAACTATGGTCCATGCTCAATGGCAATGCCTCAGGATGCATTTGTCAACTGCAATGAATGTGCCACACTAATGAAGGATGTTGCTTATGTGGAAGGATATGAGAGGTGGGGGGAGCAGGGCATATGGGAATCCCTATATTTTTTGTGTAGTATTTGTGTAATCTAAGTATCTTTTAAAAAATAAAAAAATATATATATATAAAATAAATAAATAAATAAAGCTATGATGAACATAGGGGAAAAACAGGGTGATGTTTAAACAAGACCTGTATTTTACATATTTAGACAGTTACTTGTTAGCTGGTTTCTAGTTTAATTGGTTATTTATTTACTAATGCTTCAGCTATGTAGTCACCTATACATTATTTAAACGTATTTAACTGCTAATGTGCTGTCCACCAATAATGAAATAGATGTTTCAGAAAAC
>JAKSZT010033844.1:5312-20146 GCA_026826555.1 Tolypeutes matacus
ATTTTTACCCATAATTAAAAAAAAAAAAAAAAAAAAAAAAAAAAACAATATGCCATTGATAATACCAACAAAAAACTCTGAACTATCTAGGGATTACATTTTAAATAGCATTGTCAGGGAAGACTTCTCCAATAACATAACATTTGAGATGAGATCTGATAAAGTGAGAAGGTAAGTCAGATAACTGAAAGACGAGCATTATGTGCAGAGAAAACTGCAATGACAAATGACTTTGTACCTTTTCTTTCTCTCTTTTTATTAAAAATCTATTTTGGAACTGCTGGCATTGGTACTTTTGACTTGCTTAGCACCTTGCTTGGTATGGAGTAGAAGGTCAATAAATGTTTGTTACAGTGAACTGAGATTCTTCTTTTCATGTGGATTTAATACTTTGTAAATTCACAGGGGGAAGAAGGACACTAAGTCCTAAACCTATCTTCTTCTGGAGTTTACTAGTTTTAGCTTATATTTGGAGCCCAAAGCAATGTGGTAGATGATCCCCAGGAAATAACTCTGCTCTCAGATATTAGTCTCTGTACTTTTTAACATCAAAATAATTTCCTTTCTTTTGCATTCAGTTATATTTTAAAAATTTAAGCATTTTTTCCAGTATTTCTATGTGTTCACATTAGAAAGAGACCTTCCTCCTCAACTTAGTCATGTTCACCCAAGTTCCTTACATCTTTATTTTTAATATTTGATTTGTGCTTCCTAGATCTTCTCTCTTTGTGAATATTAATCATTTCCTATGCCTTTAAACATTGCCAGGAACCCCCTGCAGACACTCATAGGAACTGGGGGGGGGGGGGGAGTAAAGCTACCTGCTCGTTAGTGCAGTATTGCCCCAAGAAGCAATTCCCCCTATCTGCTTCATGTTTCTTCCCCTGCCTTATTAGGCTACCCGCTTCACTTATATTTGTTTTGTAGCTGTATTCCAACTTTTATTCACCTAATTTTTATATTGGCAACTTGGTTTTAGAGTTTCCAGGTTCAGGTATCTAAACTGCTGCTTTCTATATTGTCCCCTTCACTGAGCTTTACATCTTATGCCTACTCCAAGCCAGGACCCTGCACTCTAACAGCAACCTCAGTATTGTCTCTTCCAGTCCCCAAGCCATGCCATATACACTAAGATTGGAGGTAATGAATAGGACTTAAACAAAAGGAAAGTTCATGTCTTACTATGTAGAAGTTTTTAGATGGATTACATCACATTATATGACTCATCAGTTCTGAGATGTAGTCAAATGTTATATTTCTTCATTTAAAAATTTTAAATTAAGGAGTAATTTATGTTCAATAAAAGCTGGACTTTTAAAAGTGTATAGATAAATATCCTGATGTATTGAAAAAAATAATAAAAATAATGAAAAATATTTTTTATAAAATAAAGTACATATAATTTTTGTTTAAAAAAAAGTGTATAAAATCCATATGTTTTGACAAATGTATACAGTAATGTAATTAAGACATAGACTATTTCTCTCACCACAATCACCACCATAACCTCCACAATCAAGCAGTAGAATTACTATTGCCACTCCCAAAACTTCTTTGCAATCAATCGTTTATCTCCACATCCAGGCCCTGGAAACTACTGATCTACCTTCTGTTCATATAGTTTTGCCTTTTCTAGAGCGTCATACAAATGGAAACATGCAGTATGTATTCTTTGTGTCTGGGGTTTTTTTTTGTTTGTTGGTTGGTTTTTTTTTTTTTTTTTTTTTTTTGAGATTCTTCTTTGTTGTTGTATACATCAGTAGTTCAATCCTTTTTTAAATTATTATTATTTCTGAGTATTCCTTTGTACAAACATACCACAATTTGTTTATTCATGGATTTTTCCAGTTTTTTAAAAACTATTACATGTGTATATATGTTTTCATTTCTTGGATAAAATAGGAGTGGAATTGTTAGGTCATATCATAAATATATGTTTAACTTTATAAGAAATTGCTGAACTGTTTTCCAAAAATAACTCCAATTTTTTGCGTTTCTACCAGCAAATATCTGAGAGTTCCAGTTTTTCTGCATCCTCACTTAAGAGTTGGTATTTTTAATCTTTTTAATTTTATCTATTTCTTGTATGCATGTGTGTGTGTAGTGGTAGCTTATTGTGGTTTTGACTTGCATTTCCATGATAACTAATGATGGTGAGCACTTTTCACATGTTTATCGGCTATTTGCAATCTTCTTCGGGGAAGTGTCTGTTCAATTCTTGTGCCTTTTTTTTTTTTTTTTTTTTTTTAAGGAAGCACCAGGGAATGAAACCAGAATCTCGTACATGGGAGGCAGACACTCAACCAACTGAGATTCCACCCGCTCCCTTGTGCCCATTTTTTCATTAGGTCATTTGTCTTCTCAATATTGGGTTGTAAAAGTTCTTTATATATTCTGGGTACTAGTTTTTAAATAGATATGTGTTTCACAAATATTTTCCTTCCAGTCTATAGTTTGTCTTTTCATATTTTTAACCATGGCTTTTAAAGAACATAAGTTTTTCATTTTGATGAACAATAATTTATCATTTTTTTCATTTATGGTTCATGCTTTTCGCATCCTCAGAAATCTTGGCCTAATTATGGTCACAGGTTTTTGTTGATGTTTTTTCTAAAAGTTTTATAGTTTTAGCTCTTATATTTAGGTCTATGATCCATTTTGAGTTAATATTTGTATATGGTGTGAAATATTGGTCCAAGTTCATTATTTTGTTTATGGGTGACCAATTGTTCTATAACCATTTGTTGAAAAGACTATTCTTTTTCTATTGAATTACATTAGTTCTTTTGTGAAAAATCAATTGACCATATATGTGTGGGTCTATTTCTGGATGGTATTTTTTTTATATATATAAGTCTGTCCTTATACTAGGACCATACTGCCTTGATTAATTATAATTTCAAGAATTATAGTAATTCTTGAAATCAGCTAGTTTAAATCCTCCAAGTCTGTTCTTCTTCAAACTACTTTGGACCTTCCAGTTCCTTTGTATTTCCATATAAATTTTAGATCAGTTTGTCATTTTCAATTAAAAGAAAAGCCTTGGATTTTGTTTGGGTTTTCCTTGAATTTATAGATCAGAGTGGTCTAATAAAACTTTCTGCAATGATGAAAATATTCTATATCTGCATTGTCTAATATAGTAGCCACTTGCCACCTGTGGCTATTGAGAACTTGAAATTTGACTAGTGTGACCAAGGAAGAGTATTTTAAATTAAATTTAATTTTAATTGATTTAATTTTAAATAGTGGCTATGAAATTGAACAGCACAGCTATAGATAAATTTGGGGAGAACTGACATCTCAACAATATTGAGTTTTCTGATCCATGAACATGTTATATAGCTTCATTTATTCAGGCTGTCTTTAATTTCTCTCAGAAATATTTATAGTTTTCAGTGTAAAGGTCTTACACAAATTTTGTTAAATTTATTCATATTTTTTATTTTTATGCTATTATAAATGGTATTTCTTTTAAAAAAAAAAGAGTTATTTATTTATTTATTTCTGTGCATCCCCCCTCCCACCCCCATTGTCTGTTCTCTGTGTCTGTTCATTGTGTGCTCCTCTTCTTTTTAGGAGGCACCTGGAACCAAACCCGGGACCTCCCAAGTGGGAGGGAGGCACCCACTCACTTGAGCCACCTCTGTTCCCTACTTATTATGTCTCTCATTGTGTTTCCTTGTTGTGTCTCTTCATTGGGCATTATTTTCTTAATTTCAATTTCCAATTGTTTGTTGCTAGTATATGAGAATGCAATTGATTTGTGTATATGGGCCTTGTATTTTTTAACCTTTCAAAACTCACATATTATTTTTAATAAATTTTTTTGTATATTTCTTCGGATTTTCTATGTAGACAATCATGTCTTCTGTAAATAAAGGCAGTTTTATTTATTTCTTTAAACCTATGTGAATTAAAAAATTTTTTAATCTTAACCAATTCCATGGTCTACAGTCTCTAATACAATATTAAATAAAATTCATGAGAGATGACAGCCTTTCCTTTGTTCCTAAATTTAAGGGGCAAGCATTCAGTCTTTTGCCATTAAGTATGATGTTACTTGTAGGTTTTTAGTAGATGTCTTAAATTAAGTTGAGGAAATTACCTTCAATTCCTAGTTTTCTAAGAGTTTTTATCATGAATGAATGTTGATTTTGTCAAATGATTTTTATGCATATATTGAGATGATTTTTATGTATTTATTGCTGATTTAGTGAATTTTATTTATTGATTTTCAAATGCTGAATCAACTTCGCATTACTGGGTTGAACACTTCTGGGTTTTGATATATCTTCTTTTTATATTGCTCAATTTGGTTTGCTAATATTTTGTTTAAAAGTTTTAATCTATGTTCATGAAGGATAAAATTCTGTAGTATTTTTGTAACATCTTTGTTTTTGTGTCAGAATAATGTTGTTTCTTAAAGTAAGTTAGGAAATGTATTCTTCCCTTCTATTTTCCAAAAGGATTTGTTTAGAACTGATATTATTTCTGCCTTAAATGCTTTGTAGGATTCACCATTGGAGCCATAAAGGGCTGGAGTTTTCTTTACAATATTTTACAATAAAAATTTTATTTCTTTAAAAGATGTAGGGCTATTCAAGTTATCCATTTTTCTATTTTTATCTATTTTTCCTTAAGTAAGCTTCACTAGCGTGTGTTTTTCAAGGAATTTGCCAATTCATCCACATTGTTTAATTTATTGTCATAAGTGTTTTCATAATATTCCCTTATTATTCTCTTATTATCTGTAGGATCTGTGATGAGGTCTTTGCCTTCAATCTTGATATTGGTACTTCACATCTGATCTTTCTTTTCTTGATTATTTTGGATAGAGGTTCATCAACATCATTAAACTTTTGGTTTATTAATATTCTTTCTGTGGTGGTTTGAAGTTATATGTATCCTAAAAATATGTCCTTAAATTTAATCCATTCCTGTGGGTGTCAACCCATTGTAAGTAGGACCTTTTGATGAAGCTACTTCAATTGAGGTATGACCTACATAAATCAGGATGAGTCTTAATTCTATTACTAGAGTCCTTATAAGTGGAATGAAAGCCAAAAAGAGAGAGAAAGACATAGGAGGCAAGACGCTGAACCTGGAAGAGAAGGGAGAGACCATGAGATGCTGCCAAATGCCTTGCCATATAAAAGAGGAGCCAAAGATTGTTGGCAGCCAGTCCCAGAATTCCATAGTCTTTGGAGAAAAATTATTGCCTTGATGATGCCTTGATTTGGACTTTTTTAAATCCTGAAAACCGTAAGCTAACAAAGTCTCATTGTGTAAGCCAACCCATTTCATGGTATTTTCTTAAGAAACCTAGGAAACGAAAATACACATCTTTCTTGGGTTTTCCATATCATTGATTTCTGTTCTTTATTATTTTCTTCTGTTTATTTTGGATTTAATTTGCCCTACTTTTTCTAGTTTCTTAAGGTGGAAGCTTAGCTTATTGACTTCACATCTTTTTTTCTAATTTAAGCATATAAATTTCCCTCTAAACTTTAATTTAGTTGCATTTCACAAATTGTGATATTTGTGTTTCCATTTTTATTCAGTTTAAAGTATTTTCTAGTTTCCTTCATAATTGCTTTTTTAAAAAAACAAATCAGTTTTATTGATACATATTAATAAAGATCATCCAAAGTGTACAATCAATGGTATTTGGTATAATCACGTAGTTGTGCATCCATCATTTCAATCATTATTAGAGCATTTTCATTATTTCAATAATAATAATAATAATAATAATAATAATAATAATAATCAGACAAACAAGAAAATTCCTCACCTTTCAATCTCTCTATATTTCCCCTGCTGTACATAGCTGCTATTTCTGGCAATTATTGCACAATTATTTATTTGTTTATTAAGCAATTTTATTGAGATATATTCACATATTATTTGTCCTGGGTGAGTCCGATGAACTGGAGAGTAGATGATGCAACTCTATTGAGATTCAGGGCCCAGCTTTGTCCATTTTTTAATTGAATAATTTGTCTTTTTATTGTTGAGTTGTAGTATCTCCTTATATATCATGGATATTAAACCCTTATCAGATATGTGATTGCCAAATGTTTTCTCCCATTAAGTCGGCAGCCTTTTCACCCTTTTGACAAAGTCAGATGTGTTGAATTTTGATGAGGTCCTGTTTATCTATTTTTTCTTTTTGTGCTCATGCTTTGGGTGTAAGATTTAAGAAACTACCACCTCCCACAAGATCTTGAAGATGTTTTCCTACATTTTCTTCTTGGAGTTTTGTGCTTTTTTTTTTTTTTTTTTTTAACCACTGTAGCTAAATAATATGCTTTAAAGTCAGGAAGTGAGAGTCCTCCAACTTCATTATTTTTTTTAAAGACATTTTTGGCTATTCAGAGCCCTTTACCCTTCCAAATAAATTTGATTATTGCCTTTTTGATTTCTGCAAAAAAGGCTGTTGGGATTTTATTGGGATTGCACTGAATCTGTAAATCAGTTTGGGTAGAACTGACATCTTAAGAATATTTAGTCTTCCAATCCATGAATACGGAATGTCCTTCCATTTATTTAAGTCTTCTTTGTTTTCTTTTAGCAATGGTTTGTAGTTTTCTGAATACAGGTCCTTTATGTCCTTGCTTAAGTTTATTCCTAAATATTTGATTGTTTTAGTGGCTAGTATAAATGGAATTTTATTTTCTGATTTCCTCCTCAAATTGCACATGAGTAGTATATAGAAATGCTATTGATTTTTGAGGATTAATCTTGTATCTCGCCACTGCTAAATTTATCTATTAATTCTAGTAGCTTTGTTGTGGATTTTTCAGGATTTTTTACATATAGGATCATATCATCAGCAAATACTGAAAGTTTTACTTCTTTCTTTCCTATTTGGGTGCCTTTTATTTCTTTGTATAACCTAATTGTTCTACCTAGAACCTCTGGCACAATATTGAATAATAATGGTGACAGTGGGCATCCTTGTCTTTTTCCTGATCTCAACAGGAAAGCTTTCAGTCTTTCACCTTTGAGTACAATGCTAGTTGTAGGTTTTTCATATATGCACTTTATCATATTGAGAAAGCTTCCTTCTATTGCTATTTTTTGGTGCATTTTTATCATGAAAAGGTGTCGTATTTTGTCAAATGTCTTTTCTGCATTAATAGAGAGGATTATGTGATTCTTCTTCTTCAATTTTCAATATGGTTTATTACACTAATTGAATTTCTTGTGTTGAACCACTCATGCAAACCTGGGATAAAACCCACTTGATCATGGTATATAATTCTTTTATTGTGCTTTTGGATTCTGTTTGCAAGTATTTTGTTGAGGATTTTTGCATCAATATTCATTAGAGATACTGCTCTATAATTTTCTTTTTTCATAGTTATCTTTATCTTGTTTTGGTAATAGGGTGATGTTGGCTTTATAGAATGAATTTGCTTGCATTCTTTCCTGTTCGATTATTTGTAAGAGCTTGAGAAAGATCAGTATTACTTCATCTTTGAATGATTGGTAGAATTTGCCTGTGAAGCCATCAGGTCTTGGGCTTTTCAACTTTGGGGGGGTTTTGATGATTGTTTCAATCTCTTCACTTGTGATTGGTTTGTTGAGGTCTTTTATTTCTTCTAGGGTTGGTGTAGGTGGTTCATATGTTTCTAGGAATTTGTCCATCTCATCTACATTTTCTAGTTTTTTTTGTTTGTTTGTTTTTTTGCATACAGTTGTTCATAGTATCCTCTAAGGATCTCTTTTATTTCTGCAGGGTCAGTGGTAATGCCCCCACTCTCATTTCTGATTTTATTTGTGTCTTCTTTTTTTTTTTCTTTGTCTGTCTAGCTAGGGGTTTGTCAATTTTGTTGATCTTCTCAAAGAACCAACTTTTGGTTTTGTTGATTATCGCTTTTTGTTCTCGATTTCATTTATTTCTGCTCTGATCTTTACTATTTCTTTCCTTTGGCTTGGTTTGGGATTAATTTGCTGTTCTTTTTCTAGTTCCTCCAGGTGTGCAGTTAGGTCTTTAATTTTAGCCCTTTTTTCTTTCTTAATGTAAGCACTGAGGGTTATATATTTCCCTCTCAGCACTGCCTTTGTGGTGTCCCCTAGGTTTTAATGTGTTGTGTTCTCATTTTCATTCATCTCAAGATATTTTCTGAATACTCCTGCAATTTCTTCTTTGACCCACTGATTATTTAAGAGAGTGTTGCTTAATCTCTGTATATTTACAAATTTTTCCCTTTTTCTATCCATTATTTTTGAATTTTTTATTTTTATTTTTATTTATTTATTTATTTATTTATTTATTTTTTTACCGGGAGGTACCGGGGATCGAACCCTGGTCTCTCCATATGGTAGACGGACGCTGAACCTCTTGAGCCACATCCGTTTCCCTTTTTTATTTTTAAAGAAGCTTTAGATTACATAAATGTTACATTAAAAAAGTATAAAGGATTCCTATACACCCCACACCCTCCTCCTCCCACATTTCTCACATCAACAACATCCCTCATTAGTGTGGTACATTTGTTACAATTGATGAACCCATATTGAAGGATTGCTACTAACTATGGATTACAATTTACATTATAGTTTACACTCTGTCCTGAGCAATTTTGTAGGTTATGACACAATATAAAATGGCCTGTATCCATCACTAAAATGTCATGCAAGACAACTCCAATGTCCCCAAAATGCCCCCATATTACACCCAGTTTCCCCTCTCCCAACCCTCATAACCTCTGTGGCCACTGCCTTTATATAAATGATAAGAGTTCTTCCATTGCTAGAATAATAAGTCTATAGTAGAATAATAATAAGTCTACTTTAGTCCATTGCTCATTCCTCAATCTTGAGAATTTTGGGATAGTGATGCCCATTCTGCTTCTAATTGAGAGGGAGCTTAGATCCCATGAGGCAGATGGAAGGAACTATCCTGTTTGTAGTTGCAGACACTCTCTGTTCCTTGGGATGGGAAGTGTCCATCATCATCTCTTTGTTAGTTGTCCTGGGTGAGTCCAATGAACCGGAGAGTAGGTATTACAATTTTGCTGAGATTTAAGGCTCAACCGGCATATGAACAGACAGAACATTTAAGTCTCTGGCACATATATTTATCAAGTATAGTGCTAATTATAGGTTCAAGTAAAATGGGCAGAAGAGCCAGCTGTAGAGAACGTATAAATGAGTCTAACTCTGTTTACACTGGGGAGCTTAAATTCCAAAGTAAGCTCTACTGACAGGGTGCTGAATTCCTGAGCTGTCTGCCCTGCTTATAGTTTCTGGATGTCTCCAGAGCCCTCAGGAGTCCGGCTATTTGAGGTAACCTTTACTTTGGCAAGTCAACGAGATCCTGCTGAGACTTGCATAAGTGTAACCTCTGGAATGACCTCCTGACTCACTTTGAAGTCTCTTATCCATAAAAACGCATTTGTATTTACTATTTTCATCCTTTGGTCAAGGTCTTTTCCCAGATGCATTGCTAGTTGGCACTTGGTGGTAATCCCTTGGTGCCAGGAGGCTCATCCCCAGGAGTATGTCCTATGCTGAGGGGAAGGTAGTGTATTTCTATATGCTGAGCTTGGCTTAGAGAGAGGCCACATTTGAGCAACGAGGAAACTTTCAGTAGGTAACTCTTAGGCAGTATATAATACTAGGCTAAGTTTCAATTCCACAAGAAAAGGTTCATAAGTACAACCATCAATATCAAGGACCTGGCATAATGGTCTGTCTTCCTTCACTAGGTACTATTGTTTATTGTTTTACCCTTTAATTTACCCTTCCTAATAATCTTCATTTCTATATTCTTCTACAAGTCTCTTGCCCTTGTTTTTTCTTTTCAGCCTGAATACTCCCTTTAGTATTTCTTATAATTCTGGTCTTTTGGTAATGTACTCTATCAGTTTTTGTTTGTCTGTGAAGACTTTGAACTCCCCTTCATTTTCTTTTTTTTTTGGAAAAATAAGTTTATTTGTAAATTTAGTCAACATACATAATTGACCTATAAACTTCAATAGAAGGATAAAATTTAAAACCACCTTGAAGGCCATCTCTATAAAAGTGATTTTCCCAGGACGGTATACCATATGTAACCTAACCCAACATCTTAATTGGCAGAAGTTCAGTAAGCTGGATCTGTGTATCCTTCTCCCACAGCAAGTTTACTCTAAGAGTTATTATACTACAAACTCCACAAGGAAAAGAACTTCATTATTGTTTCCTCTTGGTAGAGGAGAAAAACTCAACCTAGTTATGAGACCAACCACAATACAATGAAATGCTGCACTAACTTGTTCAGATTACTTGTAACAGATGATGCTGGTGTGAATAACTTGTATATTCTAGAGCCCTTATAAATAAAATCCCCCATTAGTATCTGCATTATCAGCTAGTTATCATGTGGTAGAATGAGGACTTATACAAGGTATCATGTGGCATAGCATTTTACTACCATGAAATCAAGTGCAGTCTAGTTAAGAGAAAACCAACTGGACTCTGAAATTACACACACCTTAATGACAAGACTCCCCACCACATATGAATGTAAAACATTTAATTTTAAAATGTTGACACTATAATATATAAAATAGCTATTCTAAATGTACACAGCATATTCTATAGCTGCCAGGTTTATTTTTATTTTTATTTTTATTTTTAAACGGAAACTGTAAGTTACACTGTGGTTAAGACTTGTATCTTTATCTTTAAAAAAGCCCATTCTATCACAGTGATGTATGGTCAGACTTAACAGCCCCAATTGTTAAACACTTGGATCAAGTCATAACCAGTTTTATTGCAAAAGGACCCTGTACACATTTATCAATTCTAGTACCTCAATAGGTACCCAACAAGTCATTAACATACAGAAACATGCATCATGAGAAGCAAGAAATAATCACCCATCCCTTCTGCATATTAGCAACTTGTCACTCCTGAGCAACAGCGCTCACATCACTGAGGTCTGTGGACAGTCACTTCGCATTCATCCTAAGTGAAAGATGGAATGACTTAAGTACAAATGCAGCATATTATAAACAATTTCTTACAAAAAAGTCACAAATTAAACCAAAGTATTTTATAGAATTTACTACAAAACACCATAAAAACTGCCTTCTCTCTCCCTGTATCCAGCGAGCTAACTGGATGTCTTTGGGCATGACGGTGACTCTCAGCATGGATGGCACACAGATTCGTATCTTCAAATAAACCCACCAGGTATGCTTCACTAGCCTGAAGTGCACTAGTGGCCACACTCTGAAACCTCTGGAAAGCCATCTTCCGGATCAGAAGCTCGGTCGATTTCTAGTAGCAACGAATCTCTTGAAGTGCAACGGGCCTGTAACATGGGGTTTTTTCACCCTGCCGGTAGAGGGGGTGCTTTTCCGGGCAACTGTAGTGGCCAGCTGTTTGCGGGGAGCTTTCTCACCAGTGGATTTATAAGCAGTCTGCTTGGTTTGGCCATTTTCTTCTATCCAAAGCCGAAGTCTTAGGCTGCTGCTCTGACCAACGTGCTGCTTCTGCTACTTTGAGGAAGAATTGCAGCCACCCAGCAAACCTCCTCCAACGATTGACCAAACTGCTCTGCACTCTCCCCTTCATTTTTGATGGACAGCTTTGCCAGATACAGAATTCTTGGCTGGCAGTTTTTCTCTTTCAGTACCTTAAATATATCATACTACTTACTTCTCTCCTCCATGGTTTCTGATAAGAGGTTGGCACTTAATCTTATTGAGGTTCCCTTGTATGTGATGCTTTTCTTTTCTTTCCTGCTTTCAGAATCTTCTTTTCATCTCTGATATTTGTCATTCTGAATAGTAGGTGTCTCGGGGTAGGTCTATTCAGATTTATTCTGTTTGGGGTGCGTTGTCCTTGTATATTAATATTTATGTCTTTCACAAGGGTTGAGAAGTTTTCAATCATTATTTCCTCAAATATTCTTTCTGCCCCTTTTCCATTTTCTTCTTCTGAGACCCCAATAATGCATACGTTTTTGCATTTTGCATGGTCAATTTCCTAAGATCCTATTCTATTTTTCCCATTCTCTTCTCTTTCTGTTCTCCTGTCTTTTCCATTTCAAATGTTCTGTCTTTGAAATTACTAATTCTGTCTTTGAGCAATTCAAATCTGCTCTTATGTGCCTCTAATGTATTTTTAATCTCATCCATTGTCTTTCATTTCCATAAGGTCTGTTGCTTTTCTTACAGACTTTCAAATTGTTCTTTATGCTCACCCAGTGTCTTCTTACTATCCTTTATTTCTTTAGTCATATTTTCTTTCAATTCTTTAAGTTGATTCAGGAGATTTGTGTCATTACCACTGATTAATTGTCTTAAACCAGTTTCTCTTAAGGATATCTGGTTTCTTCCTTTGGCTGGGCCATCTCTTCCTGTTTTGTAGTATAGCTTATAATTTTTTGCTGATGTCTAGGCATCTGAAAATGTTGGTGAATTTACTCTGATGGCCAATTCCTCTCACTCATTCTTTTTATTTTTCACAGCTCTTCTTTGATATTTGGTTCAACTTACCCTAAGTCTTTAAAATTGCCCAAATTAAGTTATCAAAATCATGCCAGGGACTCACTAAGGGGGCACAGATTTTCTCCCAGAAATTAGAGAACAGAGACCCAAGTGCAGTTTTTGTCCATGCAATTTCCAGACTGGCCAGTAGATTGCACACCTTTCCACAGAGGTATATCTTGCTCCCTTTTCCTTCGTTTTGGTTTGGGCAGAGCCAAGATTCAAAGTGGGCTCTGCTGATCAAATTTCATTGAATAAAAGCCCTCAACTCCCCCTCCCCTTTGCCTTGTAGCAGCTGACAGGGAGGAAGATGTCTGCTCCCCTCTCTGCCAGCTGCAATAAGTCAGGGTTTTATGCCCACTTAATATCTTGGGGGTGGGGGAGGGGAGCCCTTCCTGGCAGCTGGGAGCTTTAGTAATTCACAGTTTGTTGTTTCCAATTCTTCCTCTTTCTGTCCCTCACCCTCCTGGGAGTTGTGAAGCACTGTCCTGGTCTTCTGACACCCAGACCAGGTCCCTCAGGTAGCTTTTGGCTTTTTCTCCATTGTTTTTGTGAGATAGCTGAGCCTTGCCTGCCTTAATCCAATGCTTGGGACATCTATCTGTGCGGACCGGCGGCGTGGACCGAACGGTGGAGATTCGTGAGTTTTGAGGCTGCCGGTGGAGGTTGGCACAGGCGGCTGAGCCCCGCGGTTACGGAAATAAATAATAAAACGGCCATTTGGAGCCGCGGGCGGGGGCGAAAAAGCTTTATTTTCTGGGGAGCTGGTTGCCTGGCGCCCCTTGGACGTTGTGTGAGCAGAGCAAAAAGCTAGTCAGCACCCGGTGAACCGGAGGGGGATTTTGGTCGGGGAACGGAGCTGATCTCCCTAGGCACCCAGGGATAAGACCCGGGCCGCTGCGGAGCCAGGAGGAAGGGACACTTCCCAAAAAAGGGAGGGTTCGGTTGGAAGACAGGGAAGGGTATTTTATATTTTTAGACATCGATCTGGCTGCCTGCACCGCCCCATAGCTTTGGGGAGCAGATAAGCCGAACTGAAGCAGCACCAGGCTGAGAGCAGACGCGAATCTGCACTCAAACTGATTTACTGAGCAGCCCGGTGACGCTGGAGCTCGGCGCCGGAAGGGGCGGAATCCGCTGTCTTTAGCAATCTTCACTGACTAACATCAGAGTTTCAGCTAACCTGGGCAGTCCGGAAAGTGGAACATGCTTGATTAATTTCCACGGGCCCAGCTAGGGTCCCTTCCGTAAGGGGGTAGGTCCAGAAGAGGAATTATTTTGGGTCCTGCATTTGGCTAAAAAAAAAAAAAAGTGAGGTCACCTCAACAATTGAAAAATAAATTCTTTTAATTTAGTTTAATAGCTAAAAGCTGCTTCAGGACCTGCATATAGAACCCTGTGGGGAAATTCATTGATAAACACAAGTAGGCAGGAAGGATCCACTTGGACCCTAGGGGTATCATTGACCCCCCTTGTTTCCTTCTTCTTTTTTCTTTTTTTTTTTTATTTTTTTTATTTTTTTTATTTTTTTATTTTTTATTAGTATTAACTTTTTTTCCTTTCAGACCTTTCTCTACTATTTCTCTACCTCCTCATAATTCTAGCCTTCTAAATCATTATATATATATATTCCTCCATTTGTTTTCCCAGTCCATTATAGGAACTCCATATTTTTTCCTAGTACTCTACACTGCCTACACAAGTTAAATATTCATCTCATTGAATCTCATTTTGCCCCTCTTCTAACTTTTATCAACATTTCTATTATCCTTCTGCCTTCCTTACATCTTTTGATTCCTCTGGCCCTAACCTTTTGCCTTCAAGGGAACATAGAAAGAAGTAAGGAAATAAAATAAGAAGAAAAACTGCCAAAGAGAAAACTTAACTCACACGCAGAACCAACAGCTAAATAAAATTCTAGAGCATAGAGAAAAGCTAATCAACTGAACAAACCCATCAAGATAATATGATGACCAGAGGGCAACAGAAAAATACAAATGACTCTGAAAAACTGGAAAACATGGACCAGTCCAGTGCACAAAATAAAAACCAGGAAGCAATGCAGTACATCGAACAACTAATCAAAGCTATCCAAACAAATATCATGGACCAACTTAAAGAACTGAAGGAAGAGATTAAGGATATAAAGAAGACACTGGGAGAACATACTGAAAAAATAACTAACACACCTAAAAACGTAATGGATATGATGGCGAACAAAGACACAAGTCAAGAAATGAAAAAGACGCTGGACTCACATGGCAGCAGAATTGAACAGGCAGAGGAAAGAATTAGTGATATGGAAGACAATACAGTTGAAATCAAAGAGATTGTAGAAAA
>JAKSZT010033848.1:0-12595 GCA_026826555.1 Tolypeutes matacus
TTGTCATGCCTTTTCTGCCTCAATTGAGATGGTCCTATTTTTTTTTTCCTTTGTTGTTTTAATGTGGTATATTACATTTATTGATTACCTTATGTTAAACCATCCTCACATATTTGGGATGAATCAAATTTCATCACAATGTGTAATTATTTTTATGTGCTGTTGGAATCAGTTTGCTAATATTTTGAGTATTTTTGCAGTTATTTTCATAAAGTGTATTGATCTGTAGTTTTATTTTGGTATCTTTATCTGGTATTGGTATGAGGAATGTAAATGTATGCACAGCAAAAAAATGGTTTTATGTAATATTAATATCTAGTATATTACATATAGCCATGGAGAATATGAATGTATGCTTTGGCCTGATAGAATGAGTTAGGGAGTGTTCCCTATTATTCAATTTTTTGGAAGAGTTTGAGCAGGGTATGTATTAATTGTTATTGGACTGTTTGATAAAATTCCCCTTTGAGGCCATCTGCTCCTGGGCTTTTTTGTGTTGGGAGAATCAACAAAGAAAGAAATGAGATGCATCTCTTTACCTTCTTTACCTATCCTGTATCTCTTTAACTTTCTTTACTTAACATTCCATTAATACTGTGAGGAATAAGTTTGTTAGAGAATCTCCTTATAGCTTGAAGAGCTCTGGTTGCTCTTCTTTGTAGACTAGCTTTTACTGTGGGAACTTCTGCTGTGAACTTGGATCCTCCATACCAATGGGAATGACCAAAACCTGTGCTGGCAGGAGCAAATAGGGGGCATTTATCACCAAATGAAAGATGGGCTTGTCTACTGCGGCTGGGGGTGCGTCCTGTCTGGTCGGGGTAGGAGAGGCCTAGGCTCCTACGGGGGCTCGCAGGCATGGAGGGCGCACGGCGGGAAAGAACCACCGCGGAGACGAGGTAAGCACGCAGGTCTAATTTATTAAGGGAAGTACAGATGCTTATATAGGGTTGTGGGCGGGAAAGGAGAGCGGGGCTGGCCGTGATAGGCCGGGGGCAGTTTCCACGCCCTCTAACGTGTGGCCTTGGCGGGTGCGGCTCTCCCTCTAGCTGTGTGGGGAGGGGGGAGGGTGAGTGTGGGCAGGCTTCTTCTGGTTATCAGCAAGCAGATGTTGGCTGCCTGGGTGAGGCTGAGGGCAGTGCGCCCGTTCCAGCCGCCCTACACCCGAGTGGTGGGCTGCGCATATCCCCCACTGGGCGCGGCTATGCCTGCTGGCCAGACTTCAGCCTGCCTTACCTCATTTCCCCGTTCTTTTTTATTTATGAGCTAGTAGCTTTTGATTTTGGAGAGACCGCAGAATGTGGCACGCACCATAGAAGACGCGGAAAAGGAGTTAAAAGGCTCTGGGTGATGGGACAGGCGAGTGGCTGCCTGGCCTTGGAGAGCAGCGGCTGTAGTGGTGGGGCTTAGGGTGAACGAAGTTTTGGAGGATCTGTTTCTTGCGAGGTCTTGGACTGGAGGAAGCAGGAGTGGATGGTGTTGTGGGCGGGTTCTCAGAGCTGAATCTGCTTGAGGGCGAGGGCAGCAGGGGGAGCCGAGGTAACAGGCGGCGCGGGGCTCCTGTGGGGAAAACGGGCGGAGGGGGGCCGGGAGGACGAGGGGGGGTGACTGCGGTAGGAACGGGTGCGGGGGGGTTGAAAAGGCTTGGGGGGGGGTCTTCGGTGGTGGCGAGGCGCTGGTAGTGGACCTGTACAAATGAGGTGAAAATGGCATTAGCTTGATCTTTTGCGAGTTGGACGATCTTCTTGATGGCCCATGGTCCGACTGCCAGTGCGACAAGAAGAATGATTAGGGGGCCTAGAATAGGGAGGATGTAGGGGAGGAATCCTTGGAATCCCAAGGAGAGGCCTCCCCCCTGGGCTTCTCTCTCCTTTTTTCGTTTCTCCAGCCCAGCTCTTACTTGGGCTAAATTGTTTTGGATGAGGCCCGAGTAATTAGCATAGAAATAGCATTCTTCACCCAGTGCGGCACAGAGGCCTCCTTCTTTGAGAAAGAGGAGGTCTAGCCCTCTGCGGTTTTGAAGGACTACCTCGGAGAGGGATGTAAGAGATTTTTCTAGGTGGTTAATGGCTGTTTCGAGACGGGCGATATCTTTGTCAACGGCTGACCTGAGGGAGGAAAAGGCATTAGCGTGTAGGGTTAGGGCTGCAATTCCGGTGCCGGCTCCTGCAAAACCTAAAAGCGTGGCAATTGTAATGACGGTGATAGGTTCCCTTTTTTGTATGTAGGTTGGTAGGAGGCGACGCTGCCAGGAGTCAAAAAAGTGATTATTGCTATGGTAGATAATGCGGGGAAGTATAACAGCAAGCACACAGGTTTCGTTGGTGGAGTTGAGGGTGTGAACATTAAGGCATGGGGTAAGGCCTGTGGAGGAACAAATCCATAGTGTGTTATTGTCGGGCAAGAGAAATTTTGCGGTTGCCTCAGGGGTGGTCGTATGGTTGCAGAGGGTTTTCATGGAGGGAATAACAGTGCCTCCGATTTTAGTGATACAGTGTCCGCTTTGAGAGATGGCCTGGATTGTTAGTCCTATTTGGGTTTGGTTCCAATTGCAAGAGGCAGGAGCGTCTTCTAAGGAAGATTGATAGGAGGCATTAGTGGCTATAGCCTCATAGTAAGGCATTGCGTAGGAGAGGCACAGCCAACAGCTAGCGGTAGGGTTGGGATTGGAGGAATTAAGAGTGGAAAAGGAGGCGTTAACTAAGGACAGAAGTGGGTTGTGGATTTGTAACGGGGGTAGTGGGGTAGGAGGGGCGGCGGTGGAGTTAGAAGACTGATTGCTAGGGGGTGCAAGAATAGGGGGAGGGTTGAGGACTGGGTTGGGGCCAACGGAAATTGGAGCAGTGGGTGTGATGGCCCTCTTTTGTATTATGAACAGGCCACCGTAATCATAGCTTTCCATGTATAGCCGGAGGCCGTATGTACGGCCCTCTAGCCAGGCAGTGTTGGAAGGGTCTTTAACAGTGAGGACAATTATATCCCATCGGGAGCTATTTGCAGTTTTGAAGGTAAGGTAGGAGTCCCGATTTGGAGCAGCGCTCCAGCCGTATGCCATGGTTTCACAGCCCCAGGAAGGGCAATAGAAGTGCGCAGGGTCGTGGCAGCCTCTGGCGGAGGAAGGGCAGATGTAAAAACCAGAGATGACCGAGCCAACATGCAACAAGTATGGTTTACCCTGAAGCGCAAGATGGTAACAGAGCTTAGAGGTTTGTTGGTAAGCGCTAGTGGTGTTTAGTAGGTAAGAATAGCCTATAAGGCTACAAATATGCACTTCAAAGGACGGGGCTTGGGCAGTGACGTTGTACTGCAAAATTTTATCAGTGGCCACAACTTTGACTGTCCAATTGAAGGGTTGGTGAGACAAGTTAGAGAGGACAGGTGTCGTGGCTGCGGAAAGAAGGAGGATTAGTAGGGCTACCAGGTTGATGGGCTGGTTAGGCTGGAGGGGAGTTTGTGCTCGGACTCGGCGATAGAGATTGAGGAATAGTTGTTCTTCTGTTGGAGGAGTTGGGTCGTTCAGAACGACACGTGTCATCTGGTAGGTTAGGCGCCTCAGTTGTCGGCGTTCCCTCCTCGTCAGGCTCTTGGTCTGCGGTGGCGGGTCGGATGTTGCGTCCCGGGATCCAGATGGGTTGGGGAGCATTGTCTGGGAAAACACAAGCAAAGCCTCTACCTTGGCACAGGAGGGGGTGAGGTCCTTGCCACTTGTTATTTTCTGGATCCTTCCAGTATACCAGAGGAAGTGGAGTGGAGATGGAGGAGGCGCCCCAATGCTTGTGCATAGGGGACAGCCCATTTTTGTCAAAACTAAATAAATTGATTTTTATTAGTGCTATAGTTAGAAGTTCATCAGGGGTGCAGTGGGGGTTCTCTCCCCTCTCTTGTGTTATAAGATTTTTGAGGTGGCGGTTGGTGTTTTCGATAATTGCCTGTCCTTGTGGGTTATAGGGGATGCCAAAATGGTGAGTGATGTTGTATAATTTTAAGAATGATTGGAACGTGGCACTTCAGTATGCTGGGCCATTGTCTGTTTTTAGGTCCCAAGGAACTCCCATGAGGAGTATGGCCCTTCTCATAGCAGCTACGCAATGGCGGGCTCGTTCTCCTGGTAGAGTCACGGCACTAACTAGGCCAGAGTAGGTATCTTTGACTACGTGTACATATTTTTGGCGGCCAAAGGAAGGAACGTGGGTAACGTCCATTTGCCTTCTAGAATTTGGTTTTAAGCCTCTAGGGTTAGTACCTTGGGGTTGTAATGGTCCCAGAGGCAAAAATGGAGCACAGCGCCGGCAGCTGCGAACCAAATGTTTGCACAGCTCCGCAGTTAGGTCTGGAAATAGGTGTTTTAAGGCAGACGCGGAGAAGTGGAATCGAGAGTGTAAGCTCCGTGCCTGTACTATCGGGTCGTTAGTATGGGCTGAGAGACTTAAAGTAGTTACGATGGAGTCGACTAACTCATTGCCTTTTGCCAGCGGTCCAAGTAGCCCTGTATGACTAGGGATATGAGTGATGAACCAGGGGTGCTGGCGCCGCTCAGTGAGCTGCTGTAATGTATGTAGGCTGTTGTCTAGATCAGAGTCTGATGGGAAAAACATACTAAAGGCTATAACCTTGCAGACTTGGCAAGCATAAGCACTGTCTGAGAAGATATTAAGAGGCTCAGAGGTGTAAGTGAGAAGAGCTAGAATGATGGCTTCTATTTCTCCTCTTTGGACAGAGTCATTGAGGCGGAGGGTACGAGTGTGTGGCGTCTCAGAATTTTGGGAGAATGAGACAAATCCAAACCCCTTTTTTGAGGCGTCAGTAAAGACTACTCTTGCATTGACTACAGGGGTAGAGGATGGAAAGGGGTGCTGTTGCCTCATAATCTGCAGCATTGTGAGTCCTTGCAGAATTTTGTGATTGGGGTGGTGGTTATCTATTTGCCCTGTATAGCTGATTAAGAGAGTTTGGAACTCTAAATTTGTTTGAGCCAAAATGGTAGTTTGGTTTTTAGAGAATGGCCAGATGATAGCGGCTGGTTCAACGCCATAAGTATGAACACTTAGGCGCACTAAATCTTGAGCTAACTGAATGATTGCCTGTGCGAGAGGGAATATTTTTGAAGTGCGAGATTTAGCCAAATGTGACCACAGCAGGGGCCCATCTTGCCATATCGCTCCTGTGGGGCTTGTTCGGGTTAAGAGGACTATGGCTTGAATAGGTTTTTCAGGCAAATAGCACTGATTTTTAGTCTCACTTATTAGGTTGGAGACTTTAGTAACAACTGCTTTGGCTGCTGGAGAATTTTTATGGTTTTATGGACTGCAGCAGCAGCATTACCTTTTGTCTCCAATAGCCTGAAGAGTGGCTTCAGTTCTGCCGTTGTGATGGGCAGAGCAGAGCGCATCCAGTTGATTTGGCCACACAGGGTCTGTAATTCTGTGAGGCTCAGACTGTCCGGGCAGTGGATTTGAGGAGTGATTGGGCGAATTTGTTCAGTTATTCTGTAACCTAGGAATGTGAATGGAGCTTGTCGCTGTACCTTGTCTTGGTTTACTGTTAATCCTATTTGCTGAAGGTTGTGGATTAATTCTTGGAAACCTTCAGATAGTATCTGTTCGTTCTCATGAGCCAAGAGGATGTCATCCATGTAGTGGATGACGAAAAACCGATTTTTAAGAGATTGGATGGCATAGCTAATATAAATTTGGCATATTGCTGGGCTATTTTTCATACCCTGCGGTAGCACTTTCCATTGATAACGAGTATTGGCGCCTTGGTTGTTTGTTTGGGGAACTGAAAACGCAAATTTTTCCTTATCTTTCTCATGCAAAGGTATGGAGAAGAAGCAGTTTTTTATGTCTAAAATAAGAAGGTAATAGTTTAAAGGCACTGCAGAGGGATGTGGAAGACCTGGCTGGGGTGAGCCCATGGGTTTTATGTGAGCAATTACCGCTCTCAGGTCATGGAGGAGACGGAATGTGTTTTTATCTTTTTTGTAAATTACAAAGATAGGGGTGTTCCAAGGACTATAGCTGGGTTCTATGTGGCCTAATTGTAATTGTTCTTTTACCAGCTCCTGTAAGGCAAGTAATTTGTGGGACGGTAGGGGCCATTGCTCCACCCATATAGGTTCCTCTGTGTCCCACTCAAGAGGAATGGGTTTTGGTGGTTCTATTCGAGCAATGGCTTCTACACTTGGGGGGGCTGGTGGTTTTGTGGCTGAGAGGACAGGATATGGTGGCCATCCGGTGGTTTAGTACTAAGGGTTGCCCCCATCTGTTCAAGGACGTCTCTGCCCCATAGAATGGAGGTGAGCCCGTGAATGAACAGTGGCTGGAATATGCCGGAGTGACCCTCTTCATCTTCCCAAGCTACAAGCATATTGGCTTGGAGGGAAGGACCTTCAGCTGTGGCACCTTGTACTGGTGGACCTGGTCTGGTGGAAGTAATAAAGGCATATGATTCTGGGAAGCAGCTGATTTCTGCTCCTGAGTCTACTGTTCCTGTGTACCATTGGTCTTTAACTTTTAAGGTAAGAGTGGGTCTGCTTTGATAGATGGGAATGGCCCATTTCACGGCTTTGGGGGAGCCTGCTTGTGGGTCTCTTGGGTGCGGGGCTGAGACCTGCCCCTGGCAGAGTTTAAAGGCTGTGGCGCGCTGTTAGAGCGGCAGTCTCGGGCCCAGTGATAACCCTTGCCACAACGGGGGCAGGGTGTGGTAGGCCCTCTGCGGGGTAGCTGATAAGGTGGACGTGGCGGGGGGGGAAAGGCCGCGGGAGCAGGCGGCCCGGGCGCTTCAGGGCACTCTCTGGCAAAGTGTCCAGTATTGCCACATTTAAAGCAGCTCACATTTAATGCCATAGCAGCCAAAAATGCTTGTGTGAGTGCGGCAGTATGTACATCGAGGCCACTGCAGGCCAGAACCCAGTCATGAATTGTTTTTTCTCGGATGGGAGTAATGGCCTGTTTACAGATAAGGTTGGCGCCTTGTAAGATGAGCTCTTGGGCAAGGGCTGTTTGGGCTTGTGGGTCTGTGACTTTGCGCTCACAGGACTGGAGGACACGGGAGATGAAGGCAGAGAAATCCTCGTCCTTGTTTTGCATGAGCTTGGTGAAATTGTCAGCTTTAATAGCTGAACATGAGCGAAAAGCTCGGAGGGCGAGGTCACGCAGTTGAATCCAGAAGCCGGTCGGGGCTTGTTGGTAAACTATATGGTTGGCAAATTGGCCAGAGCCGGTGAAGGCATCGGCCGGGATTTGTATACCGGCTGCAGTGTTAGTGGCAACCTGTTTTTCTGCCTCAGCATGAAAGTGGGCTCTCCAGTCTACAAATTGGCCAGGAGTGAGGATACCCCGAGCCAAGGAGGTCCAATCATAAGGGATACAGAGGTTTGTGGAAATCTCTTCTAACATTTGCATGGCATATGGACTTCCCAACCCGTCTTCCTTAACTACCTTTCTAAGGTGTTTAATGTCTTCTGGGTCATGTGGGTACCAGGGGAGTGGGCGCTGTGGGGAGGGAGTGACATTTAGGGGGAAGCAGGAGATGGGAAGGGGTAGGGCGCTTGGGATAGCGCCACCGGCTGGCGGAGGTGTTTGCGCCGGGGCGGGAGTGAAAGGGTTGGTGTTTGGGGTAGCGGAGCACTGAGGGAGGCTCGTTATAGGCGCCCAGGGATTGGGTGGAGGACTAGCCCAGGGGTTTGCGGGGAAGGGCGCCCAGGCTGATGCGGCTGCAGGGTCAGCTGGGGCACAAAATGGCCGCTCGGAATTACAAGATGGCTGACCAGGTGCGCGCGCACCGAGGGCGTTACAAAATGGCTGTTTGGGCTCACAAAATGGCCGACCTGACGTATGCAAGTCGGCAGCGTCAGAGGGCCCGCCTGTTTTTTTGCTCTCGACAGGAAGGGGCGGGTAGAGGGGGGTTACCGCCCTATGGGGCGGTTCTAGTTCCTTCTTAAACGACTTCCTGTTTTTCGTCGGGGAAGAAGGAGGAAGTTCGCCACCTTGGCGGGTCTTAAGGTTGGTTTGTTTGGGCGGGTTTAGTTCGAGCGCGTTGTTAAGCTGCTCGAAAAGAGACTCCGCATCAGAGTCTTGGTCCGAATCGGAGCCAGACTCAGGGCAACAGGGAGATGCCTTTTCTTCCTTATCGCGTAACTGAGAGGACAGAACCTGGGACGTGGGGGGGCGAGAGCCCTGGAGACAGGAGCGGATGGTAATCAGCGTAGGCACAAGGCCGGGGGGGGGGAAACGCTTTCCTTTGTGTTCCATGGCATTGGTAACACGGTCGATAAGGCGTAAATAAGTATCGGGGTCCCAAAGGTGGCAAGTTGTGAGCCAAGGGTTAAAAGGAAGGAGAAGGTCCCAATAAACTTGTAGTTGGCGAATTGAAACTTTGCACTTGTGGGTGTCTAGAAGTCCGGCAAGAGCGCGGACTTGGGGCGCTTGGCGAGATGATAGCCTACCACCCATTTTAGGCCTTGTGGAGCCGGGAAGGTTGGGGCCCTTACCTAGCGAGCGCGGCAATCGGGTAGCAGCAGCTACCGGGGGTTCTGAGCAGAACGGTGAGACGGACGCACCGAATTTCGGGGTAGGGTCTTACCCATTCACGGCGGGCAGGGGCCCCACGTTGGGCGCCAATTGCGGCTGGGGGTGCATCCTGTCTGGTCGGGGTAGGAGAGGCCTAGGCTCCTACGGGGGCTTGCAGGCATGGAGGGCGCACGGCGGGAAAGAACCACCGCGGAGACGAGGTAAGCACGCAGGTCTAATTTATTAAGGGAAGTACAGATGCTTATATAGGGTTGTGGGCGGGAAAGGAGAGCGGGGCTGGCCGTGATAGGCTGGGAGCAGTTTCCACACCCTCTAAGGTGTGGCCTTGGCGGTGCGGCTCTCCCTAGCTGTGTGGGGAGGGGGGAGGGTGAGTGTGGGCAGGCTTCTTCTGGTTATCAGCAAGCAGATGTCGGTTGCCTGGGCGAGGCTGAGGGCGGTGCGCCCGTTCCATGGCTGAGGGCAGTACGCCCGTTCCAGCCGCCCTACACCCGAGTGGTGGGCTGCGCATATCCCCCACTGGGTGCGGCTATGCCTGCTGGCCAGACTTCAGCCTGCCTTACCTCAGTCTACCATAATGGAGGGTAGAGTCAAAGTGGAAATCAGAATAGTCTGTCTAGCAGAGACCTATGGCATTGACTTGTAGATCATAGGGAACCTAGAAGTAAAATAGGTAGGCCATATAATAGTTTCCTATTTGATCTATGTAAGCAGAAGTGTTCTAATTCAAGTAAATAAAAGTCTAACTTGAATCACACACACTAAAAAATCAGGACACCTCAATCAATTTCCATACTTGACAAAGTTTACAGAACCAAAATCCTTTGAATGACGGATTTATATAATTTATCTTCTGCCCTTCCTTACAGGCACTTATGACTTTTTACCAGGGTGTCTTTGCATTGGGAAATAGAAATGTTCAGACATTTTGGGTATTAATTAATTAATTAATTAAATGCTCAGACATTTTGGGTATTGACTCTGAATTGACTTTAAATCTTGACGATCCAAAATATTACTGGAGTCCAACAGTCAGGGTAGGAGCCAAAGGACAACAGGTGATCATTAGAATTTTAGATCAGGTCTGTCTCAAAGTGGGTCCAGTGGGTCTCTGTACTCATTCTTGGTTATATCCCTAATTCCAGAATGTATAATTGGAATAGGCATAATCAGAAACTGGCCAAATCCCCACATTGATTCCCTGATCTGTGGAAGTAAAAGCTATTATGGCAGGAAAGCCTCTCACAAGCAACCTATTAAATCAAAAGAAATATGACATTCTTAGAGGGATTGCAGATGGCAGTGTCCACATGAAGGACTTGATGGATGCAGGTGTGGTGATTCCCACCACATTCCCATTCAGCTCCCCTACTTGACCACAGAAAACAAAGGGATCTTGTAGGATTACAGTGGAATATCACAAACTTAATCAGGTGGTGTCTTCAGACACAGTTTCTGTTCCAGGTGTGATATTGCTTGAGACAATCAAAACATTCCTAGGTACCCTGGTATGACGCTTTTGAGCTGGCAAATGTTTTTTCTCAATACCTGTTAATACAGACCAATAGAAACAGTTTTATTTCAGCTGTCAAGGCCAGCAGTACACCTCCATAATCTACCCCAGGAGGCGTATTAATTCTGAAGCCCCATGGTATAATCTAGTCTGTGAGGACCTTGACCATTTTTCCCTTCCACAAGACACCACAGTGTCCATTATGTTGATAACCTTGTGTTCACTGAAACTAGTAAGCAAGAAGTACCAATTACTCTATACTTGTTGTTAAGTCATTTGTGAGTTAGAGATATATCTAACAAAAAATAAGGGCCCTTCCATCTTAGTGAAATTTATAGGCATCCAATAATGTGAAGATATCCTTTCTAAGATGAAGTTTGATCTGACTGCACTTGCAACTACCTGGTGAATTGCAGAAATGAGGTCTATACTGGTAATATGCATTTTTCCCTTCTTTTGTTAAGAATATGTTTGTATGTATACATAAAGCAAATAACTTTGTTTTATTTCTTCTCTTATCCCCTTGCCATATAACCTAAGTTTTAATAACCTTATGTCATGGTATTTAAGTTGAGGCATATCAAGGATAAGGTTGAATATCACCCAAGGACTTGTATCTTATTCTGGGGAAATGGTAAGTAGGCTTCTGGTTGTACACAAGACACTTGAATTAGGTTAAGCAAAAGTATAACTGTTACTTTATTTATATAGAGATTGAGTACAGAATAAGGAGGGTGTAAGGAGGGTACCAAGAAGACATCAGATGGACTGTGATGGATAATTTCATGCATCAGCTTGTCTAGGTTACAGTGTCCATTATTTTTGTGAAGCAAGCACTGGCCTGCTTGTTACTATTAGTATAGTTCTTAGATTTAAATCATTTTTCAGTTTATTGTATCTAGGGCTGATTACATATACAACCAACAAAGGAAATTAACTTCAACAATGAGAGGAATCTCCTCATCCAATTAATTGGATGCCTTAAGGCAGAAACTGAGAATTTCAGAAGTCAGAAAGAAGAATTTTTATCTCTATTTCAGTAAGCCCACTTCTGGGGAGTTCAGCAAGACATTCACTGTCTTGAGTTTTCTACATGTGGTCTGCCCTGTGGAATTCATCCTTGCCAATTTTCAGGGTTGGGTGAGAAAAATCCTATACTAAATATCTTAATATTTACATATGTAATATATCATATTGTTTTTGTTTCTCTGTAGAACCCTAACAGATACAGGAAGTAAGTAAGAAGATAGTGGAATGAAATGTTAAAAGTATTTTCTTTGAAAAATGCAGCCCATAATTCCCTATCCAGTGATATAATCTTTTAAAATTGGGAGGAATATTTAATCCATTATCAGCCAAACAAAACCTGAGACAGTTTATCACCAACAAAACTGCTCATCAATAAATATTAAAATAAGGTTTTCATGGAGGAGGAAGGTGATACAGGGCAGAAAACTGGATTAGCAAAAGTAAAGAAACAGTGTCATAGAAGTCATAAATGTAGGTAAAATACAATATGTTATTCTTTATTAGTTGATATAAAATATAATTTTTGTTTAAATTCATAAGAGTAACAGTGAATAATGACTATAGCTCATGGATAAATGAAATAATGACAGCAATATCACAGGCAGTGGGAAGGAGGAATTCTGTTACATGGCCATGTACATAGTGGTGTCTTCTACTTTTTCCACTGGGTTCCATTGACTTCCAGCTTTTGACTGCTTCCCATTTCTTCTTTATCCATCTGAATTTTAAAACAAAATATTTACAAAATAAATGCAGGCATAATATGCTGAAAACTATAAAAGTATAAATCAAAACTACAATGAGATATCATTTCACACCTATTAGGCTGGCCACTATTATAAAGTCTGCAAACTAAATATTGGAGAGGATGTGGAGAGATAGAAATGTTTATTCACTGTTGGTGGGAATGTACAGCCCCTGTGGAGAACTGTTTGACAGTTCCTAAGGAAGCTGAATATAAACTTGCCATGGGACCCGCCAATACCATTGCTAGGTATATTCCACAGAAGAACTGAGAGCAGTGACATGAATAGATGTCTGCACATCAATGTTCATAGTAGCATTATTCGTGATAGACAAAAGTTGGAAACAACCCAGGTGTACATCAGCTGATGAATGGATAAACAAATTGTGGCGTATACACATGATGGAATATTGTGCAGCGATAAGAAGAAATGAAGTTGTGAAACATATGACAACATGGATGAACCTGGAGGACATTATGTTGAATTTAAAAAGCCAGACACAAAAGGGCAAATACTGTATAATTGCCCTATTATGGACTAAATATATTATGTGAAATATAAATATACTGTGTGAAATATGAATATGGGTAGAATTGCAAATATAAGACCCTTTTTCTTTCAAGCTGAACAAATGTATGTTAATAGCACAAAATTTTAATATCAGACAAAAAAACCAATATTACTCTAAGTGAAGGAGACCAGACACAGTGCACTACATATTGTATGATTCCATTTACATAAAATGTAAATAAAAATCAATTTATAAAGATGAAAGGAGA
>JAKSZT010033848.1:37595-56232 GCA_026826555.1 Tolypeutes matacus
TATATATATATATATATATATATATATATATATATATATTCCTTTAAAGATCTTGAATTCAAGGGACCTGTGTGGCCCCAAAGGGAAAATCAATGCAAATATGACATTTGGGTTGATTGTCTTTCCAAATCTTTAATCATAAGCATATAATAAACTCATATTAAGAGGGAATGAGGATACAAACGCCATTATGAACTATAGGGCTCCTTGGATGGCCTAACAGTCGTGTGAGTGTGAAAAGAATCTTAAAATTAGCAGAGAAGACAGAAAATGTTAGGAAAGTAAAAGCAAGAGTATCCTGTTATTAGTATGAGTTTATGTAGATTAAATCATCCAAATTTTGTTCAGTAGTTCCTGGATGGTAATTTTGTATAAATCTAATCTGAAAGTTTCCATGGAAGCTGTCTTGTTCTTGAAGGATATCAGCTTCTACTCTATTCTTAATGCTCAGACTAAGTATTCTAGAACTGAAAGCCTTCCATTTGTTTCAATTTAACTTTGAGGTATGAATATAAAAACAAAGTTTTGGGGGTTTTACTGTAATTCTAGTTAATAGTACCTGATGTACTTTCCAATGTGCTTTAAAGGCTATCTTTCACTTTTTTCTGCTGTTGAAGATAAGGTTGTAGGTCATTTCCCAGGTTTTAATTTTTTTTCCAGAGCTAATCCTTAATTTCAGACTAATTTCACATCTAGAGAAGATAAAAAATATCAAAATCAGCTATTTCCCTACTATACAATAGTAAAGGAAATCTTTGAGGGAAAAATATAAAATATAAAGCATATCATTATGGTTTAAAAATCTGGACCTACACAAAGAAATGAAGGTATCAGAAATGATAAAAACATCGGTAAATGTATGATAGTTTTTCTTCTTCCCTTATATGTAAAGCAATATATTATCACATGATGTTAGACTGAGGTAAGTTAAAGATATTTAATATATGCTCTAATTTAATAAACATTAGCTAAATATCAATAAGAACATTAAATATGCATAATCAATCCAAATGAAGGCTGACAAGGGGGAAATAGAGAAAAAGGAATAGATGAAAAAAGGACACACACACACAAACAGTACAATATATTTAATGCTTAAACACATCAATAGGTACAATTAATTTAAATAGTAAAGCACCACAAGAGAATCCGTGATAGGATTAAAGAGCAAGCTCTGAGTCTATGCTGCCTTCAAAAAATTCACTTTAATATGAAGACCCAAATAGGTTAAAATTGTGCATCCTAACACATCTTTTTAAAAGGTGAAGTGTTTAGATTCATAACAGAAAATGCAGACTTTGTACCCTGTGATAATATCAATCTTAGAATTACAGAAGAAGTAGTGCCTATTTAAATGAGTGGTAATGATGGCACCAATTTACAAAACTGAAACTTGTAATATTTTAGAGATTTTTTGAGAAAAATAAATATATTTTGGAATTTTTTTGTCTAATATGGTGAACTATTTGTCAAGCATTAAAACGTTCTACTTCTAACTCAAGGTTTTCTATACTGGTTATAGGCACTAACATATGATACACATAAAATCACTCAATATAAATATATAATTATATCATTTCATGATCTTTATATATTGATAGGTATGTTGAGAAATATCATAAGGTGGAAAGTGCAAATGTTTGCCTCCCTTTTGCTTTCTAGTATGGAGAAATTAAAACCTGTCAACAGTTTTCATCCTAAACTTTCTAAACATATCAGTAATTTACAAATTGGTACAATTTTTTGCATTGAGCAAAAGTAATTCTTATTTAAAATCTATCTTTCCACGTTATGAAATATAGGAAGATATATCTTTGATGTCAATTACCAACCACACCTTCCTCAGATGTTTACAGTTTATTCTGAACTAAATCATTAATGTTCTTTTATGACCAGCTTTCAGATGTTATGATACGTATTTTAACTATATGATGTATGAATGATTCTCTATCTCTTCTAAGTATGAAGAAAGATAAAAGAAAATTAATGTATAATTTATATTTTCTAGGACTGTTAAGTTTAAAGTAGAATAAATGGAAACAGCACTACTTGGCAAAAAGATACAAGTCTTGCAGTGATGGTTCAAGTATAAGAGAATATTCATTTTTCGAAGGATGAATCTCAAAATAAGTTTATATTGTAACTATGCCAACACATTATATAGACACTGTCCCTGAAAGTTCAAGTCATGTCTCTTAAAGTTAGTAATCAACAGGAAGTTAAAATTTGAGGCATTTTCAACTCACCTCATTAAAGTGGGAATGTCTTGAAATAATTATCCTATTCTTTTAATACCTAAAGCTTTCTGTTCATAATTCTCTTTAAAGCCTCCTTTATTTGCTTGTTTCTGAGACTATAGATAATAGGGTTGAAGAAAGGAGGGACTATAGAATAGAACACAGAAGTGATCATGTCCTGAATTGTGGGTGAGTTGGAGGTTGGCTTCAAATACACAGCAGTAAATGAGCTGACAAAGAGAGTCACCACGAGGATGTGAGGGACACAGGTGGAAAAGGCCTTCTCTTGTTCTCCACTGGTTGGAAACCTGAGCACAGCAGACAATATGTGGCTATAAGACATGATGATGAAGGCAAAGCAGCCACCAACAACCAGCACTGCAGAGCAAGAATTGAAATTTCATTGCTTAAGGTGTCAGAGCAGGACAGTTTCAGTAGCGAGGGGACATCACAGAAGAATTGATGCACCACGTTGGACTGACAGAAGGGGAGCCGGAATATGTTGCCAGTGTGGAATCCTGAGTAGGCCAGACCACTGAGTATGGAAGCCAGAGTCATCTGGATACAGACCTGAGGGCTCATGACTACAGGGTAGTGGAGGGGCAGGCAGATGGCCACATAGCGGTCGAGGACCATGATGGTGAGAAACAGCAACTCTATATAACCAAACAAAAATACAAGGAAGATCTGAGCTGCACATCCAACCTTGGAGATTGCTGTATTGTCAAGCAGGAAGATGGCACATGCCTTGGGTACAGTGACGGAAATGTAGCACATGTCCAAAACAGACAATTTCCTAAGGAAGAAGTACATGGGGGTATGAAGACTCTGGATGAGGGTGGTTACTGTGACAATGAGAAAGTTCCCCGTCAGGGTTGGCAAGTACATCAGGAGAAATAGCGTGGTATGTAAGACTCTGAGCTCCCACACATCAGAAAATCTTGTAAGCAGAATTCAGTCACTATGGTTGAATTGGGCATTTTTAGGTAATTTGCTATGCTGTGGAGAAATGAAGGCAAATAATCCCTAAAAAACCTGGAAAATGTACGGGAGGAAAAATATTAGCCATGTGCATTTATATACTCATGTTTCTCTGATTTCCTTCTCTGTATTATTTGGTAGTAGAACATAACATAATATTGCCTTTTCATTCTTTAGACTCACTGCCTCACACCTTATTTTCTGGAGTGTGTTATTAGTAAAATGTAAACTTTAAGAACTTTTACCAATGTTTGCATACATTTCTGTCACTTAGTGGGTGTAAGATAAGTATATTGGAGTTCAAGGTTTGCCTATAGGATTTATCGAGTTAATATAGCTAATTACTATATATGAGATTCTTCAGAAATATCTGCAAATGTTAGAATTTATCATTAGTTCATGATCAAACAGAATCAGAACAGTGATAGGAGGCTACTATTTTGTCACCAATAAATTGTAAGTTTCTACCTTGAATTTCCACATGGCAGAGTGGTAGAGTTGAAATGTCATGGACTTCAGGGAAAGATATGTTTTGCATCCCAGTTTTGCCACTCCCTTGTTTTTAGCACTGGGGAGACTCTCAAACATATTTTAACCTAAATTTCCTTATCAATAAAATATGTGCTAATACCTACTTTATAAACGTAAATTTTGTAATACTTTTCAAAAGAGAGGTATTAAAAATTGTAGCTATGTTGAAAAATTTAAATAAGAATTACAAATCACTGATAATATCAAAGAAAATGTCTCTACAGCATTTACAATTACTTCATCTTATGTCTACAGAGTGCTATTGTTTTTACCATACAAATGTAAAAGGAAAAGGAAAACCCAATGTGTTACATTTACTATTATTTTTTCTGTATTACACATAATATGACAATATAGAATCAGTATTAAAGTATTGAATGATTTTTGAAAAATTGAGACCTTTCCTTACCTATAGACTGGCAGGTCTGAGGGGGTCTCCCTGCTCAACAAAGATTTCCTGGTGTGGATAGGATATTACATGGGTGAACTTCTCCCTCAAAGTGTAAATGCAAATTATGCATTGCATTGTCTGCAAAGGATTGAAAGATGTGTTTTTCAACTTGAAGAATTAGAAGACATATTTTCTGCATTAATGTATTAAAGAATCATTAATTTATTCATTCACATATTCATTTAATTTTTTCAGCTTAATAACTTTTTTCCCACCCAAGAAGGCATAATTTTTATTTATTTAAAATTAAATCAATCTTTTAAAATATTTTTGAGTGAGTAATGTGCAAACACTGGTCTGGAAGCTGCAGGATGAATAATTAACAAATGTTTACATGCTTTTCATGATATATTTTGAAAAAGTCCAAGAATTACACCTGAAATGTAAGTGATTTTGTTCACATTTTATTTTATGTCAGGGATTCATTGATTAACTTTGAGTAAGTTGAAAAATTTTTGGTGTATGTTGGCAAAGATAAAATAGTAAGGAAACATTCATGAAATTATCAAATAGCAATACTATGCATAAAACATTATTTCCACTTAGTAGACACACACAACCCCCATCACTAAATTAATTTAATTATACATTGAAATTATTCTGCATACTGAATCTCTGAGCAGGACGTGGTCAACTCCCTGTCTGTTCTGCATTGCTGGCATAGGCTCCATCCATTTTTGTTATATGGTCACTCTCTGCTTCCATGACAATTCTCCTAAAGTTTCTGGAATGAAGTATTTTTATGCAGTACATCAAAAAGGAGATGTTGGTCTCATTATGTGAATACCTTCGCTATCTATATTTTCTATTCTAGTCCTATTAGTAATGTCTGTCAATAAATAAGTGAAAGTGCAGGAAAGAAGAGCGGGCGATTCATGGCATAACGTAAAAGTGAAAGAAAAAAAAAAACAAATAAAACAAAATTACAAAAATACTCACAAGATAATATCACCTTCTTATGCTGGATACGGAAGTTAGGATTTCTGGAACAGGTCCAAATCTATTTCAGGTGCAGGCAAGCACAACTGGGCAGATTTACCTGAAATACTGATATCCTGAGAATAATAATTCTGTTTTATAACAGCTGCCTCTGTATTCAGTTCAATATGGCATTAGGGAAATTCCATGGGAGCAGAGTCCTTGGCATCAGTATTCACATTGCCCAGAGGTAATTTGTGGATGATAATTGGCTCTAGATAATGAAAGAATAGGACATAAATAAAATATGTGTATGAACACAGCTTTGTGTCAAGAAATATATTTGAATCTATAAAATGAGTTGGTGAATATTGAGACAATAATTTAAACAGAAATAAAACTTCAGTTCTTCTAATATGATGATTTCTATAGTGTTTTATATACTGACTGAATTGTATTTACAACTCCAACTATAATTTTGGATGTTTATAAAATTATCTTTTGCATTGTTGTTTTATTCAATATACTTTTAAGAAATATTAGCAGACACGTACAAATTTAGAATTATTAGGTATTACTATTGAAATGAACCATTTGTCATGATGCAAAATCATTCTTAACATTTTATTATACTTCTTGCCTTAAAGTCTACAGTTATTGAAAAAAGGATATGGCCATTCATTCACCAGATGTCTTTTGAATTGTATTTTCATTTCATTTTTTCCATCTCTTTTACATTTTATTTCCATCATTTATACCCCTTTCATTTTAAATATAATTTCTTATCAACAATGTAGTTTAGATTATGTATATTTTAACCTCTCTGATAATCTTTGTCTTTAAGATGAATTGTTCAGGTTATTTATTTTAAATATAATTTCTGATTCATTCAGGGTTACTGTTTGGTTCATGTTTTTTGTTTGTTTGTTTGTTTGTTTCCTAGCTGCTAAAACAAATATCATACAATTGGATCACTTAAAAACAGGAATTTATTAACTCATGGTTTCAGAGGCTGGAAGACTTGCTTCCTCCCATTTTTCAGTGTCTTCTGGCTAGCCAGCAATCTTTTGGGATTCCCATCACAGTGCAATACACATGGAAGTGTTTTCACACTTCTCTTTCAGGTAATGTTGACTTCTAAGTTCTCACTGCTCCCCATGGCTTTTCTTTCTGTGGCCTTCTCTGTATGACCTCCAGTGACAGGATGAAGACCAATACTGATACAGAGGGACACAATTTAACTGGAATAGCCTAAAAAAGGTCCTAATTTACAATGAGTTCAAACACAAAGGAATAGATTAAAAGTAAGAACATGAATTTTCAAGACACATAATTCCATGCTACCTCAAATTTGTTTTGTTTGACATTTGCCCCATCTTGTTTTTGGCCTATTTTTTTCTAAGGGATTAATAAAACATATTTTACTTCATTATTTTTTACACTCTAATAGCCATTTAGTCATAAACTATATAACTCATTTTAATTATTATTTAAAATTTAAATGTTCATCTTCCAATCATTACTGTCTGCCTTAACTTACTTAGTATTTTCACAATGTCCAGAATGACATATTCAACATTCCTAGTGCATGCCATTCCTTGATACATCCAGTGATTTCATCTGGTATGGTTTTCCTTTAACCTCCAGGACTTCTGTTAACATTTCTCATACCCTAGGGCTGATGGCATTGCATTTTTCTCCGATTTTGTTCATTTGAATATATAATTCTTTGTTCATAAGTCTCAATACCCTCATGAGGTATCAATTATTTTTACATTTTTCATTGATTTCTATGATTATTTTTGAACTATATTAAAATAAAAATAAAATTATGTTTTCTTTTGTATCTGACTGCATTTGCTCAACATATTCTATCCTACTATTCCATTTGTTGTATCACTGGAATTATTTACCTATATGATATTTCATTTATTATTTAACTATTCTCCTAATAATGGACATTTTGGCTGTCTCTATTAGAAAAATGAAATCTATAAAAATGTCTGTATTTGTCTTTTTTGTTTGATATATATATACATTTCTCTTGTGTATATAGGAGATAAACTTCAGAACCATAAATGAGATGTATGTTTTGCCAGAGGAGGAACTGAACAGTTGTTTCCAAAGTTGTGGCACCATTTCGCACTCCAACTCTCTGTGTATAAGAATCCCACATCCTCCATATACATATCAAAAATATACCCAGATTTCTTAGAACTGTATCAAATCCAGGTGTGTAATCGTAACATCCATTGATTTTAATCTTCATGTCCAAGGTAATTATTCATGTTGAGGACCTTTTCATAAGCTTATCAATCAATTAGTTATTTTCTTTGTGAAATGTTTCTTCAATTCTTTTTTCATTTTTTATCAGAGTTATCATAGGATTTATTCATATACTAGATAAGAATCAGTTGTCGCATGCTTTAATATTAATGGCTTCTAATCCAATCAATGAGTTTATTTTTTTTTTCTATTAATATGTCAATGAAAAGAAATTCACAACTTTAATTAAGTACAATTTCATTTGTTTTTACTGTAGGGTTAGTGCCTTTTTATTTTATTTTATTTATTTATTTATTTTTTAAAGATTTTATTTATTTATTCATTTATCCCCCCCTTGCTGCTTGTGCTCGTTGGGTCAGCTAACCACGCCGCGCGGGCGGGCTTGCCTTCACCAGGAGGCCCCGGGAACCGAACCCGGGGCCTCCCATATGGTAAACGGGAGCCCTACTGATTGAGCCACAGCCGCTTCCCGGTTAGTGCCTTTTTAATCATGATTCATAAAGGCTTGTCTATTGCAAGGCAGGAAGCCCTCTCTTATATAGGATTTCTAAAAGCCTTATTTGCTTTCTATTCATTTGATTATTTGTTATATTACCTTTATTAATAAGCAAAAATATTTTCCAATCTTCCACCTCATATTAATGTTTAAGAATTTGAAAAGTATACAAATTGTATTTGATATAGGTATCAATTTTATCCAGTAACTTTTATTGAAAGTGCCATTCTTTTGCTCCTTAAATTGACTTGCCTTGTTGTAAGTAAGGGCAAAGAATAAATGTGGGTCTATGTATGCATTCTCTATTCTCTCCCATTGGTCTATTTATCTGTCTTTTCATCTATACCATATGGCTTAATTACTGTTGATCTATAGAAATTATGAATTCTGTCAAGTAAAATATCCTAATCTATTATTCTTCAAAATTGTCATAGAATTTTTTGATAATTGGTTTTCCTCATAAATTTTATGAATAGCTATTTTTTAGAAATTATATATACATAGAAAACTACTGAAGATTTTATTAATCCATCATTGGATTGATTAGCTTGTTTGGTAAGAATTAATATCTTAAAAATGCAGAATTTTCTTATATATATATGAATTAGATATATCTCTCCTTGCTTAGGTCTTCTTTAATTTTTCACCATTATATATTCTAGTTCTTATGAAGAAAATGTGTACAGTTATCATTAGATTGATTCTTACATATTTGATAGGTTTTGTTGTTACTTTTAGTAATATTTTTCTTTTTACTAAATGTTGAAGTTACTATGTAAAAACATAGCTAGTTCCATAGATTTATGTCATTGAAACTAGCAAATTTAAAGAATTCCAAGGGTTGGTCCTGGCCCAGAAAAATCAAGAAAAATCAAGAAAATAAAAGAAATCTGTCAGAATCAACTTTGTCAGAACACTGAAATATAGTCAATGGTTTACAGCAATGAAACTAAGATTGAACAAAAGGCAATTTAAATTATGGCAGGAAAAATTTTTTTACAATTTAGCTTAGATGGCCACACCATCCTACCAAGAAAAACTTGGTCTTGAGGATGGCAGACCACATTCCTTGGGTTTTTACCTGTTCTGGGAGGGAGAAGAGCAGAACTTGAATGAATGAATTATGTTATTCTGTGTTGTCTTGTCTGTGGTATTGCTAAAGAACTGATGCAGAGTGCTTGATTTTGTGTCACCTGAGACTGCTCTCAGTGCAAAAAGTGACTGTGCATATGACATATCTTAAGATGATTGAAAGGCTAGTTAAGAAATTTTTGCAACCTGAAGGGAAAAATAAAATTGTGTCAAATAATAGTCTTCTTGAAAGATATCTGGTTTGAAATCTGGGGAGATAGTTATTTGGGGAACAAGAGCTTTGTAAAACATCAGATGTATGACAGAGGATCTAAAAAGACACAGGCATGTGCCAGATAGGACACATGCTCAGAAAATACATGAGTATAACCTATGTTTTCACTTCCGGCTAATGTATAGGCTCAAACTCACAAGAAGTAAAGACTAATGCAGTGTTTAAAGAACTTGGCTAAGAATTGCAGAACTTCTCCAACTTGGATCTAATTTGAAAATATCAAGAGGGATTTCTCTTTCTTCTTCTCTTTTCCCCCTGGCTCCAGGTATTTAAAGGAATTTTGTCATGATACTAGCTGGGCACAAACTAAAAAAGCAGAGATATCAAAGTCCTCACACACAAAAAAATATACTGTGCAACAAAAACAGTGAATCCTGATATAAACTATGGACTATAATTAATGGTATAACTTTAATAATATGGTCTCATCAGTTATATCAAAGGTACAACACTAATACAAATTGTTAATAATAGGAAAATAGTGTGCATGAAGATGAAGGTAGGGGATCTCTGCATTATTTTTCTGTAAATCTTCAACTTCTTTAAAACAAGACTTAATGGGCAAGTGATAATCACCAAGATGTACAGTAAGATATACTATTGAACATCTCACCTTAGAAATAGTGAAGAAATGGAATATGATCAAGCCTAGAGAACAACTTAACAAGTGCTTAGTTAAAAATAATGTAAAATGTAAGGTTGGTAATGTCCCTCTACCAACCTCAAATCTGCATGGCAGTTTGTATGATCCAAGGCAGTGGTTTGGTGACACAAATGCATTTAAATTCAGTTCTCTGAGCCCTGATTAAACCATGGTGTCAGCTTGGGGACCTGCACATCCAATATGGGTCCCTGTAGCCAAACTGACTTATGCAGGTAGCTTTGTTTTCTGCACACATACCAGTTAGGATTTCTCAGGCCTGAATAGTGATTCACCCATATGAAATATTGGGTAACTTTGTTAAACAACTTCAACTGCCTCTGTGGAAGAGTGACCCAGGATGTAGGTTTGTGTTCCTGTTCTTAGAAGTTTCATGGGGTGGGGGTGGGGACAGAAAACCAATGAATTAAGGGGGCCTTAACCAATGAGTAGACATATTGTATGAATACACCACAATGTATTTATCTACTCCTCCGTTAATAGACACCTGGGTTTTTCTAACTTTTAGCAATCATGAATAATGCCGCTATGAACATCAGTGTGCAGATGTCTGTTCATGTCACTGCTCTCAGTTCTTCCGGGTATATACCCAGTAGTGGTATTGCAGAGTCATATGGCAAGTCTATATTCAGCTTCTTTAGGAACTGTCAAACAGTCCTCCACAGTGGCTGTGCGTTTCTGCATTCCCCCCAACTGTGAATAAGCATTCTATCTATCTATATCCTCTCCAACACTTGTAGTTCTCTGTATTTTTAATAGTGGTCATTCTGAGAGGTGTGAAATGATTTGTATTTCCCTTATCATTAGTAATGTTGAGCATTTTTCATGTTCTTTTTCTTTGCCCTTTGTATTTCTTCTTTGGAGAAGTGTCTATCCAAGTCTTTTGTCCATTTTTTAATTGAGTCATTTGTATTTTTGTTGTTGAGTTGTAGCATCTCTTTATATATTCTGAATATTAAAAACCCTTATCTGACATATGATTTCCAAATATTTTCTCCCAGTGAGTCAACTGCCTTTTCACTCTTTTGACAAAGTCCTGTGAGGTGCAAAAGTTGTTTAATTTTGAGGAGGTCCCATTTATCTATTTATTCTTTTGTTGCACATGCTTTGGGTATAATGTTCAAGAAACCATCACCTACTACAAGGTCTTGAAGATGTTTCTCTACATTTTCTTCTAGTACTTTTATGGTCCTGGCTTTTATATTTAGGTCTTTGATGCATTTTGAGTTGATTCTTGTATAGGGATTGAGATATGGGTCCTCTTTCATTTTTTTGGTTATAGATATCCAGTTCTCTCAGCACCATTTGTTGAAGAGACAGTTTTGTCCCATTAACATGAACTTGGTAGGTTTGTCAAAAACCAGTTGACCATAGAGGTTAGGGTTTTTTCTGGATCCTCAATTATATTTCATTGATTGATGTGTCTATCTTTATGACTGTATCATGCTGTTTTGACCACTGTGACTTTGTAATATGTTTCAAGGTCAGGTAGTCAAATTCCTCCCATGTTGTTGTTCGTTTTTAGAATGCTTTTGACTATTCGGGTGTACTTTCCCTTCCAAATGAATTTTGAGCATTTCCTTTTCTAATTCTATAAAGTAAGCTGTTGGAATTTTGATTGGTATTGCATTGAATCTATAAATCAATTTGGGAAAGACTGGCATCTTCATGATATGTATTCTTCCAATCCATGGACATGGAATATCTTTCCATTTGTTTAGAACTTTTAAAATTTCTTTTAGCATTGTTTTGTAGTTTTCTGCATGTAGGTCCTTTACTTCCTTGGTTAAATTAATTCCTAGGTATTTGAGTCTTTTTTGTTGCTATTGTAAATGGAATTTATCCCCTGATTTCTTCCTCAAATTGTTCAGTATTAGTGTACAAAAACATTACTGATCTTTGTGTGTTGATCTTGTGTCCTGTCACTTTGTTGAACACATTTATTAGCTCAAATAGCATTGTCATGGATACTTCAGAATTTTCTAAATACAGGATCATGTCATCCACAAACAGTGAGTTTTAATTCCCCTTTTCCTATTTGGATGCCTTTAAATTTTTTTTTTTTTTTTGTCTAATTGCCCTAGCTAGTATTACTAATACAATATTGAGTAACAGTGGTGACAATGGGAGTCCTTGTCGTGTTCCTGATCTTAGAGTGAAGGCTTTCAACCTTTCCCCATTGAGTACAATGTTGGCTGTGGTTTTTTCACATATGCCTTTAATCATATTGAAGAATTTTCTTTCTATTCCTATCTTTTTTGAAGTGTTTTTTTTTTTTTTTTTTTTTTTCAAAAAAGCATGCTGGATTTTGTCAAATGACTTTCATGCATTGATTAAGATGATCATGTGTTTTTTTTTCCTTCAATTTGTTAATGTGGTGTATTACATTGATTGATTTTCTTATGTTGAACCAGCCTTGCATACCAGGAATAAATCCCACTTGGTCTTGCTGTATAAGTCTTTTGATATGCTGTTGTATTTGATTTGCAAGTATTTTGCTGAGAATTATTGCATCTATGTTCATTAGAGGGATTAGTCTGTAATTTTCTTTTCTTGTAGTATCTTTATCTGGCTTTGGTATTAGGGTGATGTTGGCTTCATAAAATGTTTTGGGTAATTTTCCCTCCTCTTTAATTTTTTTTGGAAGAGTTTAAACAGGATTGGTGTTAATTCTTTTTGAAATTCTTGGTAGAATTTACCTGTGAAGGCAACTGGTCCTGGACTTTTCTTTGCTGGAAGATATTTGATGATGTATTCAATCTCTTTAAATGTGATTGGCTTGTTAAATTCTTTTATTTGTTGTTGTGTCAGTATAGTTTCTTTTTGTTTTTCTAGGAGTTTGACCATTTCATATAAGTTGTTTGGTTTGTTGGCATACAGTTTCTTATAATACCCTCTTATGATCATTTTTATTTCTGTGGGGGTCAGTTGTAACTTCCCCTTTTCATTTCTGATTGTATTTATTTACATCTTCTCTCTTTTTTTCTTTGTTAGTCTAGCTAGGGGTTTGTCAATTTTATTGATCTTCTCAAAGAACCAGATTTTGGTTTTGTTTATTTTCTCTGTTGTTTTTTTGTTCTCAATTTCGACTATAATCTTTATTATTTCTTTCCTTCTGCTTGCTTTGGAATTAGTTTGCAGTTCTTTTTCTAGTTTTTCTAGTTCTTTAGGTAAATCTTTTAGTTTAGCTCTATCTTCTTTTTTAATATAGGCATTTAGGGCTATAAATTTCCCTCTCAAGACTGCTTTCACTGTATCCCATAAGTTTTGATAAGTTGTGTTCTTGTTTCCATTTGTCTCATTATATTTACTGATTTCACTTACAATTTCTTTTTGACCCACTGACTACCTAGGAGTGTGTTGTTCAGCCTTCACACATTTGCAAATTTACTTTCTTCCTGTCTATTATTGATTTCCAGTTTCATTCCATTATGATCTGAGAAGGTGCTTTGTATAATTTCAGTCTTTTTATATTGATTGTGAACTTCATCGTGGCCTAACATACGGTCTATCCTGAGAAAGATCCATGGGTACTTGAGAAGAATGTATAACCCATTGAGTTTGGATGCAACATTCCGTATATGTCTATTAGGTCTAACTTGTTTATCATACTGTTCATGTTCTCTGTTTCCTTGTTGATCTTCTGTCTAGTTCTTCTATGTAATGACGTGAATGGGATGTTGAAATCTCCAGCAATTATTGTAGAGATGTCTTTTTCTCCCTTCAGTTTTGCCAGACTTTGTCTCATGTAATTTGGGGCACCCTGGTTAGATGCATAGGTATTTATGACTGTTATGTCTTCCTGGTGGATTGTCCCTTTCATTAATATATAATGGCCATCTGTATCTCTTATAACTTTTTGCATTTAAAGTCTGTTTTGCCCAATATTTGTATAGCTACCCCTGCTTTTTTGTTGTTGTTGTTACTATTTGCATGGAGTATCTTTTTCTAACCTTTCACTTATGGACAGTTTGTATCCCTGGGTCTAAGGTGAGTTTCTCATAAGCAGCATATGGATGGCTCATTTTATTTTTATCCATTCTGGCAGCCTCTATCTTTTAATTGGGGAGTGTAATCCATTTACATTCGATGATATTACTGTACATGCATTTTACTTCCACCATTTTATTCTTGGTTTTCATATGTCATATTATATTTTTGTCTGTCTTTTTATTCTTTTGGTTATCCTTTCTCTATTCCTTCTTCTATACTCTCTTCCATGCCTCTCTGTCTTCTTCTTTCAGGTTCTAAGGTTTCCTTTAATATTTCCTACAAAGATGGATTCTTCTTTGCAAGCTCTCTTAGTTTCTGGTTGTTTTTGAATATTTTATTTTTACTTTCATATTTGAAGGACAGTTTTGCTGGATAAAGAATTCTTGGCTGGCAGTTATTCTTTTTTGGTATCCTAATTGTATCATACCACCGTCTTCTCACCTCCATGGTTTCTGAAGAGAAATCTGCGCTAAGTCATACTGGGCATCCCTTGTATCATTTAATAGATACAGGATCACATAAAACTTTCATTTTTAAATGTGGATAACACTATTAGCCTTTTACCTCTACCTTCTCTGACCAAATGGAAAAAAAACAAAACAAAACCTTAAGCCCTTAGCTATTGATTTTCTTATCCATTCCATGAGATGGTTATACTAAATGATTATAAACTTTCCTTGAAATTCATAATGAAAATTCTTTTTGGATTCTTGGTCCCTTAGCCACAAATGCATATGTCACACACACACACACACACATTGATAAATCACATGTGGACATATGATTACATATGGCACAAAATATCTTAATTACCTTTCTGTTTTTTATTCTTTCTTAACACAGGACACACACGCCATTAAGGGAAAAGTATACATTTTTAAACTGCTTTATGCATACAGTTAATTATGTTCACAATGTTGTGCTACCATTACAACCATCCATTATCAAATCCCTTCCATAATCCTAAATAGGATTTGTGCAATTTAAGCACGTACTCTTCATTCCTCACTCCCATGCAAGCCCCTGTAACATATATTCTAATTTCTGATTCTGTATATTTGCTTATCGTAATTATTTCATGTCAATGAGACTGTATATTTGTCCTTTTGTGTCTGGTTTGCTTCACTCAACATGATTTCTTCAAGGTTCATCCGTGTTGTCACATTTATCAGAACTTCATTTCTTTTTATGGCTGAATAATATTTCCATATATCTTCCAAAATATACCACATTTTGTTTTTCTGTTCATTGGTTGATGTGAGTTGCTTCCATCTTTTGGCAATTCTGAATAAAGCCACAATGAACATTTGTATGCAAATAATCTGTTTGAGTTCTTCCTTTCAACACCTTTGGGTATGTACCAAAAATTGGGATTTCTGGGTCTAATTGTATTTATATATGTAACTTTCCTAAGGAACTGCCAAATTTTCTTCCTCAACAACTTCACTATTTTACATTTCCATAAACAATGAATGTGTGTTCCTATTTTTCCACACTGATAATTTTCCTTTTTTTTTTTTTTAAATAGTAACCATCCTAGTGGATGTGAAATTTTATCTTATTTCATTTTGCTTTGCAATTCCCTAATGACTACTTATGTTGTATTAGTTTCCTGGCTATCAAAACAGATACAATGCAAAGGGTTAGCTTGAAAAATGAGAATTTATCGGTTCAGGGTTTTGAGACTAGGAGAAGTAAAAAACCAAGGTGTCATCAAGGCTGTGTTTCTCTAAGAAGACTGTGGCTATATGGGGCTGGTTGCCAGGGATCCATGAGCTTTTCTGTCATATAGTAATGCCCTTACAAGCTTCCTCTGGCTTTGCAGTTCAGTTGACTTCCAGTTTTAGTTTGCTAATTGTGAGGCTTTCTCTCTGTGACATTCCCTACAATGCCTTCAGTAATAAGATTAATACCCATCCTGATTCTGCTGGGCCACACCATAACTCAGAGGTTCTTAACCTTTTTTGTTCCATGGACCTATTTGCAGTCAGGTGAAAACCACTGATCCCTTACTAAGTCCACACTATATTGTGTATTATTTAATAAATATATCACATCCACACCAACATGTCCCTACAAGAATAATGGTTTTATGAATTTCAGTTAAGCTCATGGAACCCTTGTTAAGAACCCCTGCCATAACTGAAGAAACATCATCAAAAGTTCCTGTTTACAAGGGTTCACACCCAAAGGAATGGATTGTTTGTTTGTTTGTTTTTCTGGAGTACATAAATCCACTCCATTACAGATGTTAAGCATCTTTTCATGTTCTTTTTGGCCATTTGTTTATCTTCTTTGGAGAAATGTCTGTTCTTTTGGCAATATTTTAATTAGGTTGTTTGTCTTTTTGTTGTTTGGTTGTAGGAGTTCTTTACATTTTCTGGATACTAATACATCAGATATGTGCTTTTCAAATATGTTCTTCCATTGTTAAGCTGTCATTTATTTTCCTAACATAGTCCTTTGATGCAAAAAAGTTTTTAATTTTGATTCAGTGCCATTTATCTGAATTTTATTTTGTGGTTTGGGCTTTGGTTATAAGATCTAAGAACCCACTATCTAAAACGAGGTCCTGAACATACTTCCCTATGTTTTCTTCTAGGAGTGTTATGGTTTTTATTGCTATATTTAGGTCTTTGCTCCGTTTTGAGTTGGTTTATGTTTATGGTATGCCATGAGGGTGCACCTCCATTCTTTTGTATTTGCATATACAGTATTCTGAGAAACATTTGTTGAAAAGACTATTACTTCCAAATTTACTAGACTTGGCAACCTTTTCAAAAATCAGTTGGCCATATAGTGAGGGTTGGTTTCTTACCTCTTGTAGCCCTTTGATATTGTTTATGAATTCCAAAAATAGATATTGTATTATGTTTGTAAACTGGCTCCTCTGGACATAATAGATTGTTTTGGATTCAGAGGTTTCACTTTTGTTTGATTAAATTATGATTAAGCCTCTGATTGGGCCACGTCAGTAGAACTTTGAATCCCTGCCCTCTTGGTGGTGGTGGTGACTCACAGAGAAAACTACATGGCAGAGGAGTTAGTTGGAGTTTAGATGTGGAACCCTGAGAAGTAAACAAACACACAGGAGAAAAACACAGAGAAGTAGATATGCGAGTAAAGAGAAAAGGCTCCGTTAGACACAGCAGAGGCCCCAGGAAAAGAGATGAGTCATTTGCCCAGTAGTTTACAGCTGACCTTGTGGGGAGAGCAGAGCAGCTGAGCCCAGAGAGAAATAAGCTCAAGGAGAGAGACAAGACTCATCACAGCCTACACCTGATATTGGAAAAAGCTAGGACCATGGAACCCTAAGAGGAAGAGGAAGGCTGGGCCTTTGAAGACGTTGGCAGCCATCTTGCTCCAACACATCATAACAGACTTTGGTGAGGGAAGTAAGGGTATGCTTTATGGTCTGGTAACTGTAAACTTCTACCTCAAATAAATATCCTTTATAACAGCAAACTGATTTCTGGTATTTTGCATCTACACCCCTTTGATTTCATTGTTTTATACATTTGCCCTTCTGTCAGTACCATGCTGTTTTCTAAATATATATATATATATATATATATATATATTATGGGTAAAAATCAAAATTCTCACAATACATACAAACATTTGCAAAATGATATATAAATATATATGCATATATGTGTATTTGCTTACAAAAATGTTGTTTATATATATATATATATATATATATACATACATATATTTTAAGAAGTGCTTAGATTACCCAAAATATTACAAGGAACCCACTGGGATTCCCATGTTGCCCACCTCCCACACCTCCCATCACATCCCACACAAACATCTCCCACAGTGTGGCCCACCACCCTCAATGAACTTACACATCCTGGAGCCTTGCCACCAACCATAGACCACAGTTCACACTGTAGACCAACACTCTCTCCCAGTCAGTTCTGAGTGGTGTGTGCTGATTTAAAATGGCCTACATCCGTTGCCACAACGGTACTCAGGACAACCTCCAACTCCCAAAGAAGCCACTGTATTTCAACTGCTCATCCCCTCCCTACCCCAAAAGTGTCAAGTGGCCACTGGCTCCACCTCATTGTTATAATTTCTTGCATTGCTAGAGTCACCATATGTGAACAAGAGAATACCATCAAGTCCACTCTAGTCCATAGTTCTTCCCCCAATCCTAAGGGGACTGGGATGGTGATGTCCACTCTAACTCCAAGTGAGAGAGGGCTTATATCCCATGGATATGGTGGGTGGGATGATCCTGCCTGCAGATGCAGGCCCTCTCCATTCCCTGGGATGGCCATTTCCCATCGTTGTCTCCTCAACAGGTGACTTGGATGAGTCCATTGAGCTGTAGGGTAGGAGTTACAGCTCCACCTAGATTTCATGCACACCTGGCACATAGGTAGGCGGGAGGCTCCAGTCTCTGGAAGTATACCTAAGAAACTCCAGCATCGCATATAGGTTTGAATAGAAGGGACTGGTGAACCATGTGCAGGGAGGACTTATTTGAGTCTAATTCTGTCACTCTCAGGAGCACAGATTCCAAAATAGAACCCACTGATAAGGCATCAGTCTCTGGGGCTAACCCCCATTATATAGGACCAAGGTGTCTCCGGAGCTCTCAGGAAACCCACTGAGTGGGGTGATAGGCACTTAGATGTTCTATGAGCTCCTACTGAGGTGTGTGTAAGAGTTACCTCTGGGATGACCTCCCAACTCTCTTTGA
>JAKSZT010033848.1:61232-98537 GCA_026826555.1 Tolypeutes matacus
TTTTTCATTTCTTGACTTGTGTCTTTGTTCGCCATCATATCCATTACGTTTTTAGGTGTGTTAGTTATTTTTTCAGTATGTTCTCCCAGTGTCTTCTTTATATCCTTAATCTCTTCCTTCAGTTCTTTAAGTTGGTCCATGATATTTGTTTGGATAGCTTTGATTAGTTGTTCGATGTACTGCATTGCTTCCTGGTTTTTATTATGTGCACTGGACTGGTCCATGTTTTCCAGTTTTTCAGAGTCATTTGTATTTTTCTGTTGCCCTCTGGTCATCATATTATCTTGATGGGTTTGTTCAGTTGATTAGCTTTTCTCTATGCTCTAGAATTTTATTTAGCTGTTGGTTCTGCGTGTGAGTTAAGTTTTCTCTTTGGCAGTTTTTCTTCTTATTTTATTTCCTTGCTTCTTTCTATGTTCCCTTGAAAGCAAAAGGTTAGGGCCAGAGGAATCAAAAGATGTAAGGAAGGCAGAAGGATAATAGAAACATTGATATAAGTTAGAAGAGGGGCAAAATGAGACTTAATGAGATGAATATTTAACTTGAGTAGGCAGTGTAGAGTACTAGGAAAAAATATGGAGTTCCTACAATGGACTGGGAAAAGAAATGGAGGAATATATATATATATATATATAGTGTTTTCGAAGTCTAGAATTATGAGGAGCGAGAGAAATAGTAGAGAAAGGTCCGAAAGGAAAAAGTTAATACTAATAAAAAAAAAAATAAAGAAAAAAGAAGAAGAAGAAAAGAAAATAGTTGGGATAGAAATTGACACCCTTAAGTTGTGGGCCTATGAAAAAATGTTGTCTCTAAGAGCCACAACAGAAAACAGAAGGCAGAGAGATGCAGGAAGAATAAGCGATAGTTTGTAATACAGAATCAATATATACAGTGAGTGGGAAATTACTGAATAAGAAGCCCAGCAAATAAGCGACCAGCTGGCAGCACCTATTTAAAAAAAAAAAAAATAGAAGGAAAAAGGAAAGGGGGAGGAAAACTGGAATAATAGCAATAGACCAGAAAGTAACAGAGAGAAATCAAAGATCCACACAGGCCAGCAGTCAAACAGAGCTAAGGGGGGTCAATGATTCCCCTAGGGTCCACGTGGATCCTTCCTGCCTACTTGTGTTTATCAATGAATTTCCCCACAGAGTTCTATATGCAGGTCCTGAAGCAGCTTTTAGCTATTAAACTAAATTAAAAAGAATTTATTTTTCATTTGTTGAGGTGACCTCACTTTTTTTTTTTTTTTTTTAGCCAAATGCAGGTCCCAAATTAATTCCTCCTCTAGACCACCCCCCTTACGGAAGGGACCCTAGCTGGGCCCGTGGAAATTAATCAAGCATGTCCCACTTTCCGGACTCCCCAGGTTAGCTGAAACTCTGATGTTAGTCAGTGAGGAGTGCTAAAGATGGCAGATTCCGCCCCTTCTGAGGCCTAGCTCCAGTGTCACCGGGCTGCTCAGTAAATCAGTTTGAGTGGAGATTCGCGTCTGCTCTCAGCCTAATGCTGCTTCAGGTCGGCTTATCTGCTCCCCAAAGCTATGGGGCGGTGCAGGCAGCCAGATACCCAGAAAATAAAACTTTTTCGCCCCGCCCGCGGCTCAAAATGGCCGTTTTATTTATTTTTTCCCTAACCGGGGGGCTCAGCCCCCTGTTCCAACCTCCACAGGCAGCCTCAAAACTCACGAATCTCCACCGTTCGGTCCACACAGCCGATCAGGGCAGATAGATGACCCAAGCCTCTCACTCCACGCGTGCACAGCACAGACCCCCGGGCAGGACCCCGTCCCCAATCTACCTTGCTCTGGGAGCTTCCAGTGTGCGCCCTCCTACACCAACGCCATCTTGTCCTTCTTAATATATTTTTATGAGAGAAATTGTGAACTTACAAAACAACCATACATATGTGTGGAATTCTCTTGCAACACCCCTCCACCAACACACTACATTGTTGTGGAACATTTGTTACAAACTATGAGATAATTTCATCAGACTACTACCACTAACTATGGTCTATATGTTACATTTGGTATATATTTCCATACCCCATATATGTTAATAAACATAGTACATCTTTGGAATTTATGTAAAATTATTACAATATTGCTCTTAACTATAGTCCATAGATTGCATTAATTGTATTTTTCCAATGCTTCTCCACATTCTTACTACATTGAAATAGTAATGTATAATTTTTCTAGTTCATAGAAGGATATTCTTGTATTTGTACCATTATCCACTATTCTCACCCACCTCTGGGTTCACTAGGTTATTCAGTCCCTAGATTATTCTCTAGCTTTCTTTCAACTGACATTTACCTCCCTAGACTAATCTTTTCAGTCACAATCCCATTTATAAAACAGCTGTGTTAGTTCTACTCACTATAATATGTTATCATCAACTCTATCCATTTCCACACATTTACAATGAAGTTAATGAAAACTTCTTCATACATTAAGCATCAGTACCCTTTCTCAGGCCTACTCTTATCTTCTAGAAACCTATATTCAAGGTTTCAACTCCATGTGTTTTTCCTTCATATTTAGGTCATATTAGTGAGACCGTGCAATACTTGTAATTTTGTGTCTGGCTTATTTCACTTAGCATAATGTCTTCAAGGTCATCTATATCATCATATGTGTCCAAAATTCATTTCTTCTTACAGCATCATAGCATTCCATCATATGTACATACCATATTTTGTTTATCCATTCATTGGTTGATGAACACTTGAGTTTTTTCCATCTTTAACCAATTGTGAATAATGCCACTATGAACATATTTTGTAAATGTTTGTGTCACAGCTTTCAATCTTTCTGGATATGTTCCTAGTAGAGAAATTGCTGGATCATATGGCAGTTGTATTACCATGCTCTTTTGATTACTGTAGCTTGTACTTATGAACTTTATCCTTTTAATAATGAAACTAAGCCTAAACCATAAGTAATGGCTAAGAGTTATCTCCAGAAAACCACTTGTTACTCAAATGTGACCTCTCTCCAAGCCAAACTCTAAAAATAAACTCACTATATTCCCCCCAATGTGGGACATGACCCCCAGGGGTGAGATTCTCTGGCACTGAATTTAAGATTGGTATTTATGAATTTTATATTTTTTTCTTATTTTTCAAGGTGGCATTGGCTATTCAAGATCACTTATTCTTCCTTATAAATCTGATGTTTTTTTAAATTCAGTTATGCAAAATAAATTGTATTTTATTCATTTTTTAAAAAAATTATTGAAGTCTATCATTTATACATGAACATACATAAATAATAAATGTATAGTAAAACTTGTGAACTTATAAACCACCACATGCATAACATCTTACAGGGGTCCCATACATCCCTCCAACACTAACACCTTGAATTGTTGTGAAACATTTGTTACAAATTATGAAACAATATCATCAAAATATTACTATTAACTATAGTCCATATCCTACATTTGGTGTATTTTCCCCCAACTCACATTATTATTATTATTAATTTTACTATTTTTTTATTTTTTAAAGATATTTAGATTACATAAATGTTACATTAAAAATATAGGGATTCCCATATGTCGTACACCCCATACCTCCCACATTTTCCAACATAAACAACATCCTTCATTAGTTTGGTACGTTCATTTGAATTGAAAAATGCCTTTTGGGGCAATGCAACTGAGCATGGATTATAGTTTACATTGTAGTTTAAACTCTCTCCCACACAACTCTGTAGGTTATGGGAAGATATATGATGGCTTATATCTGTTGTTGAAATGTCATTCAGGACAATTCCCAAGTCCTGAAAATGCCCCTGTATTACACTTGTTTTTCCCTCTCCTTGCCCTCAGAGCCCCCAGTGGCCACAGCCTCCAATCAATGTTGTAATTTCTTTCATTGCTATAATCAAAATAAGTCTATAGTAGAGTACCAGTAATTCCACTCTAGTCCATAGTTCATAAACCAGTCCTGAGGATTCTGGGATGGTGATGTCCACTCCACCTCTAATTAAGAGGGGGCTTTGATCCCATGCAGTTATGATCAGACTTTCTTGCTTGCAGTTGTAAGCCCACATTTTCTTAGTATGGTGGTTGTCCATCCTCACCTCCTTGTTAGTTGTCCTTGGTGAGTCCAATGAACTGGGGAGTAAGTGTTACAACTCCACTTAGGCTCAAGTCCCAGCTGGCACATGGACAGCCCAAAGATTTAAATCTCTTGAACATACACCTACCAACTCCAGCACCAACTATAGGTTCAAATAGAAGAGACAGATGAACCATGTGTAGGGAAGACATAACTGAGTCCAACTCTGTCAGAATCAGTAGCACAAAATCCAAAGTAGGGCCCACTGGCAAGTCACAACTACAGAGGTATCAGCCCTGACCATAAGACCTGGGTGTCTCTAGAGCCCTCAGGAGCTCCACTATTTTAGGTAGTATCTACTTTGGCAGTCTATGAGATCCTGCTGAAATGGCATAAACATTACCTGTGGGATGACCTCCTGACTCACTTTGAAGTCTCTTTGTCATATAAACTCATTTGTCTTTACCCTTTCCCCCATTTATTCAAGATCTTTTTCCAGTTGCATTGCTAGTTGGTGCTTGGTAGTAATCCCTTGGTTTCAGGGAGGCTTATTGCCTGGAGTCATGTTCCACACTGAGGGGAAGGTAATGTATTCATATGCTTAGTTTGGCTTAGAGAGGGGCCACACTTGAGCAAAATGGAGGCTCTTAGGAGGTAACTCTTAGGCACCTTACAACACTAGGTTAAAATTCAATTTTAAGAACAAAGGCTTAAAAGTACAGTCATCAATACCAAGGGTCCTTCAATGGACCATCTTCCTTTGCTAGTCATTGCCGCTGCACTTGGTGGATTGTTGCTGTTCCATTAGAGAATGTGGCAGAGCTCCCCAGGATGGGAATGCAATATTCTTTCAGTTATTGTGTGAATCTCCACCCATTGTGACAGGGCCCCATGAACATTTGAACACGTTTATGTACCTTGTATGTATGCCCAGATGAACTTCCTCCCATGTATCCCCCATCACTGACACCCCACACCAATGATCACCCTTGCCCCAGTTGTACTCCTTTGTAATCCAAAGCTTCTTCAAAAATAAAGTCAATAATATAGCCAAATACAATTAATAGGAAAATGAAAAAATTGGATAATGATAGGTTTAAATATAAGAAATAAAATACATAAAAATTAAAAAAACTAAAATTAAAATAAAATTTAAAAATGAGATATTAAAAAATAAAAATATTTTAAAAATGTTTTTGACATTTTGCTATTCATCACTGTAATATCTGTTGTGTTGTATATACAGTGACATTTTCTTCCATTTATTCCCAGTATCTTACTTTTTTTCATTTTGTTTTCAAATAAATTTTAGGTCACAGTAAAGTCACATACAGAATACAGGGGACTCCCATATACCCAATATCGTCCCCCCTTTTCCCATTCTTGTATTAATACTTTTTTATATGTGGATGGTACATTTGATAAAACTGATATTAAAAAGAGAGAAACATACCTACTAACCACGGTCAATGGTTTACATTAATGTTTACATTTTAGAGCATATGCTTTCATAAATTTTGATGATATTTAGCATGGCTTATGTCCATCATTGCAAGGTCATGAAGAACACTTCAACTGCCCACTAAATGCCCCTTGTTCCATCTATTGTATTCCTCCCTCCCTGTCCCTCAAGATTCATCCACGTTATCATGTGTGTTAGCACTGTATTCCTTCTTATAGCTGAGTAATATTCCATTGTATGTATAAACCACATTTTATTTATCCATTCATCTGTTGATGGGCATTTGTATTGATTCCAGCTTTTGGCAATGGTGAATAATGCCGCTGTGAACATTGCTGTGCATATATCTGTTCATGTCCTTGGCTTTCTGTACTTCCAGAATTGCTGGATCAAATGGCAGTTCTATAGCTAGTTCTATAGCTAGATGGTGTTCTCTTTCATTCTTTTGGATATTGGTATCCAGCTCTACAAACACCATTTGTTGAAGAGGCCATTCTCTCCCAGTTGAGTGGCTTGGTGGCCTTGTGGAATATCAGATGACTGTATATGCAAGGATCTATATCAGAACTCTCAATTCAGTTCCATTTGGTAAGTAGGTCTATCCTTATGCAAATACCGTGTAATTTTGACCACTGTAGTGTGTAGTATGTTTTAATGTCAGGTAGTGTGATTCTTCCCTTTAAATTTTTTTTTTCAATATGTCTTTGGCTATTCAGGGCTTCTTACTCTTCCAAATAAAATTCATCATTAGTTTTACCAATTCAGTAAAAAATCTTAGTTGATTTTTATTGGGATTGCATTAAATCTGTAGATCAGTTTGGGTAAGATAAACATCTTAATGATACTTAATCTTCCTGTCCATGAGCAGGGAATATTCTTCCATTTATTTAAGTCTTCTTTGATTACCTTTAACAATGTTGTGTCATTTACTGTTTAAAAGACATTTACATCTTTAGTTAAATTTATTCCTATTTTTTATTCCTTTAGTTATTCTTGTAAAGGATATTTTTTTCTTTATTTGCACTTCAGATTGCTCATTATTCATGTACATAAATACTACTGATTTTTTGAGCATTGATCTTATAACCTGAGACTTTACTGAAGTCATTTATAAGTTCTAGAAGCTTTGTTGTAGATTTCTCAGGACTTTCTATGTATAGGATCATCTCATCTGCAAATAGTGAAACTTTTACTTCTTCCTTTCCAATTTGGATGCAATTTATATTGTTTTCTTGCCTTAGTGCTCAAGCAAGTACTTCTAATACCACGTTAAATAGGAGCAGTGATAGTGGGCATCCTTATCTTAATCCCAATCTTAGAGGCAAAGCTTTTAAGATTTCACCATTGCATATGATGATAGCTGTGTGTTTTTTCATATATACTATTTATCATGTTCAGAAAGCTACCTTTTATTCTTATCTTTCCCAGTGTATTTATCAGGAAAGGAAGCTGTATTTTGTCAAATGTTTTTTGTGTCTACAGAGATGATCATGTGATATTTTTCTTTCAATCTGTTTATGTGGTTTATTGCATTGATTGGTTTCTTATTTTGAACCTTCCTTGCATACTCTGGATGAAACCCACTTGGTCATGGTGTATAATTCATTGAATGTGTTGTTGAATACAATTAGCCATTATTTTTCAGAGGATTTTAGTATCTGGGTTCATTAGAGAGATTGTTTTGTAATTTTCCTTTCTTTTGGCATCTTTGTTTGGCTTTGGCATTAGGGTAATGTTAGCATCATAGAATGAGTTAGACAATGTTCCTTCTACTTCTATGTTTTTTGAAGAGTTTTAGCAGGATTGGTTTTAGTTCTTTCCAGAATATTTGGTAGAATTCACCTGTGAAGCCATCTGGTCCTGGGCTCTTCTTAGTTGGGAGTTTTTTGATGACAGATTACTTGTGATTTGTCTGTTGAGTTCATAAATTTCTTCTTTCATCAAATGTAGACTGTTTGTTTCTAGGAATTAGCCCATTTCCTCTAAATTATCCTTCTTGTTGGCATATAATTTTTAAAGTATCTTTTTATGATACTCTTTATTTCTGTGGCATCAGTAGTGATATCCCCTTTTTCATTTCTCATTTTTTGTACCTGCATTTCTTTCTTTTTTCTTTGTTAGTCTAGCTAAGGGTTTGCCAATTTTATTGATCTTGAGTGACCAGCTTTTGGTTTTGTTTATTTTTTCTAGTGCCTTCTTATTTTCTACTTCATTTAGTTCTGTTCTAATCTTTTTTATTTCTTTCTTTTTGCTTCTTTTGGGGTTAGCTTGTTGTTCTTTTTCTAATTCCTCCAGGTGTACAGTTAGGTCTTCAATTTTAACTCATTATTCTTTTTTGATATATGCATTTATGGCTATGAATTTCCCTTTCAGTACAGTTTTTGTTGCACCTCATAGGTTTTGATGTTCTGTTGTCATTTTCATTCATTTAAAGGTAGTTACTAATTCCTTTTGAGATTTCCTCCTTGACACACTGTTTGTCTAAGAGTGTTTTGTTTAACTTCTATATTTTTGTGCCTAATCTCATTCTCTGGCCCTTACTGGTTTTCAGCTTCATTCCATTGTGGTCAGAGAAATTACATTTTATAATTTCAGTCTTTCTGAATTAATTGAGAGTTGTTCTATGGCCTAGCACATGGTCTATCTTGGACGATGAGCCATGTATACTTTAGAAAAATGTATATCCCACTTTATTTAGGTGTAATGTTCTGTATATATGTATTAGGTCCATATCCTCTAATATATTATTAAAGTTCTTTTTTTCTTTGCTGAACTCATTTATTAGCTCAAGTAGCTTTGTTGTGGATACTTCAGGATTTTCTAAATACAGAATCATGTCATCCGCAAACAGTGAGAATTTTACTTCCTCTTTTCCTATTTGGACGCCTTTAATTTTTTTGTCTTGTCTAATTGCCCTAGTTAGAACTTCTAGTACAATGTTTAATAACAATGGTGACAGTGGGCATCCTTGTCTTGTTCCTGATCTTAGGGGAAAAGCTTTCAACCTTTCTCCATTGAGTATGATGTTGGCCGTGGGTTTTTCATATATGCCTTTTATCATATTGAGGAATTTTCCTTTTATTCCTATCTTTTGAAGTATTTTTAGCAAAAAAGGATGTTGGATTTGCTGAATGCCTTTTCTGCATCTCTTGAGATGATCATGTGGTTTCTTTCTTTCAATTTGTTAATGTGGTGTATTATTACATTGATAGATTTTCTTATGTTGAACCAACCTTGCATACCAGGAATAAATCCCACTTGGTCGTGATGTATAAGTCTTTTGATATGCTGTTGGATGTGATTTGCAAGTATTTTGTTGAGAATTTTTGCATTTATGTTCATTAGAGAGATTGGTCTGTAATTTTCTTTTCTTGTGGAATCTTTATCTGGCTTTGGTATTAGGGTGATGTTGGCTTCATAAAATGTGTTGGGTAATTTTCCATTCTCTTCAATTTTTTGGAAGAGTTTAAACAGGATTGGTGTTAATTGTTTTAGAAATGCTTGGTAGAATTCACCTGTGAAGCCATCTGGTCCTGGACTTTTCTTTGCTGGGAGATTTTTTATGACGGATTCAATCTCCTTTAATGTGATTGGTTTGTTAAGTTCTTGTCTTTCTTGTAGTGTCAGTGTAGGTTGGTTATGAATTTCTAGAAATTTGTCCATTTCATCCAGGTTGTCTAGTTTGTTGGCATATAGTTTCTCATAATATCCTCTTATGATTCTTTTTATTTCTGTGAGGTCATTTGTAATTTCCCCCCTTTCATTTCTGATTGTATTTATTTGCATCTTCTCTCTTTTTTTCTTTGTTAGTCTAGCGAGGGGTTTGTCAATTTTATTGATCTTCTCAAAGAACCAGCTTTTGATTTTGTTGATTTTCTCTATTATTTTTCTGTTCTCATTTTCATTTATTTCTGCTCTAATCTTTATTATTTTTTTCTAGTTCTAGCTAGGGCATTTAAACAAGACAAAAAAATTAATGGCTTCCAAATAGGAAAAGAGGAAGTAAACCTCTCACTGTTTGCAGATGACATGATCCTGTATTTAGAAAATCCTGAAGTATCCACAACAAAGCTACTCAAACTAATAAATGAGTTCAGCAAAGTGACAGGATACAAGATCAACACGCAAAATTCAGCAATGTTTTTGTACACTAGTACTGAACAATTTGAGGAGGAAATCAGGAGGAAATTTCCATTTTCAATAGCAACAAAAAGACTCAAATACCTAGGAGTTAATTTAACCAAAGAAGTACAGGACCTATATGCAGAAAGCTACAAAACAATGCTAAAAGAAATTTAAAAAGACCTAAACAAATGGAAAGCAATTCCGTGTTCATGAATTGGAAGAATAAATATCGTGAAGATGTCAATCTTGCCCAAACTGATTTATAGATTCATTGCAATACCAATCAAAATCCCAACAGCTTACTTTACAGAATTAGAGAAGGCAATCACCAAATTCATCTGGAAGGTTAAGTGCACCCGAATAGCCAAAAGTATTCTGAAAAAGAAAGAGCAATGTGGGAGGAATTTCACTGCCTGACCATGAAACATATTACAAAGCTACAGTGGTCAAAACAGCAAGGAACTGGCATAAAGATAGACACATCAATCAGTGGAATAGAATTGAGAATCCAGACATATACCCTCATCTATACTGTCAACTGGTTTTTGACAAACCTACCAAGCCCACGCTAATGGGAAAAACCAGTCTCTTCAACAAATGATGTTGGGAGAACTGGATATCTATAACCAAAAGAATGAAAGGGTATCCGTATCTCACCCCCTATACAAGAATCAACTCAAAATGGATCAAAGATCTAAATATAAAAGCCAGGACCATAAAACCACTAGAAGAAAATGTAGGGAAACATCTTCAAGACCTTGTAGTAGGTGGTGGTTTCTTGGACCTTACACCCAAAGCACGTGCAACAAAAGAAAAAGTAGATAAATGGGACCTCCTCAAAATCAAACACTTTTGCACATCACAGGACTTTGTCAGAAGGGTGAAAAGGCAGCCAACTCAATGGGAAAAAATATTTGGAAATCACATATCTGATAAGCGTTTAATATCCAGGATATATAAAGAGATGTTACAACTCAACAATAAAAAGACAAATGACCCAATTGAAAAATGGGCCAAAGACTTGAATAGACATTTCTCTGAAGAAAAAATACAAATGGCAAAAAAATACACAAAGAAATGCTCAACATCACTCATGATTAGGGAAATGCAAATCAAAACTACAATGAGATATCACTTCACACCTATCAGAATGGCCACTATTAAAAAGACAGAGAACTACAAGTGTTGGAGAGGATGTGGAGAGAGAGGAACACGTCTTCAGTGTTATGGGAATGCAGGATGGTACAACCACTATGCACATCTGCACACCGATGTTCATAGCAACATTATTCACCATTGCCAAAAGTTGGAAAACCCCCAGGTGTCCATCAACAGACGAATGGATAAACAAACTGTGGTCTATTCATATGATGGAATATTATGCAGCTGTAAGAAGAAATGAAGTCATAAAGCATATGACAACATGGATGAACCTGGAGGACATTATGTTGAGTGAAGCAAGCCAGACACAAAAGGACAAATACTGTATGAATGTGTTACTATGAACCAAATATATTGTGGAATATATTGTTTGATTAAAAAAAATTTAGATGTATCCATTACATTTAATTGAGAAATGTATATATTTATTCATCTGTGTTTACTTTTTAGTTTTTAATTGTTTATATTTTCAATTATTAAATGTACAAAATAAAGTTTAAAAAAGTTCTTTTTTTCTTTTTTGATTCTCTGTTGAGATGTTCTAATGCTGATAATTGTATATTAAAGTTTCCCACTATAATTGTAGACACATGTATTTCTCCACTCAATTTTTCCAATGTTTGGTTAATGTATTTAGAGGTGCCCTGCTTTGGTGCATAAATGTTTATGATTGTTCTTACTTTTTGAAAGAGTACCCCTTTTACTAATATATACTGTCCATCTTTGTCTCTTAAAATAGTTTTGCATTTAAAGTCTATTTTGTCTTATATTAATATATCTACTTCTACCCTATTTTTGGTTATTGTTTGCTTGTAAGATTTTTTCCCAGCCATTCACTTTCAGCCTCCTTGAATCCCTGGGTCTAAGTTGTGTTTCTTGCAGATAGCATAGAGATGGGTCATATTTCCTTATACATCCTGCTAATCTCTGTCTCTTGACTGTTGAGTTTAATCCATTAACATTCAGTGTTATTACTTTCAAAGAATTACTTGTATTAACCATATTTTCTTTGAGTTTATGTATGTCATATGTTATTTCTATTTCTCTTTTTGTCTTTTTAGTTTTTCTTACACTCTCCTCCCACTCTCTCTCCTGTTTTTTCCTTTCAACCTGCAGAACTCCCTTTAGTATTTCTTGAAGGGCAGGTTTCTTATTGTCATACTCTCTTAATCTCTGTTTTATTATTTTTCAATATATTTGTATTACAAAAGTTGTGAGCTTACAAACGAACAATGCATATGTGTAAAATTCACATACAACACTCCTTCACCAACACACCACACCATGATGAAAAATATTTGTTACAGATTAGGAAACAATATCATCAGAATTTTACCACTGACCGTGGTACTATTGTACATTTGGCACACTTTTTCCATACCCTTTCATTATCAACACAGTGTATCTTTGGCATTGATGCAAGAATATTACAGTATTGCTGTTATCCACAATCCATAGAGAACACCAATGTATTTTTCCTTTCCATCTCTGCATTCCTACCACCTTGCAATAATGACATACATCTGATCTAGCTCACAGAAGGCTCTTGCATCTGTACCATCAATTACAATTCTCACCCACCTCTGGATTCACTGTGTTATTCAGTAACTAGATTATTCTCTAGCTTTCTTTCAATTGATATTTATTTCCCTATACTATCCTTTCCAGCAACAATCCCTTTTATAAAACAGCTGCCACTCACTATAAATTGTTAACATCAATTCTATCCATTTCTGCACTTTTACAATAAAGTTAATTAAAACTTCTACATACATTAAGCATCAGTAGTCCTTCCCAGCCCTCCTATTCTCTCCTAATAATGTGTACTCTAGGTTTTAACTCCATGCATCTATTCTTTGTATTTAGTTCGCATTAGTGAGACAATGCAATATTTATCCTTTTCTGTTCAGCTTATAAATCTTCAATGTCTTAAAGATTCATCCATGTTATCATATGTGTCCCAAATTCATTTCTTTTTACAGCAGCATAGCATTCCATCATGTGTACATACCACATTTTGTTTATCCATTCATTTTTGATGGACATGAGTTACATTAGCCATATTTTCTTAAATTTATGTATGCCATATGTTTTTTCAATTTCTTAAATCTTTTTATTTCTTACACTCTCCTCCAACTCTTTCTCTCCTGTTTTTTTCTTTCAACCTGAAGAACTCCCTTTACTATTTCTTGAAGTGCATATTTCTTATTGACATACTCTCAATTTCTGTTTATGTGTGAATATTTTGAGCTCTCCCTCATTTTTGAATGCCATCTTTGCTCAATAAAGTATTCTTGGCTGGAATATTTTTTCATTTAGCATTTTAAGTATATAATACTTAATGGAGGGAAGCGGCTGTGGCTCAATCAGTAGGGCTCCCGTTTACCATATGGGAGGTCCCAGGTTCGGTTCCCGGGGCCTCCTGGTGAAGGCAAGCCCGCCCGCACGGCATGTTTAGCTAGCCCAGCAAGCCCAAGCAGCAAGGGGGGTATAAATGAATAAATAAATAAAATCTTTTAAAAAATAAAAAATAAAAAAAATACTTAATGGAGGCCTTCTTGCCTCCATTGTTGCAGATGAGAAACCCCACTCTTAATCTTATCGAGATTTTCTTGTATGTGATGATTCTCCTTTCTCTTGCTGACTTCAGTGTTTTTTCTTTTGTCTTGAGCATTGCACAATTTGATTAGTATATGTCTTGGAGAAGGCCTGTTAGGATATAATATTTGGGTTATGCTGTGCTTCCTGGACAGGTACATCTCCCTCAATAGGGTTGGAAAATTTTCAGCCATTATTTCCTCCAACAGTCCTTCTGCCCCCTTGCCTTCTCTTCTCATTCTGCCATGCCTATAATGCATGTTTGTGTGTTTGTGTTGTCATTCAAATCCCTAAATCCCTGCTGAATTTTTTGTATCTTTTAAATCTATCTGTTCTATCTGTTTGATTTCAGATATACTGTCTTCTACATCACTGATTCTTTCCTATGCCTGTTAAAATCTGCTGTTATGTGCTTCCAGCATATTTTTGATTTCTTGGATTGTGCCATTCATCACCATTATATCCATTATCTTTCTACATGTGTGTGAAATTTCTTCAGTATTTTCTCCCATTGTCTTCTTTATAGCCTTAATCTCTCCCTTCATTTCATTAAATTGAATCATGTTATTTGTTTGAATATCTCTGATTATTGTTCCATATTGTGCATATCCTCCTGGTTTTTAGTTTTTTTATTGCACTGGGCCATGTCTTCCTCTTTCTTAGTATGGTTTGTAATTTTTTGTTGTTTTCTAGTTATCTGTTTATCGTTATGGGTTTATTCAGTTGATTAGCCTCTCTTTTTGCTCTTTTTGTTGTTGTTTTTGTATGTGTGGTAAGGTTTCACTTTTACACTTCATTCTTCTTATGCTACTTCCTTACTGTTTTCTATGTATTCTTGAAAATAAAATTAGGACCAGAGAAAAGGACAGAGATAAGTAAAGAAAAATGGTAATAGTAATAATAGAAAAGGTAGAAGAGGAACTGTACAAGACTTAGGAAAATAAATAATTAACACAAGTAAGAAATTATAAGTACAATGGAAAAAGAATAAAAAATATATATACAGAAAATTTACTTATGGACAACCAAGATACCTTTATATCCCATGGAAGGATCTAGCTATATAACTTTGAATATGTTCAGTGAAATCAGGGCACCTGACCATATCCTATCTTTACATTCTTACCAGGTTTATATTACTTGAGAATTGGAATAGAAATCATATACTTCCCTTGGTTCTTTTCACATGAACTTTCAGAAGAGTCACAGAGGAAAAGAGAATAACCGACAAGGAAATTAGTTGTTTCTGCAGCCTATAACATTTTTCTAAGAATAAAATATGAAATGCTACCCCATTTTTGATACTTAGCATTGATGTGTTAACTTTGTTATGATTGATGAAAGGATGTTAAACTACTACTGTTAATTATAGCCCATATATTACTTTAGGAGCATCCCCTCCCCCATACACCACTCTCTTATGAATACCCTCTACAAATGATGTATCTTTGATATAGGTTCTGAGATAATATTCTTATATTTGTATTATTAACCACAATCTTCATTCACCACAGGGTTAACTGTGCTATACAATCACATGTTTTAGCCTCTGATTTTCCTTCTAGCAACATATACACCCCAAAGTTTCCCCTTACAACTATGTTCACAGACTTACCTCATCACCATTACTTAAATTCACACTGTTGTTTTACCCACACCACTTTCCATCTCTAAACCATTACAATCAACCAACTTATAAACTTTATACAGATTAAATGTTGGCTTCTCATTCTTTACTTCCATTGTATCTCCTGGGAACCTATCTTCTAGATTCTACCTCTGTCCATTTGGTTATAATATTTACTTATCAGTGATATCATAGAATACTTGTCATTTTGTGTCTGGTTTATTTCACTCATCCTAAGATCCTTGAGGTTCATCCATGTTGTTGCATGTGTCAGTATTTCATTCCTTCTTACAGCTGAATAATATTCCATCATATGTGTATACCACATTAAGTTTATCCATTTATATGTTGGCAGACACTTGTGTTGCCTCTATCTTTTGGCAGTTGTGAAAATGCTGCTGTGAATAATGGCACACGTGTATCTGTTCATGCCCCTGCTTTCAGTTATTCTGGGTATAGACCTAGTAGTGATAATGCTGGGTCATATAGCAATTCCTACTTAGCTTCAAGAGTAACTACCAAACTGTCCTCCACAATGGTTGCAATATTCTACATTCCCATAAGCAAAGAATGAGTGTTCCTACTTCTCCACATCCTCTCCAACACTTGTTTAGTTTTCTATTTTTTGATAGCCAGTCTAGAAGGTGTGAAAGGAGATCTCATTACAGTTTTGATTTGCATTTCCCTAATAGCTAGTGATGTTGGATATCTTTTATTGTGCTTTTTAGTCATTTGTATTTCATCTTTTTAAAAATGTCAATTTATTACACTTGCCCATTTTTAATTTGGGTTGTCTTTTTATTGTTAAATTGTAGGATTTCTTTATATATGCTGGATACTAGACCTTTATTGGAAATGTGGTTTCCAAATATTTTCTCCCATTGTATAGCCTGCCTTTTTACTTTCTTTACAAATTCCTTTTAAGCACAAAAGTTTTTTTAAAAATTATGAGTAGGTCCCATTAATCTAATTTTTCTTTCATTGATTGTGCTGCAGGTGTAAAATTTATTAAATCACTACCAACCACAAGATATTGAAGTTGTTTCCTTATATTTTCTTCTTGGAGTTTTATGCTCTCGTCTCTTATATTTAGGACTTTCATCCATTTTGAGTTAATTTGTGTATAAGATGTGAGGTAGGATCCTTTTTCATTCTTTTGGATATGGATACCCAGTTGTCCCTGCACCATTGTTGAAGAAACTATTTTTTCCTAGTTGAGGAAGCATGGCACCCTTGTTAAACACCAGTTGCATGTAGATGTGTGGTCTATTTCTGATCTCTCAATTCTATTCCACTGGTCAATATGTCTAACATTGTGCAAATACTATACACTTTTGATCACTGAGACATTGTAATATGTTTTTTATGTATTTTTTATTTTTTACTTTTAATTACTGCAACATAGTTGTGGGAAGACATTTTATGTAACAGACTGATGGTAAATATTTTAGGTTTGGGGGACCATACAATCTCTGATACAACTACTCAACTCTGTTTTTGTAGGATGAAATCAGACATAGATAATATGTCAATGAATGATTGTGGCTATGTTTCAATAAAACTTCATTTAAATCAAGCAAAGGGCCATATTTGGTCCATGGCTTCAGTTTGCCAAATCTTGCTCTAAAATATAATTGACTTTATTTTTTTTAATATATGTATTTTTATTTTTTCTAAAAGATACATAGATTACATAAAATATTACATAAAAAAGTAAGAGATTCCCATATGCCCCACTCCCCATATATCCCAATTTTCTCCACATTAGCAACTTCTTTCATTAGTGTGGTACATTCATTGCAATTGATGAACACATTTTGGAGCATTACCACTAAGCATGGATTATAGTTTACATTGTAGTTTACACCCTCTTCCATGAAATTCTGTAGGTTATGGCAAAATATATAATGGCCTGCATCTGTTGTTGCAATGTCATTCAGGACAATTCCCAAGTCCTGAAAATACCCCCATATTACACCTGTTTTTCCCTCTCCCTGCCTTCAGCACCTCCAGTGACCGCTGTCTCTACATCAATGGTATAATTTCTTCCATTGCTAGAATCACAATAAGTCTATAGTAGAATACCAGTAAGTCCACTCTAATCCATATTTTATTCCCCAATCCTGAGGATTCTGGAATGGTGATGCTCAATCCACCTCTGCTTGAGAGCGGATTTGGATCCCATATGGCTGATGGATGGGACTATCTTGTTTGCAGTTGTAAACTCTCTTGGTTCCTTGGTATGGAGGTTGTCCATTCTCACCTCCTTGTTAGTTGTTGTGGGTGAGTCCAATGAACTGGAGAGTAGGTGTTGCCACTCCACTGAATCTCAGGGACCAGCTGGCACATGGGCAGCCAAAGATTCAAGTATCTTGGGCAAACATCTACCAACTACAGCACCAACTATAGGTACAAATAGAACCGACAGAAGAGGCATGTGTAGAGAAGTCACAACTGAGTCCAACTCTGTCAAACTTGGGAGCACAATCCCCAAAGTAGGGCCCTCTGGCAAGGGACCAAACTCTGGAGATATCTGCCATGATCGCAGGACCTGGGTGTCTCCAGGGCCCTCTGGAGCCCCACTATTTGGGGTAGTTTCTACTTTGGCAGTCTATTTAATCTGGCTCAAATGTTCATAAGTGTTACCTGTGGGATGACCTCCTGACTCACTTTGAAGTCAATTAGCCATATAAACTCATTTGTCTTTAACTTTTCCTGCTTTTATTCAAGATCTTTTTCCAGTTGCATTGCTAGTTGGTGCATGGTAGTAATCTCTCAGTGCCAGGGAGGCTCATCCACAGAAGTCATGTCCCATGCTGGAGGGAAAGTAATGCATTTATATGCTGAGTTTGTCTTAGAAGGAGGTCATATTTGAGCAACATGGAGGCTCTCAGGAGTTAACTCTTAGGCACCCTACAACACTAGGCTAATTTGTGATTTCAAGAGCAAAGGCTCATAAGCATAGTCATCAATATCAAGGGCCCATAAATGGACCATCCTTCTTCACTAGGCATTGTCTCTGTACTGGGGGGTTTGTTGCTGTTCCATTAGAGAAAGTAGCAGAGCTTCCCCAGATGGAAATTCAATACTCTTTCAGTTATTGTGTGAATCTCTACCCATGGTGGCAGTGCTCCATGAACATTTAAACTTATTTATATACCTTATATGTAAGCCCAGGTGAACTTCCTCCCATGTAGTTTTGATTTGCATTTCCCTAATAGCTGGTGATGTTGAGCATCTTTTCCTGTGCTTTTTGGCCATTTGTATTTCTTCCTTGGAGAAGTGTCTTTCCAGGTCACTTGCCCATTTTTTTAAAGGGTTGTCTTTTTATTTTTGAGATATAGGCTTTCTTTATATATGCTGGATATTTGGCTCCTATCAGATATATAGTTACCAAATATTTTCTTCCATTGTGTAGGCTGTATTTTCACTTTCTTGACAAACCTCTGGAATGCTTCCTAACTCATTCTAAGATGCTGACACCACCCTAATATCAAAGCCAAATAAAGATATAATGAAAAAAGAAAATTACAGGCCAATTTCTTTAATGAATATATATCAAAAAAATCTTCAACAAAATACTTGATAACCAAATCTCAAAACACATTAAAAAAATTATACACCACAATCAAGTGAGATTTATATGAGATATACAAGGGGAGTTCAACATAAGAAAATTAATCACTGTAATACTCCACATTAATAAATTGAAGAAGAAAAATCACATGATCATTCAACAGATGTTGAAAGTGCATTTAACAAAATAAAACATCCTTTCTTGATAAAAACACTCCAGAAGATAAGAATAGGAGGAAACTTTCTCAGTATAATAAAGTGCATATATGAAAAACCGACAGTTGACATTGTACTCACTGGAAAAAACTGATAGCTTACCCACTGAGACTGGAAAGAAGACACAGATGCCCACTCTCTTTACTGTTATTCAATATGGTACTAGAAGTTCTAGCTTGAGCAATTAGACTTGGTAAAGAAATAAAATTCACCCAAATAGAAAAGGAAGAAGCAAATTTTCACTACTCATTTATGATATGATCCGGCACTTATAAAGTCCCAAAGAAACTACAACAAAACTATTAGAACTTATATATTATATCAGCCAACTTGTGGGACACAAAATTAATACACAAACATAAATAGCATTTTTTTTATACTACTAATCATCAATCTAAGGAGAAAGTCAGAAAAAAATCAATTGAAATAGTGACTAGAAAAAAAATATTTAGGAATAAATTTAACTGAGGACATAAAGGATCTGCTTTCAGAAAACTATAGAACATTGTTAACATAGACCAAAGATGATGTAAATAAATGAAATGATATTCTTTGTTCATAGGTTTGAAGACTAAATAACATTAAAATGTCAATTCTACCCAAACTAATATATAAATTTAACATAATCCTAATAAAAATTCCAATATACTTCTTTATTGGAAAAAATTGGAAAAGTCAATTATCAGCTTATCTGGAAGGATAAGTGTCTCAGAATAGTGAAAAATATCTTTAAAAAGAAGAAATAACTTGAAGGACTCTCACTTCCAGACTTTAAAGCATATAATCTAGCTAAGTGGTAAAAACAATACAGGTACTGGCATATAGATAGACAGGCTGACCAATGGAATTAAATCAAGAGTTTGGAAATAGACCATCACATCTATGGTCAAGTGATTTTTGAAAAGGCTGTCAAACTCACTGAGCTGGGTCAGAACAGTTTATTCAAGAAATGGTGCCTGGAGAACTGGATACCCATAAAAGAAAGAGGACAACTATCTCACATCTTATAAAAAAATTATTTCAAAATGGATCAGGGACCTAAGTATAAAACCTAGAACCATAAAATTCCTAGAAGAAAATGTAGGGAAACATCTTCAAGATCTTGTGGTTGGTAGTGGTTTCTTGGACTTTACATCCAAATATGAGCAACAAAAGAATAAAAAGGATAAATAGGACTGACTCAAATTCAACACTTTTGCATTTCAAATGATTTTGTTAAGAAGGTGAAAAGACAGCTAAATCAATTGGAAAAAATCTTTGGAAACCACATATCTGATAAGGGTCTGATCTACATGTTATATAAATAAATCATACAACTTAACAACATAACATCAAACAACATAATTAAAATAAGCAAAATAATTTAAAATACTTTTTTCTGAAATGGAAATACAAAGGACAAAACACACATGAAAAGATGTTCAATATAACTAGCTTTAGGGAAATGAAGATCAAAATTACAAGATAAATAATGGCCATTATTTAAAAACAGCAGAAAACTACAAACACTGTGAAGAATGTGGAGAAATTGTTAGTTGGAGTGTAAAATGGTGCATCCTCTATGCAGGATGATCTGGCAGTTGCTCAGGAAACTATAGAACTACAATATGATCCATCAATCCTGTTTTTAGGCATATATTCAAAAGAACTGAAAGCTGGGACATGAACAGATATTTGCACACCAATGTTCATAGTGGCATTATTCATAATTGCTGAAAGATGGAAAAAACCTAAATGTCCATTAAACAATGAATGGATAAACAAGATGTGGAATATTCATTCGATGGAATATTATTCAGCTATAAGAAAAAATCAGTTGAGGAAGCACATGAAAACATGGAGGAACCTTGAGGATATTATGTTGAGGGAAATAAGCCAGATACAAAAGGATGAATACTGTCTTTTCTCACTGATATGAACTAAATACAATGGCTAGACATATGAAGTTGGACTAGGAAGTGTAGGTTGGTGAGAGAAGAAATGTGGGATGAAACAGGAGAGATGATGCTGGATGAATGTAGAATGTTTTATAAGGTCATATTTAAATATGTGGTAATGGATGGACTAGATGGTAAAACATTATAATGAATGTAATAAGCCCTGTTGATATATGGATGTGATTGCTATGTAAAAGTACTCTAGGAAATTAATATTAGTTAGAGGACAGCTGGATGTTAATATAGGGAATGTATAATAACAATTTTGGTGATAGATGAGGATTGTGGTAAATATAAAAACAGAAATGTTCTAGAGTGTGTTAAGAATGTGGTAATACATGGGGAAAATATAGCCAATGCAAGTTATAGACTATAAGTAACAACACTGCAATGTTTTTGTAGCAAAAGCACACAAGGTAATATATTAATGCCAAAGGTAAAAAAAGAATATGTGGTTTGCTTTTGTGAGATATGAATATGATTAAGCATTTTTTTTCTCATTTCATTTTTTTCATTAATCAGGAGACATTGACTATATCACTTAAGTAATCTGTGTTAATCTATATAGTCTTCTGAATACTAGAGGAACAATTGAATTAGTAGTTGGAATTAGAGGGTTAAAAATTGCCTGGACAGAACTTTTTAGAGCAATACTTCCATAGCTTTTTGAGCTCCATTTTTCTGTTATTTTATTTTTTGATTTTGAAATAAAGTTTGAATAAAAATGCTTTATTGCTTTAAAATGCTGTCACTTAAGCCTTCAATAAGTCATGATCATTTTTTTTTGTTGGTGGGTTTTTGTCTGATTATTGATGGCTGCTTATTGGTCAAGTTGGTGGTTTTGGAAGGTTGGGGTGGCTGTGGCAATTTCTTAAAATAAGACAGCAATGAATCTTGAGGCATAAATGGGCTCTTCTTTTCACAAAAGATTTCCCTGTGGTAACACATGATTATGCTTGATGCCATTTTAACCACAGTAGACTTGGATTCTTCTCATCCATTAAAGGTTATCATGAGATTGAAAAACTAAGTAACATCTTCATGCTGTACTTCTACTTTTAATTCTCTTGCTATTTGGCCCACATCTGCAGTTACTTCCTCCACTGAAGTCTTGAATTCCTATCCATGATGGTTGGAATCAACTTCTTCCAAACTCTTGTTCAAGGTGATATTTTGACCTCCTCCCATGAAGAGCAAATGTTCTTTTTTTGTTAAAGAAGTTTTAGGTTACATAAATGTTACATAAAAAATATTGGGCATTCCCACATACCCCACCCCCTCCCTCTATCACAATTTTCCCCATTAACAACATATTTCGTTACTGTGGTACATTTGTTACAATTGATGAATAAATATTAAAGAATTGCTAGTAACCATGGCTTAGCATTTACATTATGGTTTACACTTTGCACTGCACTATTTTGTAGGTCTTGACAAAATATGTATTTGCCTGTATCTGTCATTGCAATGTCATGCAGAACATTTCCAGTGTCCCAAAAATGTTCCATATTACAACCATTCTTCCCTTTCATGTCTCTCAGAATCACTGTTAACCACTACCTTTATATCAATGGTACAAGTTCTTCCATTATTAGAATAAAAATAAGTCTTCTTTGGTCTAAGTTGCATTCCCCCCATATGCATGTTCATTCATCAATCTTGAGGATTTGGGGATGATGATGTCCTCTCTGCTTCTGATTGAGAGGGGCTTACATCCCATAGGGCAGATGGTTGGAATTGTCTTGCTTGCCATTGCAGATACTCTCTGTATTTTGGGGGATGGGAATTGTCCATCATCATCCTTTTGTTAGTTGTCCTTAGTGTGTCCAATGTACTGGAGAGTACGGGTTGACTGCAACTTTGCTGAGGTTCAGGACTCAACCAGCATATGAACAGCCAGATTTAAGTCTCTGGGACACATTTAATGAGTATAGTGCTAATTATAGGTTCAAATAAAAGGATCATAAGTGTCATATGTAGGAAAATTATAAATGAGTCTAATTCTGATACATTGGGGGTATATGTTGTCACATATTCTAAGGCAAGGCTCACTGAAAGGGTGTCAGATTCATGGGATTGTCTGCCCTGCCTATAGTGTCTAGATGTCTCTAGAGCCCTCAGGAAACCCCCTGCTTTAGGTACTGTTTACTGTGGCAGTGAAGGAGATCCTCCTGAGAGATGCATAAGCATAACCTTTGGAATGACCTTCTGACTCATTTGAAATCTCTTAGCAACAAAAACTCATTTGCATTTAATATTTCAACATTTTGCTCCCGGCCATTTTCCAAATGCATTGCAATTTGGCACTTGGTAATAATACCTCATGCCAGGGAGGCACATCCCTTGCAGTCATGTCCCATGCCGGGAGGAAGGTAATGTGTTTCTATGCTGAGTTTGGTTTAGAGAGAGGCCACATTTGGGCAACAAGGAGGCTTTCAGGAGGTAACTCTTAGGCCATATATAATACTAGGATAAGTTTCAATTTCAGAAGAATGATATTCATAAGCACAAGCATCAATATAACAGGCCTAGCTCATTGGTCTGTCCTCCTTTGCTAGGCACTACCCATGTACTCTAGAGATTCTTGCCACTATATTAGTGAATGTAGCAGAACCCCCAGGATGGGAATTCAATATTTTTTCAGTTATTTTGTGGGTCTCCATCACTGAGCCAAGAATCCATGACCACTTGACCATTCATATTCTGTAGAGGCACATGCCAGGCACACTCCTCCCCATACATCTCCCCACCACAGACACTACAAATCAGTGATTCTCCCCTGCCACAGTTGTGACCTTTCTGCAATCCAAAACATCCTTAGAAACAAATCCAAAAAATAATAAAGAAATTTAAAAAATTTAAAAAACACATATGAAAAAATATTAGCATTGTCTTTCATCACCATAAGATCTATCTTTTATTTAGTGACAATTTCTTCCATATGTCCCCCCAGTGTCTTATATTTTCTTCAATTTATTTTCAAAGAAGTTTTAGGTTACAGAAAATTCACATCACAAACATAGGGGATTCCTATATACCCCTCCCAGTTCCCCCTGTCCCTTTCACATTTTCCCCTATTAATAACATCTTACATAAGAATGGTACATTTTTTACAAATAATAGACAAATATTGAAGCATTGCTATTAACCATGGTCAATGGTTTGCATTTCTGTTCATATTTGCACTGTACACTTTTACAGGTATTGACAGAATATATAATGACCTGTATCTGTCATTGAGAAATCATGAGGAACAATTCTAGTGCCCTAAAAATGCCCTATGTTCCATCTATGCTTCACTCCACTCTGCTCAGTACCTATGGTAACAACTAAGTTTCCATTTTTGAATAATATGTTTCCTAATTATAAGAATTAATATTGAGGGCTTGAAATATTGGTCTGTTTTCTTTTATTAGGCAATGCCTCTCAAATTGAGAACCTAGCAGGACTCCCCAGGATGGGAGTTTATTTTTTTCTTTTTTATTGTTTGGATTTCCACTCACTGAGATAACATCCTATGACAGAATTAACATTTTTATAATACATAAAAGCATACCACAAGTATACCCTATCCCAAATATCACCCACCCCCAACATACTGCATCAGTAGCCCTCCCCTGCCATATTAGCCAAAAGAACATTGCCATCATCGTAATTGCAACATCCAAATCCCCAGAGTTTACCTGGGGATTACCAGAGTTTACCTGTTCCTTCCTTCACCCTCCCCCCATTTCCATGGATTGTCCAAATCCAATCCCCATCCTACTCATCCTCACATTCTAGCACCATTGATCTCACTCATCCCTGCACCACTATAACCCACCTGTGCTGACAAATCACTCTGTTTCACCTTATTATAGTTTTCACCCATATTGGCATCAGCTCACCACACTCTACTTCCTTTCTGTTTTGTGATAAAACTGTCTTCCAGACTCTAGCTCTGTGAGTCTGCTCAATGTGCTTAGGTCATATCAGTGAGGCCATGTAATATTTATCCTTCAGTTACTGGCTTACTTCACTCAACATAAGGTCTTGAAGAGACATCCATGTTGTTCCATGTATCAATACTTCTTTCTTACAGCTGAGTAATATTCCATTGTATGTATATACCACAATTTACTTATCCATTCACCTGTTGATGGACACTTGGGTTGATTCCAAATTTTGGCAATCATGAATGATACTGCAATGAACATTGGTGTGCATATATATGTTTGTGTCCCTGCTTTCAACTCTTCAGGGTATATCCTCAACAGTGGGATTGCCAGATCATATGGCAGTTCTATAATTAGCTTCCTGAGAAACCACCAAATCATCCTCCACAATGGCTGCACCATTCTATATTTTCATCAGCAGTGAATGAGGGTTCACTTTCCTCTACATCCTCTCCAACACTTGTAGTTCTCTGGTTTTTAATAGCCACCAGTCTAATAGGTATAAGATGATATTCGTTGTAGTTTTGATTTGCATTTCCCTAATAGCTAGTGACATCAAACATCTTCTCATGTGCTTTTTTATCTGTTTGTATTTCTTCCTTGGAGAAGAGTCTTTTCAGGTCACTTGTCCATTTTTTAAATGGGTTGTTTGTCTTTATATTTTTGAGATGTAGGATTTCTTAATGTATTGTAGATATTAGGCCCTTATGGATAAATTGTTACCAAATATTTTCTCCCATTGAATAGGCTGACTTTTCAATTTCTTGGCATTCTTCTTTGAAGTGCAAGAGATATAAAATTTTTGAAAACGTCCTATTTATCTATTTTTTCTTTCATTGCTCATGATTTGGGTGTAAAGTTTATGAAACAATTTCCTACTATAAGTTCTCATAGATCCTTCCCTTCATTATCATCTAGGAACTTTATAAACTTGATACTTATATTTAGATCATTGATCCATCTGGAGTTATTTTTTGTATAGGGCATGAGATGTGGGTCCTCTCTCATTCCTTTGGATATGGATACCCAGTTCTCCAAGCACCATTTTTTGAAAAGACCATTCATTCCCAGCTGAGTAAGCTTGGTGGCCTTGTTGACTCTCACTTGACCATATTTGTGAAGATCTATATCATAACTCTCAATTCAGTTCCATTAGTCAGTATGACTATCATTATGCCAATAGCATGCAGTTTTGACCACTGTAGATTTGTAGTATGCTTTAAAGTCAGGTAATGTGATTCTTTTTTTTTTCAATATATTTTTGGCTATTTGGGACCCTTTGCCCTTCCAAATAAATTTCATAATTAGTGGTGACAATTCAGTAAAAAATGATGCTTTAATTTTTATTGGGGTTGCATTTAATCTGTAAATCAATTTGGGTAGGATATGTTCACTAAAAAGAGTAAATCAAAACTATAAATTGTCTGCACTTTATGATTAAAAAGTTATTTTACTTTTCTCCATTTCCTTCTGTTCAAAAGGGTGATCAAGTCGTGATGGTTAATTTTCATGTAAACTTGGCTATTATGTTGCCCATTTTTGTGCTTAAGTAAGAACTGACATGATTGTTACTTTGAGGGTATTTTATAAATGGATGTAAATCATTAGACTTTGAATGCATCTGCAGATAATTAAATCTACTAGCAACAAGAGATTTCATGATTGTTTCCAACTTTGGGCAATTGTGAATAATGCCACTATGAACAGTGGTGTGCAGATGTCTGTTTGTGTCACTGTTCTCAGTTCTTCTGGGTATATGTCTAGTAATGGTATTGCCAATTCCCATGGCACATCTATATTCAATTTCCTTAGGAATTGCCAAATAGTGCTCCACAGTGTCTGTACCATTCTACATTCCATCATCAAGGAAATATTAGATAGTTGCTTACATATTTCTTCAAATTTATTTATGATTGTGGCCTGAGATTCTAAATCTCAAGTATCAAGAGGATACTAATACATGAAAGAGAAAGACATGTGAAGAAATAGTTGAATTGCAATTTGAATGCACAATGAATAAGCACAACTCTCCACATCCTCTCCAACATTTACAGTTGTCTGACTTTTTAATAGTGGCCAGTTTAATAGGTGTAAAATGATACCTCGTTGTAGTTTTGATTTCCATTTCCTTAATCGCTAGTGATGCCAAACATTTTTTCATGTGTTTTTCACCATTTGCATTTATTCTTTGGACAATTGTCTTTTCAAGTATTTTTCCCATTTTTAAATCAGGTAGTTTTTCTTTTTATTATTTAGTTGTATGTTGTCTCTGTATATCATGGATACTAAACCCTTATCAGACATGGGATTGCCAAATATTTTCTTCCATTGAGTTGGCTGCCTTTTCACACTTTTGATGAAGTCCTTTGAGGTGCAAAAGTGTTTAATTTTGAGGAGGTCCCATTTATCTATTTTGTCCTTTGTTGTTTGTGCTTTGGGTGTAACGTTTAGGAATCTATCAGCTATCACAAGATCTTGAATATATTTTCCTACAATTTCTTCTAGGATTTTTATGGATGCTTTTCTGTTTAGGTCCAGCTGGGAGGGCTTGATCACCTTTTCAAAAATCAATTGAATGTAGATTTGAAGGTCTATTTCTGAGTTCTCATTTTGGTTCCATTGGTCAGTGTGTCTGTCTTTATGCCAGTACCATAATTTTTTTTTTTTTTAACCTCTGTAGCTAGGTAATATGCTTTAAATTCAGGAAATTAGAGTCCTCTACCTTCATTCTTCTTTTTAAAGTTATTTTTGGCTATTCAGTGCCTGTTACCCATCCAAATAAATTTGATAATTGGTTTTTCCACTTCTTCAAAAAAAGACTATTGGGATTTTTATTGGGATTGCGTTGAATCTGTAAATCAGTTTTGGTAGAACTGACATTTTAATGAGATTTAGCCTTCCAATCCAGGAACACAGAATGTCCTTCTATTTATTTAAGTCTTCTTCAGTTTCTTTTAGCAATGTTTTGTTGTTTTCTGAATACAGGTTCTTTAGATCCTTGGTTAAGTTTATTCCTAAATATTTGCTTGTTTTAGTTGTTATAAATGGAATTTTTTTTTCTCCTTAGATTACATATCAGCTTTGTATATAAATGTTTTTCATTTTTGCATATTAATCTTGTATCTGCCCTTTTGCTGAACTTGTCTATTAGTTCTAGTAGCTTTTTTTGTGGATTTTTTCAGGAGATTCTAGATATACAATCATATTATCAATGAATAGTGAAAGTTTTACTCCTTTCTTTCCTATTTGGGTGCCTTTTATTTCTTTATCTAGCTTAATTGCTCTAGGTAGAACATCAATACTGAATAACTTATGGAATTGAAGTTAGAATTTCAGGATATAATGCATTTACTTCAGTATTTCTCAAAGATTTTATAAATTATAGTATTAGATAATATTTTGAACATAAAAATAATTTAGAAAAGAATTATTATATCTACATACTCAACTATTATAATTCTTGTTAATCTTTGAAGAGAAGCACTGTATACTTTATTATTTTAAAATATCAACAGCACAATATGAAAAGTGTAAGCCCCATACACTCAAAAATTATACAGTGAGGAAAGGACTGACAAGCCACTGTTCATAGTTCTTACATTTTTTGGGATATAGTATTACTTTTCATTTCACTATCTCTCTTCCTTCATTTATTCTTCATTTGAGTTTTATGTACAACTGAATTACATTTATTTGTTTGGTAGCTCCCCACTAAATATTTGTCAAACTTTACAACAAAGTTGATTGTAATTCAGATTCTGTCAAAAATTTTATGGTCATTTATTTTTCAAAACCAGTAAAACATTGTTTTTTTCATTAATTGAAATTCTCTTACATCCTAAGGAAATAATAGATAGTTGCTTACATATTTCTTCAAATTTATTTATGATTGTGGCCTGAGATTCTAAATCTCAAGTATCAAGAGGATACTAATACATGAAAGAGAAAGACATGTGAAGAAATAGTTGAATTGCAATTTGAATGCATAAATAAGTCAACTTATTACTTTCAATCAGATTTATCTGACTCATTGACAATTCACATATTTCTGTTAGAGAGAAAAAACAATACTTAGTGATTTAGCATGCAAAGTAACATGTCTATTTCTATTCTAAATTCCATGATACAAACACCTATTTTAAATTTCCATACAATGATTTTGGATAAGTGAGAAATTTTGCAGATTTTACTCCACTTGTTTCATTAGTACTCATTATTTTTTCAGGTTTTCATATTTTCTTTCTTTTTCAATATATGTTTTACTCCCTGGTATTATGTACCTAAAAGTCACAAAATGTTCCTTCATTCACTGGAATACGATTGTCTCAAAATATCTTTTGGCTGGTTGTGTACAATCACTAAAAAATTGTTGACAGATTAAATAAGACTTCAGCTTGTACCTGTCACATGTTGGATACACACACACACACCCACACACCCACCTCTGATAACTACTCATGTGCAAATAATTAGCATAGTGAAGAATGTTACTGGTAAATTATTTATGATAAAATGCATTTATTTATTAGCTATATGCATGGAAAACTTCATTTCCTTGTAAAGTACAAATATATAGGAAATATACAACCTATTCTTCAAGGACTTTACACAAATGTGTATACAAGAAATTCAGATAGTGTGTTTTTATAGTTCAATATTGTATGCTGGTTTTTAAGCAGATTAATAGAGGCAGATTAAATATATGATTATCAAGAATGTTTGAGAGTATAAGTTGTTTGAGCTTTTATAAAGAACTGATAAAGCATAATGGAAGGAGATGAAAATGTTAGATTAGAAGAGTATCACTGTGTGTGAAAGGGCAAAATTCTAGATGTCTTCAGAATTATGTGTTCACTGATGGGAGTGTTTAAGTATCATATAGTGCAAAAATGGAGACTTGTGAAAAAGCATAGTTTGTGCACATATTTTGCAATATAATTTAATTTCAGCCTTTCAGCATGCAATTAATTATATAAGCAATGGGGATATGACTACACATGAACACAGACCTGGACTACATGTGCTTTTCCTAAGATCCTCCAGAAAAGCTGGTGGGAAAATGTCATTGTGGGAAAGACTGTGATTAATTTGAGAAGATGTTGGTGATGGCAAAAAGTTGTGGAAATAACCATTTAGGCTACTCACAGTATTTAATTGGTAAAAGTCTCTTCAGAAGAAGTATGGACTGTATTTTGAAAAATTTAAATACTTTGTATGCATAATGTCTTTTTACAACAAGCATGATAAAATACAGGAAAAAAGGAAAAGTAATTACATGTATCAACAAGATAATGCAAAAAAATGTATGCACAGGAATATAAGGTTTCTATAGGGAAAAGCATTGGGTGGAACATTACAATTTCTGAAAACAGTGAGAGGAGAAAGTTGGCACCAGTTAGAAATTTTAGCTGACCCTCATGTTAGGAAAAAAGAAATTGTAAAAAAGAGCAATTAAATTATAAAAAAATAAATTTATTAAATGAATATTCAAAAAGCTAATGCACATTTACTAAATATTTTAATTTAAAAGAAAGATGTTTAAAAGGATTATAATATGTATTTCTGACAAGTAGGTATTTAAGAGAAAATTCTCAATCCTGCTAAATAATTTTGAGAAGTAGCAATTTGTTATGTTTGAATAAACCTAAGGGAAAATGAGTGTGACTGTTTGAAATTATTTTATGAATCCCCAAAACAGAAAGATTTTGTTTGTGAAGTAACACATCCCTGTTGGCATGAGACCCTTTTGTTGGATTATTACAGTGAGGTGTGGCTCTTCTGTGTCTGATATAAACACAGAGAGAGGGAAAAGGAAGCTGCAGTATTTAACACTGCAGTGTGAGAGAAAGGACTCCAGATTTGCCCATATCTAAGCTGCAAAGAGAGGAGACCCCAAAAAGTCCAAAGGGCTGAGGCCCAGGAAGAGAGAGGTCATATGCCTGAAAGCTTGCAACTGAACTTGGGAAGAAAGCATAGCAGCTGAGACTGATAGAGGAGGACTAGAAAAAGACAAGTTCTGTGCCTGGCTACCCTCTGCTGAGCTCCAGGAACAGGAGATTCTGGAGGGGAAGGCAGAAATTTTGGCAGAGACCAGCAGCCATCTTGCCTCACCATGTGGCAGCTAATGTTGGTGAGAAAGCATCTCTGCTGAGGCCTTGTTTGCATATTTCATGGTCTCAGAACAGTAAGCTTTTGCCCCAAGTAAATCCCTATTATAGAATCCAACACATTTAGGGTACTTTGCATCAGCAGCTCTTTGGCAAACTAAAACAATGACAAAATATGACAATTTTTGGAAAATTTCCCATTGGTTATAAGAAATTAATTCAATGGACAGATGACTCAGAAAAGAGCATGAAAGTCATGAAATAGAATGGATCAATGGAGAATGGTCTTACAGCTTATAATAATCTACTGGAAAAGGAGGATAAAATATGAAATATATATCACCCTATGTAATGAATGGCATCTTAGGAACAATGAATTATCAATGTTGTGAATGATTCTTGTGGAATCCGGGGCATAGTTGGAGTTTTGGAAGGAATTTGGCACTTTCAATAATTCAAACTTAGGTTCAGCAAACACAGTTTTGGTTGCATATCTTTGAAATGATATACAGCTTTTGAGACTGTTTCTTCATTAGTAAATTGTGCACATTAATAGAGATATTTAAATATTGTAATGATATGGGTATTTTCCTGTATAACAAATATATCAAACAAACTATAGTTTTGATTCCAAGTTTTGGATACATTTGTATAATATTGGTAACAACCTTGGTATTAAAGCAACAAAAGGGAGGTATAAACCAGATAGAGATTTAGAGAGATGATAGTAAAATGATAATGTGTTAGAGGACATACAAGGCAAATAACAGCATTTTGCATAACATGTGAACATTTTAGATTATTGTCTTGTGAGAGGTAAATTTTTATGTGGAATCAGTGACAATATTATTAGGAACTTTAGGGAGCAATGTAGTCAAATTGAAAGTGAATTCAAAAGATGGAAAATGACATTCAGGGGATTAAGATGAAAAAAATCTCTATCTACAATGTTACAAACACACATTTGAACAATATTAACTTTAAGTGGTTTAGAAATATTGACAAAACATTTACAAAATGTGTATTTTAAAAATTCAGTTTTTATTCCTTAAAATTATTACATAGACATCTGTTCTACCAAGATTTATGTCACCTTTTGATCTGTCTGTCATGAAGATCAGTTACTTTACCTCTAAGCTTTTATGAAGGGATTATTTCCAAAATTCAAAATGAAAGTGAATTAAAAACAAATGTATATTTAAATGAGATAACACAAGTTTAAAGAACCTAACCTTGGCTTTTCTCATGATGGCAACTTACATTGTTTTTGTGTTTTTTTAATAATAATTTTTAAAAAAGATACTTCTAATACATAAATATTACACAAAAAATATAGGGATTCCCAAATGCTCCACTCCCCACAACTCTCATACACTCCCACATAAACATCCTTCATTAGTGTGGCACATTCATTGCAATTGATAAATGCAACCTAAGGCTCTGTCATTAAGCATAGACCATAGTTCACCTTGTAGTCTACACTCTCTCCTACACAGTTCTGCATGTTATGTGATGATATAAAATGGCCTATATCTGTCATTGCAGTGTCATTCAGGATGATTTCCAAGTCCTGAAACAGGCCCCATATTACCACTGATTTTCCCTCTCCCTGCCCCAAGAGCCTCCAGTGGCCACTGGCTCCACATTAATGTTGTAATTTCTTCCATTGCTAGAATCACAATATGTCTATAGTAGAATACCAGTAAGTCCACCCTAGTCCATAGTCCTTTTCCCAATCCTGAGGATTCTGGGATGGTGATGTCCACTCCATCTCTAATTGAAAGGGGACTTATATCCCATGGGTAAGATGGGTGGGACTATCTTGCTTGCAGTTGCAGACTCTCTCTGTTCCTTGGGATGGTTGTTGTCCATCATCATCTTGTTAGTTGTCCTGGGTGAGTCCAATGAGCTGTAGAGTAGGTACTGCATCTCCACTGAGTTTATGGGTACATAGACAGCCCAAAGACTTGAGTTTCTTGGATGTACATCTACAAACTTCAGCACCAAGTATAAGTTTAAATAGAAGGGACAGATGAGTTATGTGTAGGGAAGACATAACTGAGTCCAACTCTGTCACTCTCAGGTGCACAAACCCCAAAGTAGGGCCATTGACAAGGCACCAAACTCCGGAGATATCTGCCCTGACCGTAGGAACTGGGTGCCTCCAGAGCCCTCAGGAACCCCAATATTTGGGCTAATATCCACTTTGACAGTCTATGAGATCCTGCTGAGATATGCATAAGCGTTACTATTGGGATGACCTCTTGACTCACTTTGAAGTCTCTTAGCCATATAAACTCATTTGTCTTTACCTTTCCCCCCTTTTATTCGAGGTCTTTTTTCAGTTGCATTGTTAGTTGGTGCTTGGTAGTAATCCCTCAGTGCCAGGGAGGCTCATCTCTGGGAGTCATGTCCCACATTGGGGGGAAGGTAATGCATTTATATGCTAAGTTTGGCTTAGAGTGAGGCCACATTTGAGCAACAAGGAGGCTCTCAGGAAGCAACTCTTTGGCACCCCACAACAATAGGCTAAGTTTCAATTTCAGGAGCAAAGTCATCAATATCAAGGGCCCATCAGTGGATCATCATTCTTTGCCAGTCATTGCCCCTGCACGTGGAGACTGTTGCTGCTCCATTAGAGAATGTTGCAGAGCTCTCCAGAATGGTAATTCAATATTCTCTTGGTTATTGTGTGAGGATCCATGCACTGTGATAATGCCCTGTGAGCATTTGAACATTTTTGTATACCTTATATATATGCCCAGGTGGACTTCCTCCCATGTTTCCTCCATCACTGATACCCCACACCAATGATCCTCCCCTACTCAGTGTAACAACTCTGTCATCCAAAGTTTCTTCAGAAATGAAGCCATAAAAATTAGCCAAATACAGCTAATAAGAAAAGGAAACAATAATGGTAAGTTTAAATATAAGAAATAAAATACATAAAAATTTAAATAAACTAAAATTAAAAGATTGGGATAATGAAAAATAATGAAAAATATAAAAAATTTTTTGACATTTTACCTTTCATCATTGTAATATTTGGTGTCCTGTCTGTACAGTGGCATTTTCTTCCATTTATTCTCCATTGTCTTACTATTTTTCATTTTGTTTTCAAAGAAGTTTTAGGTCATAGTAAAGTTACATAGACAATACAGGGGACCCTCATTTATCCAACATCCTCCCCTTTTCCTCCTTCCCATTTTAATACCATTTTATATGTGGATGGTACCTTTGTTAAACCTTATACAAATAGTGAAATATAGTTACTAAACATTGTCAATAGTTTACATTACAGTTTAAATTTTAGACCGTACATTTAATAAACTTTGATGATATTTAACATGGCCTGTGTCCATCATTGTAAGATCATGAAGAATACTTTCATTGCCCACTAAATGCCCCTTTTTGATCTATTCTATTCTTCCCTCCCTCACCTCAGGGCCTACCGTGATCCCCTGGCTTCACTCTTTAGATGACAAGATTCATGGTTACATGCAATAACACTGAGGTCTTGACACACAGGATTGTCCTCCCCTATTAGGAACTGCCCTTGCTCTCAAGTGACTCCTGCCTCACTATTTGTGAACAAATTGGTTCTCCCATGTATCAGAGTCCAAATCCTTCCCACTTATTATGTGGGTCTCCATCCACTGATACAACACAACATGGCAAAATGATCACTCACACACTCCCTAGAAGCCTGCTTTGGGTATGCCCTGTTCTGAATGCCCCCTCTTCCAACACCCTAAACCAGTATTAACCCTTGCTTGTCATACTACCATTAGCGCATTCCCAACTTTGTATTTTCCACCATAAATTCCCAGTGTTCACCTGGTCCCTCTCCCAACCCTCCCTCCATTTCCCTAACCTTCCAACCCATCTGCCCAAATCTAACAACCTGTCAAGCCTGCACCAACCAACTCGATGATATTAATACCCTCATGTCATATCCCTTCAATACACAACTACAAACTTTCAACTTACCATCGATTATGTCCATATGGGTATTGGCTCACAACCTTCTACTCCTGTTCTATTTCCTGTTAACCTGTATTCCAGACAATAACTCTCTGAGTCTGCTCAATTTGTATAATTCATATCAGTGAGTACTTGCTCAAGCACTGAGACAGGAAAAAGATATAAAAGGCATCCAGAGGAGGCAGGCAAGATGGCATTAGTGTAGGAGGGCGCACACTGCAAGCTCCCAGAGCAAGGCGGATTGTGGACAGGGTCCTGCCCGGGGGTCTGTGCTGTGCACGCGTGGAGTGAGAAGCTTGGGACATCTATCTGCGTGGATCGGCGGTGTGGACCGAACGGTGGAGATTCGTGAGTTTTGAGGCTGCCGGGGGAGGTTGACACAGGCGGCTGAGCCCCGCGGTTAGGGAAAAAAAAATAAAATGGCCATTTGGAGCCGCGGGCGGGGCGAAAAAGTTTTATTTTCTGGGGATCTGGCTGCCTGGCGCCCCTTGGACCTTGTGTGAACAGAGCAAATGAGCTAATCAGCACCCAGTGAACCGGAGGGGGGATTTTGGTCGGGGAACGAAGCTGATTTCCCTAGCCACCCAGGGATAAGACCCGGGCGGCTGCAGAGCCAGGAGGAAGGGATACTTCCCAAAAAAGAGAGGGTTCGGTTGGAAGACAGGGAAGGGTATTTTATATTTTTAGACATTGATCTGGCTGCCTGCACCGCCCCATAGCTTTGGGGAGCAGATAAGCCGACCTGAAGCAGCATCAGGCTGAGAGCAGACACGAATTTGCACTCAAGCTGATTTACTGAGCAGCCCGGTGACTCTGGAGCTCGGCGCCAGAAGGGGCAGAATCCGCCATCTTTAGCACTCCTCACTGACTAACATCAGAGCTTCAGCTAACCTGGGGAGTCCGGAAAGTGGGACGTGCTTGATTAATTTCCACGGGCCCAGCTAGGGTCCCTTCCGTAAGGGGGTTGGTCTAGAAGAGGAATTATTTTGGGTCCTGCATTTGGCCAAAAAAATTAAAAAAGTGAGGTCACCTCAACAAATGAAAAATAAATTCTTTTTAATTTAGTTTAATAGCTAAAAGCTGCTTCAGGACCTGCATATAGAACCCTGTGGGGAAATTCATTGATAAACACAAGTAGGCAGGAAGGATCCACGTGTACACTAGGGGAATCATTAACCCCCGTTAGCTCTGTTTGACTGCTGGCCTGTGTGGATCTTTGGTTTCTCTCTGTTACTTTCTGGTCTATTGCTATTACTCCCGTTTTCCTCCCCCCTTCCTTTTTCTTTCTATTTTTTTTTTTTTAAATAGGTGCTGCCAGCTGGTCGCTTCTTTGCTGGGCTTCTTATTCAGTAATTTCCCATTCGCTGTATATATTGATTGTGTATTACAAACTACCGCTTATCCTTCCTGCATCTTTCTGCCTTCTGTTTTCTGTTGTGGCTCTTAGAGACAACATTTTTTCATAGGCCCACAACTTAAGGGTGTCAATTTCTATCCCATCTATTTTGTTTTCTTCTTCTTCTTTTTTCTTTTCTTTTTTATTAGTATTAACTTTTTCCTTCCAGACCTTTCGCTACTATTTCTCTCCCTCCTCATAATTCTAGCCTTCTAAATCACTATATATATATATTCCTCCATTTGTTTTCCCAGTCCATTATAGGAACTCCATATTTTTTCCTAGTACTCTACACTGCCTACACAAGTTAAATATTCATCTCATTAAGTCTCATTTTGCCCCTCTTCTAACTTTTTATCAATATTTCTATTATCTTTCTGCATTCCTTACATCTTTTGATTCCTCTGGCCCTAATCTTTTGCCTTCAAGGGAACATAGAAAGAAGCAAGGAAATAAAATAAGAAGAAAAATTGCCAAAGAGAAAACTTAACTCACACACAGAACCAACAGCTAAATAAAATACTAGAGCATAGAGAAAAGCTAAACAACTGAACAAACCCATCAAGATAATATGATGACCACAGGGCAACAGAAAAATACAAATGACTCTGAGAAACTGGAAAACATGGACCAGTCCAGTACACAAAATAAAAACCAGGAAGCAATGCAGTACATAGAACAACTAATCAAAGCTATCCAAACAAATATCATGGACCAACTTAAAGAACTGAATGAAGAGATTAAGGATATAAAGAAGACACTGGGAGAACATACTGAAGAAATAGCTAACACACCTAAAAAGGTAATAGATAAGATGGCAAACAAGACACAAGTGAAGAAATGAAAAAGACGCTGGACACACATGGCAGCAGAATTGAACAGGCAGAGGAAAGAATTAGTGATATGGAAGACAATACAGTTGAAATCAAAGAGATTGTAGAAAAGATAGACAAAAAGATAGAAAAAATCTAGTATGCTCTCAGGGAATTAACCGATAATGCAAGACGCACAAACATACGCATTATGGGCATCCCAGAAGGAGAAGAGAAGGGAAAGGGAACAGAAGGAGTGTTGAAGGAAGTTATGGCTGAAAACTTCCCAACTCTATTG